>CM038674.1:635531377-635940174 GCA_021605145.1 Aegilops bicornis | reverse complement strand
AGTCCAAAAGAACAATCTGAGTGAGGATAAGGTGGTTTATGTTAGGGTCGGAGAAAGCAACTTGACATGCCAATCCTAACATACCTTTCCGCCTTTGCTAGCCTCTTCGGTACCGTGCATTGCTCTTTCTCACCTTGAGAGTTGGTGCAAACTTCGCCGGTGCATCCAAACCCTGTGATATGATACGCTCTATCACACATAAACCTCCTTATATCTTCCTCAAGACAGCCACCATACCTACCTATTATGCCGTTTCCATAGCCATTCTGAGATATATTGCCATGCAACTTTCCACCGTTCCGTTCATCATCATCATGACATACTTTACTTTTGTCATATTTCCATTGCATGATCATGTAGTTGACATCGTATTTGTGGCAAAGCCACCATGCATTATTTTTCATACATGTCACTCTTGATTCATTGCACAATCCCGGTACACCTCCGGAGGCATTCATATAGAGTCATATCTTGTTCTAAGTTTTGAGTTGTAATCCTTATGTTGTAATCAATAGAAGTGTGATGATCATCATTATTAGAGCATTGCCCAAAAAAAAGAGAAAGGTCAAAAAGAAAAAAAGGAAGGCCCAAAAAAAAGAAATAAAAAGGGCAATGTTACTATCTCTTTTTCCACACTTGTGCTTCAAAGTAGCACCTTGTTCTTCATGTAGTGAGTCTCATATATTGTGCTTCAAAGTAGCACAATTTTTTTCATATAGTGAGTCTCATAAGTTGTGTTTTTCATACTAGTGGGATTTTTTCATTATAGAACTTGGCTTGTATATTCCTACGATGGGCTTCCTCAAATGCCCTAGGTCTTCATGAGCAAGCAAGTTGGATGCACACCCACTAGTTTTCTTTTGTTGAGCATTCATAGATATAGTGCATCCGTTGCATGGCAATCCCTACTCCTCATGTTGACATCAATTGATGGGCATCTCCATAGACCGTTGATTAGCCTCGTCAATGTGAGATTTTCTCCTTTTTTGTCTTCTCCACACAATCCCCATCATCATATTCTATTCCACCCATAGTGCTATATCCATGGCTCACGCTCATGTATTGCGTGAAGGTTGAAAAAGTTTGAGATTATATAAGTATGAAACAATTGCTTGGCTTGTCATCAGGGGTATAGAAGTTGGGAACATCTTTGTGTGACGAAAATGATGCATAGCCTAACTATATGATTTTGTAGGGATGAACTTTCTTTTGCCATGCTATTTTGAGAAGACATGATTGCTTTGATTAGTATGCTTGAAGTATTATTATTTTTATGTCAATATGAACTTTTGTCTTGAATCTTTCGGATCTGAATATTCATACCACAATTAATAAGATTTACATTGAAATTATGCCAAAGTATCACTCCGCATCAAAAATTCTTTTTTATCATTTACCTACTCGAGGACGAGCAGGAATTAAGCTTGGGATGCCCGATACGTCTCCAACGTATCTATAATTTTTATTGCTCCATGCTACTTTATCTACTGTTTTGGACTATATTGGGCTTTATTTTCCACTTTTATATTATTTTTGGGACTAACCTATTAACCGGAGGCCCAGCCCAGAATTGTTGTTTTTTTGCCTATTTCAGTGTTTCGAGAAACGGAATATCAAATGGAGTCCAAACGAAATGAAACCTTCGGAAACGTGATTTTCTCAGGGAACGTGATCCAGGGGACTTGGACCCTACTCCAAGGAACAAAAGAGGCGGTCACGAGGGTGGCCCCCCCTAGGGCGCGCCCCCTACCTCGTGGGCCCCCTGTTGCTCCGCCGACGTGCTCCTTCCTCCTATATATACCTACGTACCGCCAACGATCAGAAAAGGAGCCAAAAACCTAATTCCACCGCCGCAACTTCCTGTATCCACGAGATCCCATCTTGGGGCCTGTTCCGGAGCTCCGCCGGAGGTGGCATCCACCACGGAGGGCTTCTACGTCATCACCATAGCCTCTCCGATGAAGTGTGAGTAGCTTACTTTAGACCTTCGGGTCCATAGCTAGTAGCTAGATGGCTTCTTCTCTCTTTTTGGATCTCAATACAATGTTCTCCCCCACTCTCGTGGAGATCTATTCGATGTAATCTTCTTTTTGCGGTGTGTTTGTTGAGACCGATGAATTGTGGGTTTATGATCCAGCTTATCTATGAATAATATTTGAATCTTCTCTGAATTCTTTTATGTATGATTGGTTATCTTTGCAAGTATCTTCGAATTATCCGTTTGGTTTGGCCAACTAGATTGGTAGTTCTTGCAATGGGAGAAGTGTTTAGCTTTGGGTTCAATCTTGCGGTGTCCTTTCCCGATGTATGGGAAGCAAGGCACGTATTGTATTGTTGCCATCGAGATAACAAGATGGGTTTTTAATCATATTGCATGAATTTATCCTCTACATCATGTCATCTTGCTTACAGGCGTTACTCTTTTTAACTTAATACTCTAGATGCATGCTTTGGATAGCGGTCGATGAGTGGAGTAATAGTATTAGATGCAGAATCGTTTCGGTCTACTTGTCTCGGACGTGATGCCTATATACATGATCATACCTAGATATACTCATGACTATGCTCAATTCTGTCAATTGCTCAACAGTAATTTGTTCACCCACCGTAGAATACTTATACTCTTGAGAGAAGCCACTAGTGAAACCTATGGCCCCCGAGTCTATTCTCATCATATCAATATCCATCACTTTAATACTTGCTTTGTTTTACTTTGCCTTTTACTTTTTGCTTTGCATCTCTATATCAAAAATACCAAAAAATATTATTTATCATCTCTATCAGATCTCACTCTCGTAAGTGACCTTGAAGGGATTGACAACCCCTAATCTCGTTGGTTGCGAGGAGCTATCGTTTTGTGCAGGTACGAGGGACTTGTGTGTGGCCTCCTACTGGATTGATACCTTGGTTCTCAAAAACTGAGGGAAATACTTACGCTACTTTGCCGCATCACCCTCTCCTCTTCGGGAAAATCCAACGCAGTGCTCAAGAGGTAGCACCTCTCCACATACAGTACTATTCCGATGGAAGTCGCTCGTTGACCAAATTGACCACGCCGCGCCGAGAGCACCACGGCGGTGGACGACGGCGAGGCCTAGGAAGGGGACGACGCGGAGCCGGACCACGGGAGGCAGGAGCAGGCGGTAGCACAGCCGGCCACGGGAGGGAGGAGCAGGCGGCACGACCGGCGCTACATTGGGCGGCTGGAGCAAGAAGACCAGAGGTTGAAGAAGCACTATGGCCATTGGATGGACATCATACGATCACTGGAGTATTGACTAAGTTGACAAAGCCCTCCATCCCCGTCAACTTAGTAGGCCCACAAGTCAGCCCAACAATTGTTGGGTAACGTAGTAATTTCAAAAATTTTCCTACGATCACGCAAGATCATGGTGATGCATAGCAACGAGATGAGAGTGTTGTCTACGTACCCTCGTAGACCCACAGCTGAAGCGTTGACGCAACGTAGAGGAAGTAGTCGTACTTCTTCACGATCCAACCGATCCAAGTACCGAACGTACGGCACCTCCGAGTTCTGCACACGTTCAGCTCGATGACGTCCCTCGAACTCCGATCCAGCCGAGTGTTGAGGGAGAGTTTCGTTAGCACGACGGCGTGGTGACGATGATGATGTTCCACCGGCGCAGGGCTTCGCCTAAGCTCTGCTACGGTATTCTCGAGGTGTAATATGGTGGAAGGGGGCACCGCACACGGCTAAGGAAAGATCTCAAGGATCAACTTGTGTGTCATGGGGTGCCCTCTGCCCTGTATATAAAGGAGGGAAGGGGAGGGGCTGGCCGGCCAAGGGAGGTGCGCCAGGTGTCCTACTCCTACTAGGAGTAGGATTCCCCCAATCCTAGTCCAACTAGGTTTCCCCAAGTGGGAAGGGAGAGAGAGGCGCCTTCTCCTAGTCCTAATAGGACTAGGGAAGGGGAAGGTGCGGCCAGCACTTGGGCCCCTTCTCTCCTTTCCACTAAGGCCCATGTTGGCCCATTAGTATTCCGGGGTTCCGTAACCTCCCTGCATTTCTGGTAAAATTCCTAATTTCACCCGGAACACTTCCGATGTCCAAACATAGACTTCCAATATATGAATCTTTATGTCTCGACCATTTCGAGACTCCTCGTCACGTCCGTGATCTCATCCGGGACTCGAACAACCTTCGCACAGAAACATCATAACAACTCATAGTAATCACATCGAAACGTTGTTGCGTGCGGACCCTACGGGTTCGAGAACTATGTAGACATGACTGAGACACTTCTCTGGTCAATAACCAATAGTGGACTGGATGCCCATATTGGCTCCTACATATTCTACGAAGATCTTTATCGGTCGGACCGCATAACAACATACGTTGTTCCCTTTGTCATCGGTATGTTACTTGCCCGAGATTCGATCGTCGGTATCCAATACCTAGTTCAATCTCGTTACGGCAAGTATCTTGACTCGTTCGTAATACATCATCTCACAACTAACTCATTAGTTGCAATGCTTGCAAGGCTTATGTGATGTGCATTACCGAGAGGGCCCAGAGATACCTCTCCGACAATCGGAGTGACAAATCCTAATCTCGAAATATGCCAACCCAACATGTACCTTCGGAGACACCTGTAATGTACCTTTATAATCACCCGATTACGTTGTGACGTTTGGTAGCACCCAAAGTGTTCCTCGTGCAAACGGGAGTTGCATAATCTCATAGTCATAGGAACATGTATAAGTCATGAAGAAAAGCACTAGCAACAAACTATACGATCAGGTGCTATGCTAATGGAATGGGTCATGTCAATCAGATCATTCAACCAATGATGTGATCCCGTTAATCAAATAACAACTCCTTGTTCATGGTTAGGAAACACAACCATCTTTGATTAACGAGCTAGTCAAGTAGAGGCATACTAGTGACACTCAGCAGGTTTATGTATTCACACATGTATTATGTTTCCCGTTAATACAATTCTAGCATGAATAATAAACATTTATCATGATATAAGGAAATAAATAATAACTTTATTATTGCCTCTAGGGCATATTTCCTTGATCTCCCACTTGCACTAGAGTCAATAATCTAGATTACACAAGAATGATTCTAACACCCATGGAGTCTTGGTGCTGATCATGTTTTGCTCGTGGAAGAGGCTTAGTCAACGGGTTCCGCAACATTCAGATCCGTATGTATCTTGCATATCTCTATGTCTCCCACCTGGACCAAATCCGGATGGAGTTGAAGCGTCTTTTGATGTGCTTGGTTCTCTTGTGAAATCTGGATTCCTTTGCTAAGGCAATTGCACCAAGATTGTCACAAAAGATTTTCATTGGACCCGATACACTAGGTACAACACCTAGATCGGTTATGAACTCCTTCATCCAGACTCCTTCATTAGCTGCTTCCGAAGCAGCTATGTACTCAACTTCACATGTAGATCCCGCCACGACGCTTTGTTTGGAACTGCACCAACCGACAGCTCCTCCGCTTAATGTAAATACGTATCCGGTTTGCGATTTAGAATCGTCCGGATCAGTGTCAAAGCTTCGTCGACGTAACCGTTACTGACGAGTTCTTTGTCACCGCCATAAATGAGAAACATATCCTTAGTCCTTCTTAAGTACTTAAGGATGTTCTTGACCGCTGTCCGGGATCCACTCCTGGATTACTTTGGTACCTGCCGCCAAACTTACAAAGAAGGCACACATCAGGTCTGGTACACAGCATTGCATACATGATAGAGCCTATGGCTGAAGCATAGGGAACATCTTTCATTTTCTCTCTATCTTCTGCGGTGGTCGGGCATTGAGTCTTACTCAACTTCACACCTTGTAGCACCGGCAAGAACCCTTTCTTTGCCTGATCCATTTTGAACTTTTTCAAAACTTTGTCAAGGTATGTGCTTTGTGAAAGTCCTATTAAGCGTCTTGATCTATCTCTATAGATCTTAATGCCCAATATGTAAGCAGCTTCACCGAGGTCTTTCATCGAAAAACTCTTATTCAAGTATCCCTTTATGCTATCCAGAAATTCTATATCATTTCCGATCGGTAATATGTCATCCACATATAATATCGTAAATGCTACAGAGCTCCCACTCACTTTCTTGTAAATACAGGCTTCTCCAAAGTCTCGTATAAAACCAAATGCTTTGATCACACTATCAAAACGTTTATTCCAACTCCGAGAGGCTTGCACCAGTCCATAAATGGATCGCTGGAGCTTGCACACTTTGTTAGCTCCTTTTGGATCGACAAAACCTTCTGGTTGCATCATATACAACTCTTCTTCCGTAAATCCATTCAGAATGCAGTTTTAACATCCATTTGCCAAATTTCATAATCATAAAATGCGGCAATTGCTAACATGATTCGGACGGACTTAAGCATCGCTTCTGGTGAGAAGGTCTCATCGTAGTCAATCCCTTGAACTTGTCGAAAACCTTTTGCAACAAGTCGAGCTTTATAGACGATAACATTACCATCAGCGTCAGTCTTCTTCTTGAAGATCCATTTATTCTCAATTGCTTGCCGATCATCGGGCAAGTCAACCAAAGTCCACACTTTGTTCTCATACATGGATCCCATCTCAGATTTCATGGCCTCCACCATTTTGTGGAATCTGGGCTCACCATCGCTTCTTCATAGTTCGTAGGTTCATCATGTTCCAAAGAACATGACTTCCGAATAGGATTACCGTACCACTCAGTGCGGATCTTGCTCTGGTTGATCTACGAAGTTCTGTAGAAACTTGATCTGAAGTTTCATGATCATCATCATTAGCTTCTTCCCTATTTGGTGTAGGTGTCACGTAAACTGTTTTTCGTGATGTACTACTTCTCAATAAGGGAGTAGATACGCTTATCTCATCAAGTTCTACTTTCCTCCCACTCACTTCTTTCGAGAGAAACTCCTTCTCCAAAAGTTTCCGAATTTAGCAACAAAAATCTTGCCTTCGGATCTGTGATAGAAGGTGTACCCAACAGTCTCCTTTGGGTATCCTATGAAGACACATTTCTCCGATTTGGGTTCGAGCTTATCAGGTTGAAGCTTTTTCACATAAGCATCGCAGCCCCAAACTTTCGAAAGCGACAACTTTGGTTTCTTGCCAAACCACAGTTCATAAGGCGTCGTCTCAACGGATTTAGATGGTGCCCTATTTAAAGTGAATGTAGCCGTCTCTAAAGCATAACCCCAAAACGATAGCGGTAAATCAGTAAGAGACATCATAGATCGCACCATATCTAATAAAGTACGACACGACGTTCGGACACACCATTACGTTGTGGTGTTCCAGTATGGCGTAAGTTGCGAAACTATTCCGCATTGTTTCAAATGTAGGCCAAACTCGTAACTCAAATATTCTCCTCCACGATCAGATCGTAGAAACTTTATTTTCTTGTTACGATGATTTTCCACTTCACTCTGAAATTCTTTGAACTTTTCAAATGTTTCAGATTTGTGTTTCATTAAGTAGATATACCCATATCTGCTCAAATCATCTGTGAAGGTGAGAAAATAACGATATCCGCCATTTAGCCTCAACATTCATTGGACCACATACATCAAGATGTATGATTTCCAATAAATCTGTTGCTCTCTCCATAGTTCCGGAGAACGGTGTTTTAGTCATCTTGCCCATAAGGCACGGTTCGCAAGTGCCAAGTGATTCATAATCAAGTGACTCCAAAAGTCCATCAAGATGGAGTTTCTTCATGCGCTTTACACCGATATGACCTAAACGGCAAGTTGCCACAAATAAGTTGCACTATCATTATCAACTCTACATCTTTTGGCTTCAACGTTATGAATATGTGTATCACTACTATCGAGATTAAGTAAAAACAAACCATTCTTCAATGGTGCATGACCATAAAAGATATTATTCATATAAATAGAACAACCATTATTCTCTGATTTAAATGAATAACCGTCTCGCATTAAACAAGATCCAGATATAATGTTCATGCTCAACGCTGGTACTAAATAACAATTATTTAGGTCTAATACTAATCCCGAAGGTAGATGTAGAGGTAGCGTGTCGATCGCGATCACATCGACTTTGGAACCATTTCCCACGCCAAGATCGTCACCTCGCCCTTAGCCAATCTTCGCTTAATCCGTAGCCCTGTTCGAGTTGCAAATATTAGCAATGTAACCAGTATCAAATACCCAGTGCTCATGCGAGTATTAGTAAGGTACACATCAATAACTTGTATATCACATATACCTTTGTTAACCTTGCCATCCTTCTTATCCGCCAAATACTTGGGGCAGTTCCGCTTCCAAAGGACCAGCCTGCTTGCAATAGAAGCACTCAGCCTGTGCTTAGGACCAGACTTGGGTTTCTTCTCTTGATCGACAACTTGCTTGCCGTTCTTTTGAAGTTTCCTTTTCTTTCCTTTGCCCTTTTCTTGAAACTAGTGGTTTTGTTAACCATCAACACTTGATGCTCCTTTTTGATTTCTACCTCCGCGGCTTTCAAGATTACGAAGAGCTCGGGCATTGTTTTGGTCATCCCTTGCATATTATAGTTCATCACGAAGCTCTTGTAGCTTGGTGGCGATGATTGGAGAATTACATCAATGACGCAATCATCCGGAAGATTAACTCCCGGTTGAATCAAGTGATTGTTATATCCGGACATTACGAGTACATGCTCACCGACGTAACCGTTCTCCTCCATCTTACAGCTATAGAACTTATTGGAGACTTCATATCTCTCAATCCGGCATTCGCTTGGAATATTAACTTCAACTCTGGAACATCTCATATGCTCCATGGTGTTCAAAACGACGCTTGAAGTCCCGGTTCTAAGCCGTAAAGCATGGCACACTGAACTATAGAGTAGTCATCGACTTTGCTTTGCCAGACGTTCACAACATCCGGCGCAGCCCTTGCACCAGGCCCGGCACCTAACGGTGCTTCCAGGACGTAATTCTTCCGTGCAGCAATAAGGATAATCCTCAAATTACGGACCCAGTCCGTGTAATTGCTGCCATCATCTTTCAACTTTGCTTTCTCAAGGAACGCATTAAAATTCAACGGAACAACAGCACGAGCCATCTATCTACACATCATAGACAAGCAAGATACTATCAAGTACTAAGTTCATGATAAATTTAAGTTCAATTAATCATATTACTTAAGAACTCCCACTTAGAAAAATATCCCTCCAATTCTCTAAGTGATTATGCGTGATCCATATCAACTACGCCATGACCGATCATCACGTGTGATGGAGTAGTTTCAATGGTGAACATCAATATGTTGATCATATCTACTATATGATTCACGCTCGAACTTTCGGTCTACGTGTTCCGAGGTCATATCTTATATGCATAGCTCGTCAAGTATAACTCGAGTATTCTGCGTGTGCAACTGTTTTTGCACCCGTTGTATTTGAACGTAGAGCCTATCACACCCGATCATCACGTGGTGTCTCAAAGACGAAGAACTTTCGCATAGCGGTGCATACTCAGGAGAACACTTCTTGATAATTTAGTAAGGGATCATCTTATAATGCTACCGTCAATCAAAGCAAGATAAGATGCATAAAGGATTAACATCACATGCAATCAATATAAGTGATATGATATGGCCATCATCATCTTGTGCTTGTGATCTCCATCTCGAAGCAATCACATGATCACCATCGTCACCGGGCGCCGACACCTTGATCTCCATCGTAGCATCGTTGTCGTCTCGCCAAACTTATGCTTCTCGACTATCGCTACCGCTTAGTGATAAAGTAAAGCATTACGAAGCGATTGCATTGCATACAATAAAGCGACAACCATATGGCTCTGCCGATTGCCGATAACTCGGTTACAAAACATGATCATCTCATACAATAAAATATAGCATCACGTCTTGACCATATCACATCACAACATGCCCTGCAAAAACAAGTTAGACGTCCTCTACTTTGTTGTTGCAAGTTTTACGTGGCTGCTACGGGCTGAGCAAGAACCGTTCTTACCTACGCATCAAAACCACAACGATACTTCGTCAAATAGACTCCGTTTAACCTTCTCAAGGACCGGGCGTAGCCACACTCGGTTCAACTAAAGTTGGAGAGACAGTCTTCCACAAGCCATCTATGTGCAAAGCACGTCGAGGGAACCGGTCTCAGCGTGAAGAGTACGCGTAAGGTTGGTCTGGATCGCCTTTCCAACAATACCGCTGAACCAAAGTATGACATGCTTTGGTAGGCGGTATGACTTGTATCGTCCACAACTCACTTGTGTTCTACTCGTGCATATGACATCTACGCATAAAACCAGGCTCGATACCACCGTTGGGTAACGTAGTAATTTCAAAAATTTTCCTACGATCACGCAAGATCATGGTGATGCATAGCAACGAGATGAGAGTGTTGTCTACGCACTCGTAGACCCACAGCCGGAAGCGTTGACGCAACGTAGAGGAAGTAGTCGTACTTCTTCACGATCCAACCGATCCAAGTACCGAACGACGGCACCTCCGAGTTCTGCACACGCTCAGCTCGATGGCGCCCCTCGAACTCCGATCCAGCCGAGTGTTGAGGGAGAGTTTCGTCAGCACGACGGCGTGGTGACGATGATGATGTTCCACCGGGCGCAGGGCTTCGCCTAAGCTCGCTACGGTATTCTCGAGGTGTAATATGGTGGAAGGGGCACCGCACGGCTAAGGAAAGATCTCAAGGATCAACTTGTGTGTCATGGGGTGCCCTCTGCCTCAGATATAAAAGGAGGGAAGGAGGAGGGGCTGGCCGGCCAAGGGAGGTGCGCCAGGGTGTCCTACTCCTACTAGGAGTAGGATTCCCCCAATCCTAGTCCAACTAGGTTTCCCCAAGTGGGAAGGGAGAGAGAGGCGCCTTCTCCTAGTCCTAATAGGACTAGGGAAGGGGGAAGGTGCGACCAGCACTTGGGCCCCCTTCTCTCCTTTCCACTAAGGCCCATGTTGGCCCATTAGTATTCCGGGGTTCGGTAACCTCCGGTTTCTGGTAAAATTCCTAATTTCACCGGAACACTTCCGATGTCCAAACATAGACTTCCAATATATGAATCTTTATGTCTCGACCATTTCGAGACTCCTCGTCACGTCCGTGATCTCATCCGGACTCGAACAACCTTCGGTACAGAAACATCATAACAACTCATAGTAACTGCCATCGAAGCGTTAAGCGTGCGGACCCTACGGGTTCGAGAACTATGTAGACATGACCGAGACACCTCTCTGGTCAATAACCAATAAGCGGGACCTGGATGCCCATATTGGCTCCTACATATTCTACGAAGATCTTTATCGGTCGCACCGCATAACAACATACGTTGTTCCCTTTGTCATCGGTATGTTACTTGCCGAGATTCGATCGTCGGTATCCAATACCTAGTTCAATCTCAAGCAGCAAGTCTCTTTACTCGTTCGTAATACATCATCTCACAACTAACTCATTAGTTGCAATGCTTGCAAGGCTTATGTGATGTGCATTACCGAGAGGGCCCAGAGATACCTCTCCGACAATCGGAGTGACAAATCCTAATCTCGAAATATGCCAACCCAACATGTACCTTCGGAGACACCTGTAATGTACCTTTATAATCACCCGATTACGTTGTGACGTTTGGTAGCACCCAAAGTGTTCCTCGTGCAAACGGGAGTTGCATAATCTCATAGTCATAGGAACATGTATAAGTCATGAAGAAAAGCACTAGCAACAAACTATACGATCAGGTGCTATGCTAATGGAATGGGTCATGTCAATCAGATCATTCAACCAATGATGTGATCCCGTTAATCAAATAACAACTCCTTGTTCATGGTTAGGAAACACAACCATCTTTGATTAACGAGCTAGTCAAGTAGAGGCATACTAGTGACACTCTGTAGGTTTATGTATTCACACATGTATTATGTTTCCTGTTAATACAATTCTAGCATGAATAATAAACATTTATCATGATATAAGGAAATAAATAATAACTTTATTATTGCCTCTAGGGCATATTTCCTTCAACAATATGGTGGGTCCTAGCTAGCAGGGGGTATTCATTTTTTTCGGCGTAATAAGGAGGCACTTCCTTGCGTGCGAAGATATACACTACAAAAAAAATACACTTCCGTGATGATACATGTTTTTCACAGTAGGTCGCATTTTTTGTCATGCATGTACATCCATGACAAATTTATGACAGAATCAAGATAGTCATACCTGTGCTGTCGTAGAAGTGTTCGATGACATTTCCAAAATTATCATCACGGAAGTGTCCACTTCCATGACGATAAATCGCGCGTCATAGAACTGCTTTCGTCAAGGGTGATGTATCGTAGCATCCACCGTAACGGAACACCGTTAAGCTATCGGGTCGGGTTTTGGATCCGATAACCCGTTAACAGCCCCGACCAATGGGGATTTTCCACGTGTAAAATCATCATTGGCTGGAGGAAACACGTGTCGGCTCACCGTTGGGACAGATGTCATCCACTCATTGGATAGAAGGCGCCTATGATACGTCGACACGTGGCAGAGCCCAACAGAGGCCCATTCCTGTGAAAGTCCGGCCCGTTTGACTTGGTCAAAAGGTGGCGGGCCGACCCCATGGAAAGCCTGTTAACGGCCTGTTCGCATATAGCCCATTTACAGCCCGCTAACCCAAGGCCCGTTACACTTTTTGTACCCCTATAACTGTGCACGGGCAGTCTGACCCGCGGGCACCACCGCACTGAGCAAGGCAAGGGAGGTGAGCCAAGGTAAGGCCGAAGCTCGAAAGGAGCAGAATGACGCCAAGATCAAGACCACAAAGAGCAAAGGGGACGAAGCGGACTCCCCCGACAAGATCCTTGTCGGGGGGCCGTTTTAGCAAACCCGGCAAGACCCTTGCCGTGGCAGCTCGCCCCACACCTACGGAGAAAATCACCCTTGAGTCCACTACCCCCATGGGGCAAGGATTCGGGAGACATCCCCGTGGAGTTATGCAGATCTTTGTGAATACATTCAAGATCAGATACACAATATAGAAGATGACGACCCTTGGCGGGATCCCAGCTACGGAGGACCACAAGGCCCCCGGCAAGAGCCTTGCCGGGGATGACAGCAGGCGCCACGACAAGACCCTTGCCGGGGCTACGGCGAGGCCCTCGCCAAGAGCACCCGTAGGGCCACCATCAGGCCCATGCCAATCAAACCTCCACCGCCGTTCGCATGCAGCTGCCGACCCAACCAGTTGGGCAGGCACCTGCGTGGCGGCAAGCGGATCTTCGTGGAGACCCACCGCTGCGCCACCTCAGCTGCCTACCTGCCTACGTGGCACCGCAGGCACCGCTAGCCAGGGCGCGTGTCGACACGAAAGGGAGCGGCGACGGACAAGACATGGCTCTCCCCCGTCCCCGATAAAGCGAGGACACCTAAGCAAGACGCATTAAAGGCGCCTTGTCATGTAATGCGAGGGATAAACTTCGCATCATCAGAGCCTTTCCCCTCCCTGTGCCACTTTGTGGCAACCCCTTTCCCTATAAAAGGAGGCCCAAGGCGACCAGGAGGAGGATTCGGCTTTTTGGAGCTCCTCACGCCCCATAGCTAGTTCAAGAACACAGATAAACAAACCACCAAAGCAGGAGTAGGGTTTTACGCATCCTCGCGGCCCGAACCTGGATAAAGAAACCGTGTGCTATCTGTTTGATCCGCTCTTCTCACGACCCCGTGCCCCGCAACCGTAGTAGGGATTCTTGTGATCCCATAGGTGTCATCCTCACATCGACATCTTTGGCGCGCCAGGTAGGGGGCACAGTTGTGAGAATAAGCTATAGCAGTTAGTTCGATGCTTCATCATCGTCATGACGCCCAAGAAGAAAATGACGGTGGTGGTTGGCCCGTCGGAAGCCGGACATCCCGTCCCGACGCGGGCGAGCAGCGGACTGGCCGCAGAAAGGACCCGGGGTGCCGCTCGCGAACACCAACACCGTCCTAGCAGCCGAAGTTTGGGAGGCGGCGATGTTCGTGCGCCTGGTAATGGGCTGCACACCGCAAAATCCAAAGACAGAGCCAGGCCCTCTGCGGGTGGCGCGGGTCCTTCCAAGATTGCTGCCACCCCGCTCGCAGGTGACGCGAGGGCTTCCAAGACTCCCACGCCGGCGCGGACGGCGCACTCTTCTCAAGCGGCGCGCGACGAACGGAGTAATCACGCCGAGGACCCCGGGCGTCGCCGCGGAAAGAGCCCCGAGCGCCACTCCCTGGATTTAGAAGACCTGCCCGCTCGCCAAGGCGCTGGTGAAGATGGCATGCGACCGCGGGGTCGTGATAGAGCTCCTTCTGACATGGTCAGAAGTCGAAGCGCGTCGCGATCCGTGCAGGTTTCGCTGCCACCAACGCCAATGAAGCCCTGGCGGCTGCCAGCTGTTGCTCCTTGATTTTCCTCCCACTACGGGGAAACTCGACGAATGGAGAGCCACTATCTGAAGCCTTGTTGCGGTGGCCAACAAAGACGAACCGAGTCTGTTGGAGCCCCCGGGTCGATGCTCCGACGGAGTCCCACGCACCAGTGGCAGGAGAGCCAGCGGCGCCGCAACCACGGTGCACTCGCCTCCCCCTCACCCGGTACCGCGGACGCCAGCCTGTCGCGACATTACGGGCGACGAGATCTCCGTAGCATTGTCCGACCCACGGGCCCACTGTGACCTCTTCGGGAGCGAGAACATGAAGACGCTCGAACCACTATCGAGCGCCGGCGTGGAGCGCCCCACCAATCAGACAGGCGAGCAGGGCCTGCTGTGAGCCACCCGGCACTGGGGAGCCCTGGAGGCCTACCTTACGAGGTAGGCTGTCCGGCTTTTACCCGTGAGCTGCGGCAGTTCCAAAGGGCCCACTCACCGCACCTTCAAACCCGACGTGGGCGAAAAGTACAGTGGCAAGACCCACCCGTCTGAGTTCCTCAGCGTCTACAACATCGCGATGCAAGCTGCCGGAGCCCGCGACGATAAGGTGCTTGCGAATAACTTTCCGTTGGCTCTTAAACCCAACGCCATGTCATGGTTGATGCACTTGCCGGTAGACTCTATTTCCTCCTGGTCGGATTTGTGCTATGAGTTCGTGGGCGCCTTTACTGGAGGCCACCAAGCCCATGGCCAGGCAAGCGACCTGCACGTCATTCCTCAGAAGGGAGGCGAGAGTCTCCGCAAGTATATACAGAGATTCAGCCGAGTACAGTACAATATCCCTGATGTTCACCCTTCCGCCATCATCAGCGTGTTCCATCAGAACGTGCGTAATCGCAAGATGCGCGAAGAGCTGGCAATGAACAAGGTGAGAGATGTAGCAGAACTCTATGTTCTTGCTGACAAATGTGCCCAAGCTGAAGAGGGAAGGAAGTACCCCGGCGTAGATGCCGGCATGGAAACCGACTCCTCAGATGAGGATATTGCCGCCCCGGTGAAGAAAGGCCGGCGCCGCAACAGGAAGCGCAAAGGAAAAGCCGTGCTTACCGTCGAGGGATCTGATGACGCCGGCTCCACCAAGAAAACCAAGGCAGATGACCCCGGCAAGGAGGTTGCCGGATGTGTCGCCTGCCGGGCCTTGGCGGCTGCCGAGAAGCCAGGAAACTCCGACAAGTGATACTGCAAGATCCATCGCACCAAAGGCCATGCTCTCCAGGACTGCCGACAGGTTGAGCTCCTCGCTGAGAAGCAGAGGGCTGAGTATGAGAGGCGGGACAAGGAGAAGGGCCCATACGGTGCTGAGGGGTCCGGCAAGAAGCGTGACGGCCAGGCGGGCCGTCGCGGCAAGGATAAGCAACAGGAGAGGCCCGCCCAGGGCCGTGACAGAAAGCCAGAAGACAACGATCACGAAGAGGACGACGAATCCGGCGACCAAGAGTTTCAAAAAGCTACAGAGGCCATGTGCGTCGACGGTGGCGCCTTGCTGCATACTTCTCACCGCCGGCTTAAACAGTGGGCGCGAGAGATTACAGCGGCAGAGCCGTCGTTTGATGCCCAAAGGCCACTGAAGTGGTCCAGCACACCTATCATTTTTTACACTGAGGATCACCCTGATCGCACTAACGCGGTCGGGTGCTTGCCATTGTTGGTTTCACCAACAATACGCAACCTCAAGGTGACGAAGATGCTAGTCGATGGCGGGGCCGGTCTGAACTTGATCTCGCCTGCCGTGATCGAGAAGCTGCAGATTCCTGATGAAGACCTCGAAGAGACGGGCACGTTTCAGGGGGTCAACCCGGGAAGAAGACAACCCAAGGGAAAGGTCACGCTGCCCGTGACTTTTGGAAGCGACCTGAACTTCAGGACGGAGAGGATCATGTTCGATGTTGCCAAGATCCCCTTGCCCTACAACGGGATCCTTGGCCTCCCAGCGCTGGCCAAGTTCATGGCGGCGTCACACTACGCCTACAACACCCTGAAGATGCCAGGACCTGTGACGATCATCACCATCCCCTCCGACAAGAAAGATGTGCTGATTTGTGCTGACCAACTATACCAGCAAGCTGTTGCAGCAGCTGCCGCCGCTAGGGCACTTGCTCCTGCCGCTGGGACCCCGGGAGGGAAGGAGAAGAAGAAGACCGGTGAGACCTCGGACACCCACTCCGGCAAGCAGACCTCTTCGGAGTGTAGCGCTGCCGTCGATGACGTGCGAGAGAGCTCCGCCAAGGAAACAAGAAGCCTGTGGCCATATCGCCGGGAACCAAGAAGGTTTACATCAATGAGGGCGGCACGGGAGGAGCTTTTACCATAAGCTCCACCCTTGACGACAAATAGGAAGACGCGCTCGTCACCTTCCTGTGGGCGAATGTCGATGTGTTTGCATGGCAAGCTTCCGACATCCCCCGTGTTCCCAGGGAGGTGATTGAGCACCACCTTGCTATCTGCCCTCATGCGCGGCCTGTCAAGAAGAAGGTCAGAAAGCAAGCTTTGGAACGACAAGAGTTCATCACAGAAGAGATCCAGAAACTGGAAGCAGCGGGTTTGGGAAGAGGAGTGCTCCATGCAACGTGGTTGGCCAATCCGGTCGTGGTGCGCAAGGCAAATGGGAAGTGGAGACTGTGTATTGATTACACAGATATCAATAAGGCTTGCCCTAAAGACCCCTTCCCGTTGCCACGCATCGACCAGATTGTTGACTCCACGGCTGGGTGTGATCTGTTGTCATTCCTCGACGCCTACTCCGGCTACCACCAGATCTTCATGGCAAGAGAAGACGAAGGGAAAACAACATTCATCGCCCCATGTGGTACGTATTGTTTCATGCAGATGCCTTTCGGGTTGAAGAGTGCTGGTTCGACGTTTGCAAGGGCGGTCCAAATTGGTTTTGAACCCCAGCTCCATAGAAATATGGAAGCTTATATGGATGACATAGTGGTAAAAACCAAGGACATTGCAACCCTCATACCAGATTTGCAAGAAACATTTGCAAACCTGCACAAGATCAACCTCAAGCTGAACCCTGAGAAGTGCGTCTTTGGCGTCCCGTCCGGCAAGCTTCTCCGGTTCTTGGTGTCACAGCGTGGGATAGAGGCCAATCCGGACAAAATCAAAGCTATAGAGCAGATTGAAGCACCCAAGCGAATCAAGGATGTGCGTCGGCTTGCTGGTTGCATCGCCGCCATGGGCAGGTTCATCTCCAAGTCTGTCGAGCGCGCCCTTCCCTTTTTCAAGATCCTGAAAAAGGCGGGCCCGATGGAGTGGATGCCAGAAGCCGAAGTTGCATTGCAAGGTTTGAAGAAATACCTCTCTTCCGCGCCAATACTAGTTGCGCCTAGGCCACATGAGCCGTTGCTGCTATACCTGGCGGCAAAGGATCAGGTGGTCAGCGCCGCGCTAGGGGCGCAGAGAGAGGTTGACGACGAGGTTATGGCAGCGGTAGAGCCCGACACCACCAATGCAGAGACGACAAAGCCAGTTGACATGATGCCGAGGAAGAAAATGATGCAGCACCCGGTCTACTTGTTTAGTTCCCTCCTGCAGGGGGCTAGATCAAGGTACTCCGGCGTGCAGAAACTGCTCTTCGGCCTTCTTATGGCCTCGAGGAAGCTGCGTCACTACTTCCAGGCACATGAGATCACTGTCGTCACTCGCTTCCCTCCGCAGCGGATATTGCACAATCCGGATGCAACAGGAAGAATTGTGGAATGGGCACTGGAGCTGTCCAGCTTTGGCCTCAAGTTTGAAAGTACTTCGACGATTCAGAGCCGAGTCCTAGCGGAGTTTATTGCAGAATGGACCGCAACGCCTGATGAAGAATCCCAAGAGACTGCTCTCCCCGGCAAGGAGGCAAGTTGTGATTGGATCATGTACTTTGATGGAGCTTTCTCCTTACAGGTATTTGGGGCTGGCGTCTTGCTTGTCGCGCCCACGGAGAGCACCTCAAATGCGTGATCCGTATGCACTTCCCGTGGAGGTGTCAACAAACAATACGACAGTACTGAAGGGCTGCTTGCCGGTCTTAGGATCATGGCGGACCTCGGAATCAAGAATCTCATCGTCGGGGGACTCGCAGCTTGTCGTCAAGCAAGTCAACAAGGATTACGAGCCCGTTGATGAAGGCCTACGTCGATGAAGTGAGAAAGGCCTGGAAGAAGCGTTTGACGGTATACAGGCTGAACCACGTTCCCGGCGGAGAATGATATCACCGACTACCTGTCAAAACGCGCTGCCCTCAAGCTACCTGTGGAACCAGGTACCTTTGTGCTTCAGCTAACTCAGCCATCCGTTGATCCATCAACATAGCATAATAAGAGGAGGAAATCAGGGCCCGGCAAGTACTTTCCGCCGAGCTCCCCGGAGCCGCCGGCAAGGATGTTGCCGGGGATACTGAGCCCGCCAAGGGACGACTGGCTCCAGCGGAGCGTCAAGCTCTTGCCGTCGAGACAGCCGCTCCTATAGCGGAGGAAATGCCTTTAGTCCTCGCCGTCGAGCCCCAGGCTCCAGCATGGGCACAGCATACCGTCTGATTCCTCCAAACAGGGGAACTTCCTGAGGAGCAGGAAGAAGCAGAAAAAGTAGCCCTTCGCTCTACCATGTACCAGTTCGTCGATGACGTTCTGTACAGAAAGAGGCCGAACAGTGTGAAATTGAAGTGTATCCCTCAAGAGGAAGGACTGGAGATGTTGGCAGAGATACATGGAGGCATATGTGGATCCCACATTGGGTCAAGGGCCCTTGCCAGCAAGGCATTTCGGCAAGGCTTCTTTTGGCCCACCGCCCTCCAGGATGCGACGACACTAGTCACCAGGTGTGAAGCGTGTCAGTTCCATTCAAAGAAGCTTCATCAGCCAGCTCAAGCCCTTCAAACCATTCCTCTCTCCGGCCCTTCTCGGTGCAGGGGCTCGACATAATGGGCCCCTTCCCAGCGTTGTCGGGGCTTTGAGTACTTATGCGTTGCAATCGACAAGTTCACAAAGTGGCGAGAGGTGGAGGCGATGAGGAAGGTCACAGCTTCGATCGTGACCGTCAAGCTCTTCAAGGAACTAGTGTGCCGTTTTTGTGTACCCAACAGGGTTATCACCGACAACAGCACACAGTTCACAAGCCGCACCTTCATGCAATATACTCAAGACCTCGGCAGCAAAGTCTGTTTCACTTCCGTTGCTCACCCGCGAAGCAATGGTCAAGCTGAGAGGGCAAATGCTGAAGTACTGCGAGGCTTAAGGACCAAGACCTTTGACAGGTTGCACAAGAGTGGAAGGCGCTGGATTGATGAGTTGCCGGCGGTTCTTTG
Source organism: Aegilops bicornis (assembly GCA_021605145.1). Lineage (NCBI taxonomy): Eukaryota > Viridiplantae > Streptophyta > Magnoliopsida > Poales > Poaceae > Aegilops > Aegilops bicornis. The sequence goes on along the minus strand of CM038674.1, from coordinate 635,920,478 downwards.
GTCGATCAGGACGACGCCAAATCGAGCCACCGCCGACACCTTTTGCCCTAGTATACGGGCGTAAGCAGTTCTCCCAATCGAACTCATATACGGGTCACCTCGAGTGCTCGCTTATGACGAAGCTTGAGCAAGAGCAAGCTGCGGTAAGATGCCGCAATGCTCCTTGAGGAAGATCGTCTTCGGCGGCTGTGAGAGCAGCACGCTACCAGCAAGCGTTGCGCCGCTACCATAGCCGCAAGGTTCATGCCCGACGCCTTGAGGAATGAGACCTTGTCCTTCGGGCGCGTTCAATCGCCAAGAATTCCAACAAGTTGACGCCAAAGTGGGAAGGCCCTTATCGGGTAATACGAGTCACCGGGCCAGTAGCGGTCAGAGATCAAGATGCCGTTCGGTGAGTAACTCTGGAACATTGAGCATCTTCGCAAGTTTTACCAGGTGGCGCGGCTCGCCGGGCCCCCCGGCAAGCCACCTTTTGTACGAGCATTGCCGATGATGCATATAACCCTTTGTACAAAGCCAGGCGCAGACCCTGAGCATAAATAAATGAAGCGCTGGCGCCCTAAGTTATAGCATGCATGCTAGGTCGATTCTCGTCCTTGGTTAGGGTTGATAGTGTTTAGCGGCGACTAAGCCCTAGCTTAGAGGTCGAGTGTGCGTCTCTTTGCCGTTCTTTTTTCTTCTTTAGTTCGCAGGACTTCAGATATCCTTGCCGGATCACTTGAGGACGAAAAAGAGAAGAGGGGCAGACCGGCATCTAGACCTCGACAAGCTAGTGTTGCCGGGGGCTGCAAGTGCAAAGATTCACCCACGGCAAACCAGAGTTGCCGGGGGCTACAGCTTCAGATAAGTTCTTCATCCCTTATCATGCATTTCCTTATGGACTGAGGTATGTGAAACCTCGTTTTTTCCCAAAGCTACCGCACTCCCCTAAAACTCTAGGCCCTAGGGCTCGTTCCTGGGGCCAGGTTTGGTCGTAGCCGCGGCAGCAAAAGGATGAAACGAGGAGCCTGAACCCACCTCATCCTTGCCTCCGCCAAAAGCGTGAGAAAGGTCGAGCGAAGTGGGAAGACGGCAGGGCCTGTTGCCGGGCACGGAAATGTTTATCTTGGGGATATCAAGGATTTACTCCTTGTCGTGGGTTCTACCCGCAAACAAATGACCCGGCAAGCATCCCTTTTTCATTAAAAACATTCCACTCAGGTACAATCCATGGGGAATGAAAAACATGAATGACGGGATTACAAGTTTTAAATTCAGCTAAGGCCCAAAGGCTTACAAACTAAAAAGAGATAAGGTGCCCGTAACCCCTCTCTTGTCCCTCTCCTCAGGAGGCAGGTCAAGGAGGCGAAAAGGGCAAAAGGGGCGCCTAGGCGAGCTACGAGTGGCAGGAGACACCAAGAGAACATCTCGGTGGCCGTCCGAAGGCTGGATAGTGATGGCGACGCCGGAAGCAGAGCTCGAAGACGAGGCGGCAGGACGTCAGCACGCGTCGAAGGCGTCGGTGCCCGGGCACTCCAATTTGACGGCCTTGCCGCCCGCCCTCTTCCTGTTCCGCAGCCTCCCTACGCCAGCCGCCCAAGGAGACGACCCCGAGATGTTCAGGAAGCCGGTGACACGGATGATGGGATCGCCGGTGCCGCATGGAGCGGTGCCCGACACCTAGTCAGACCCGTCATCCTGCCGCCTGCTACCCTCGTCGTCGCTGCCGCTGTCCTCCTCGCCACTCCTGCCCGAGGAGGAGTCTTTGCTATCAGAAGAGCTCTCCATGCAGCACCTTGCCCGAGTCCCGAAGCACCCGAAGACCTTGACGGAGAGGCGGCTGCCCTCCATCAGCTTGAAATGGAGAGTGAGCCCCGCCATCAAGCGGTGGATATGAGCAAACGTCTTCCACCCTCGACAAAGATACATCACGTGAGGGGCTGGGAAGTCGACGCGAACTAGCGTACCGCTGATCCAACAGCCCCTCATGTGCAGCCGCAATGACTCCGGCGGATCCAACTCCATCTCACTCGCAAATGGAGTCGGGAGACGGCGACGACGGCGAAGGCGGCGCAACTGACGAAGAACTCGCAAGGGTCATCCCCAACATGGCCCTCCATGGGGGGAGGAACTACTCGCAGAGGCGAGACCGGTGCGCCGCCCCGTCCTCCTCTTCCCCGAGCGCCTCGGCCTCGCCCCACGCCTCGCCTCCCCTTCCCTCGCGGTGGCTCTGCCACATGGTGCAGGAGAAGGAAGGACGCGTTGTCAAGCGGTGACCCTTGCCGCCACCGTTGAAGGGCCAGGATTCCCTCTCTCCATGGCGGACGGAGGGGGGAGCTAAGTCAAGGAAGGAGAAGAGCGGAAGAAGTGCGGGGCCTTTGTCCCCCCCCCGCTCTTTATAGAGGAACGGGGTGGGGGCTCGGCCGCCTGGCCAGCCAATCAAGACGCTTGGAAGGTGCGAGGAATCTGGGACCAACCCGCTGCCCCGGCCCGCGACGGCCCGGTTTCCCGCCTCCACCGTTCGCCACCCCAAGCGCATGAGAACCACGTGGCGGACGTGCGGGACCAAGGCGACGGGTGAGGCGACCTCTCCCCACCCCGTGATCGTGGGGAGTGGACGCCTTGAAGACCATGTCTCGGCCCCATTCAGTAAATGGGCCGCGCCTCCACGCCTCCCTCCGTTTATGGGGAAGGCGCGAACCCCCCCCCTTTACTACGACGTGACGCATGCGCGCAGAGCTCAGCCCCGCGCATGCCGCCCACGTCGCGCACGCCTCCCCACGCCGAGCCACGCGCGGGAGGCATGGGAAGCGCAGCGCGCGAGGAGACTTACCACGTTAAAAACCACCCTGCCTGCCCGCGCACCGTTTTTGGGCCTAGCCCAACGACGCGATTGCGCTTACGTGTGGCCCAGGCCCAGTGTGGCTGCTGTCGGTGTACAAAAAGAGGGGTACACTTTTTGTACCCCTATAACTGTGCATGGGCAGTCTGAGCCGCGGGCACCACCGCACTGAGCAAGACAAGGGAGGTGAGCCAAGGTAAGGCCGAAGCTCGAAAGGAGCAGAACGACAACAAGACCAAGACCACAAAGAGCAAAGGGGATGAAGCGGACTCCCCCAGCAAGATCCTTGACGGGGGCGGTTTTAGCAAACCCGGCAAGACCCTTGCCATGGCAGCTCACCCCACACCTACGGAGCGAATCACCCTTGAGTCCACTGCCCCCATGGGGCAAGGATTCGGGAGACATCCCCGTGGAGGTATGCAGATCTTTGTGAAGACATTCAAGATCAGATACACACTATAGAAGATGACGACCCTTGGCGGGATCCCAACCACGGAGGTCCACAAGGCCCCCGGCAAGAGCCTTGCCGGGGATGACAGCAGGCGCCACGACAAGACCCTTGCCGGGGCTACGACGAGGCCCTCGCCAAGAGCACCCATAGGGCCACCATCAGGCACACGCCAATCAAACCTCCACCGCCGTTCGCATGCAGCTGCCGACCCAACCAGTTGGGCAGGCACCTGCTTGGCGGCAAGCGGATCTTCGTGGAGACCCACCGCTGCGCCACCTCAGCCGCCTACCTGCCTACGTGGCACCGCAGGCACCGCTGGCCAGGGCGTGTGTCGACACGAAAGGGAGCGGCGACGGATGAGATAGGGCTCTCCCTCGTCCCCGATAAAGCGAGGACACCTAAGCAAGACGTATTAAAGGCGCCTTGTCATGTAATGCGAGGATAAACTTCGCATCATCAGAGCCCTTTTCCCCTCCCTGTGCCACCGTGGCAACCCCTTTCCCTATAAAAGGAGGCCCAAGGCGACCAGGAGGAGGATTCGGCTTTTTGGAGCTCCTCACGCCCATAGCTAGTTCAAGAACACAGATAAACAAACCACCAAAGCAGGAGTAGGGTTTTACGCATCCTCGCGGCCTGAACCTGGATAAAGAAACCGTGTGCTATCTGTTTGATCCGCTCTTCTCACGACCCCACGCCCCGCAACCGTAGTAGGGATTCTTGTGATCCCATAGGTGTCGTCCTCACACCGACAGGCCGTTTCCAGCAAATGTTATCTTTCGTCCTTCTCAGAGCCCATTTATTCTTGGGCTCATTTCCAGCATTCGTTTACTTACGGCCCGTTACTGTCATTTTCTGCTTGTGGGCCAAATTCAGCCCGTGGTTACAGTCGGCCCGTTTGTGGTCCGTTAATACGTTGGGCCGTTTCCATAGCGTCATCAAATACGGCCTATTAACGATGGCCCGTTATGGTCATACGGCCCGTATAAGGCCCATTGATGATACGTCCCGTAGAAGGCCCATTGTTTATACGGCCCGTAGAAGGCCCATTGTTTCTACGGCCCGTAGAAGGCCTACTGTTTCTACGGCCCGTAGAAGGCCCGCTGTTTCTACGGCCCGTAGGAGGCCCAATGTCACTACAGTAAATATTAGCCCATGGTTATTGTGGCCGAGTTTTAAAAAGAACTGCACTGACTACAAGCAAACAAATGAACAAGACAACAAGGAAATAAATAAGCAAGCAACTTATGCTAGGCTATCACGACCGTTACACATATTACATCCACTGGGCATCAAAGTTCGCCACCAGTGCAAATATAGGGAACAAAGCAGCATATCAAATACACTGGTTGTCAAAGTCGTCGACCAACGCAAATAAACGCCGCAGCAAAACAAATCCAGAACTAAAACCACTTCAGAAGATCTCAAGAAACAATATCCTGGGTACCCATAATGCTGGCAAGATGCTTAGCAAGCTTATTAACATTCTCTTGTTTGGCGCTTAAATCCTCCAGTAACTTCTTTGTTGCACCAGAAAATATGCATCTGAATTCTGCAGGGACTTCCTCAGTCCTTCAGCTTCCTGTCGCAGCACATCTGATCGATGTCTTTCAACTTGAAGTTGAGACTCAAGAAGACGAACTGATTCAGGCAGCGAGTTTGAAGAGCTTGTGCCAGCAGTAGTGGCCAGTAACTCGAACACTACATCAAGACAGGACTTTTGGGTTTCCTCACTATCGTCAAGATAGTTTTTATCAGCTTTCTTGGAGACCAACAGGGATGTCTCACTATCTTGAACCTTATCTGCATTACTTCCTTTACCATTGGATAACGCAGTATTGTTCTCCAATATTTTGTCCGCATTCTAAAAGAGAAACAAGCGGACACATCACCACGTTTACCATGTTGTATATGAAACTCATTTTGGTAAATGAGTTCAGTAGTAAAGTGGACAGGATAACAGCATGAAACAAACATATATCTATGTGCCATGGTCACTTTATGGTCTATATCATTCTAGTTTTTGTTGCCAAATCACGATAGGGACACAGCTCAAATAATATTTGTTCAAGACAAAGCAGAATAGACAGAATATAAGTGTGGGTAACTATAGAGCAATAACAACACTTGTAATGTGCATGACATGAGAACATAAATGTTTATTCAATTGAAACTGAAATCAACATAGAGCAGGTTACAACAAAGAAACCAGCTTAAAGAAACAGGTTTAAAACATACTGTTGCGCCATTGGAGTTTCAATTCCATCCTTCAAATTTGAAAATAGTTGGTATGAGTAAATACAGTAATGCAAGAGCAAAGGAGTATGAACCATAGCTACAAAACCTGAACTGAGAACAAATCTTCTTCTCCTTTAAGCATTGAGTTGGGATTCGAAATGGTGGTCCTCGTGCTTTGGGCACTGCAGTTCCCTTACTAACCGCTCGTGTTTGGGTGCTCTGTGGTGGAGACGGTGCTGTGTCAACTGGAACTGGGTTACTATCTGCCGGGGTTGGGGTTAAAAGGGGTGTAGCTGGTTCTCTGTCCAACTGGGTAGGGGTACAATCTGCGAGTCCGGTTATGTGTGGTGGATCTGGTCCTTGGGCAAGTACAACCGTGGTTCTATCTGCATCAACTAGTAGCACAATCTTTTCTGAAGACCGTGTTGTTACTCCCTTAGATACTGCCATCATGCTCTCCAATTCAAATGGCTGATAAATAAGAAAAGTAATTGAAAGTATAGACATTGTATGATAGACAGGTGCAATGGATAGTGGGGAATAAAAGAGGGCATGAAATAATTCATATTTATGTTGTCTAACCAAAGCAGGATAGCATGACACAATTTCACATATATGATGGCTAACTAAACAGGATAGCATGACACAATTTCACATTATGATGGCTAACTAAAAAAGATGGAAAGACATGGTTCAAAATATGAGACTATGTAAATAGGATGACATGACATAACTATATAATGTGTTTATTAAATAGGTTGGCATGCCATAATTCACATACATTCATAGATAGATTGCCATAATTCTAAATATGATGACTGTAAACACTAAACATGATGAGATGATATAACTATATGATGTCTTTATTAAATGGGTTGCCATGCCATAATTCAGATAGATGATGTGTATGTACTATGTAAACATGATGGCATGATATAATTCAAATATATGATTTATATAGTAAGCAAGTAAGCAGATGGCAATCTATATATGATGTAAAAACTAAGCAATGCAAGACAACATGCATGACATGGGTAATATAACCCTGCCAAGTTTGAGCATAGACCCCAGGGGGGAAATAGGACTGGTTATCAGTCTCTGAATCCACCTCTGAGGAGCTCTCTGTAGCCAGCAAGATGTCTGCTTCAGCAGGTAGCATTGTCTTCTCTGAATAGCTTGTTTTCACTCCAGATACTTCCATCACCGCTTCAAATGGCTGATGCACAGGAAGAGTAGTTGAATATACGAACGTTGTCGACAAATGGAACACGTAATACAAAAAAATGATAGCATGATATAATTCACATACACGATGATTGGCTAAACAGCATGGCATTGCATAATTCACATATATAATGCCTTTGCAACAAGATATCATTGTATAATTCACATATATAATGTCTTGCAACAAGATGGCAATGCATAATTCACATATATGGTAATTAGACACCTTTGAGCAATTGGCATTCACACAAAACATGTCTAAACTAATCAAATGGCATAGCAATGCGAGACACCATACATACGATATGAGCAACATAACCCTGCCAAGTTAGAGCATACACCTCGGGGATAGGACTGGTCATCGTCTCTGAATCCTCCTCGAGGAGCTATCCATAACCAGCGAGATATGCGCTTCGTCCGGATAGCATAGTGCCTTTCGAGAAGATCTTGTTTTCACTCCAGAATTTGCCATCACCGTGTCAATTGGCTGATGCACACGAAGAGCAGTTGAATGTACTAACATTGTTGACGAATGTAATATGTAACGGAAAAAAAAGATGACCTGATATAATTTACATATAAGATGACTGGCTAAGCATGATGACATTGCAAAATTCACATATATGATGCCTGGCTAAACAAGGTGGCGTTTACATAATTCACATAAACGATGAATAAACTAAACAGATGGCATTCGCACAAAGGATGTCTAAACTAAGCAGATGACATATTTGATGTATAAAGTAAGCAATGCAAGACACCACATGCATGATATAACCAACATCGGCATGCCAAGTTAGAGCGAAGACCTCAGGGGGTAAATAGGAGTTATCTTCTCCTTCTGAATCCCCCTCAGAACAGATATCTTCCTCTCGATTACAATCCGAAATGCGTGGAGGGGGGGGTGCCTTTGCACCTTCCATGGAGCAACGTCTGCATGAAATTATATTGCCACGCAAGGCTCGTCTCTTTTGCTCCACATGTTCAGTTCCATTGTTTACAATAATTGTCATGCATAGGAATAAAACATAGTGAGATTATGTAAGGAGTGCATGCAGAAATCCAGATTGATGGTAGCAACCTGTGGATAGACCCAAAACCAATAGTAGCAGGCAGATAATGGCTTCAGTTAATAAATACAGATAATTTTTCTTTACTGTTTGTTCCCCCCCAACATGAAACTCATAGTAGACACCGGAGATTAACCAGATAGTAGATAGATACTATTGATTGCTGCCCTGATATGTACCCCACAACCATTTAAAACCTCAAGTTTGACCATTAGTTTGGAGCCGACTCAGAGTCTAATCGGTGAATAGGACGATAAAGTAGCATGTAATATTAAGCGATGCATAACGTGGCGGAACCACGAAAAGTGCGACCTCTCTTGCGGACCCGTGTAGTCCTCGAGGTCATCTGCTTGGTTGATGATGGTAATGCAGTTTTCATGGCTGCGGCTGAAAAGAAGATCTGAGGCGGCGAAGACAGTCTGGAGGCGGATCCTTGTCTTTGGACCCTTCATCATTGGAGCAGGTGAGCTGGGGTGGACGACGGTATGGCAGGACGGGACAAACCACGCAAGGTTTTCTTTGACAACTATCTGTAAGAGAAGTAATTCTGTAAGGGATCATTTGAATTGGAGGATTCCAACAATGCAGGGATAGGAAATAGACAGGAATAGGACAGGAATGCACGTGCAAAACAGAGAATTTAAAAACACAGGATTTCTGCAAATCTGGGTGCTTGATTCACAACAATTGGAAGATCACAGGATGCAAAGAAGCATGGTGAGATTAAGTCAAACCACAAGAAAATGTACGGTTATAATGCTATTATGCTACTATCTCTTAGTCTTGTGCTTCATGAATAGGAATTTGAAAAGGAGGACAAATGAAAATTAAAATTCCTACGTTTTTTCTTTCAAGGAGACACTAAAGGAACAAATCCGTGTGCTCGATGGACAATATATATAACATGTAGAGTAAAAAGAGATGCAACAAGTGTACAACCTCTTTGGCGAAGCCATGTCGATCTCAGCGTGATTGGGTTGGCGGTGAGGATGCTCCGCTGACTTTGCTTTGTCGGAGGAGGGAAGAAGATCTTAGGCGTCTGGAGATGGAGCCCGAGGTACTACTCTGCTGTGATGGTGGGTTTAAATGCGTTGGAGAAGCTCCGGTGAGTTGTATGCGGCCTTGAGGCTGAAGCAGGACAAGAGAGACAACGAACAACGTTAACCTGAGTGGAATTCTAATAGCATCTCCAATACATGACATAAAATACATAACCACAGAGTGCTAGATGTAAAATAAATCAGCCGTTCATCTCTGAACTTAACTGTCGAAACTGAACTTAACTGTCGAACTGAACCTAACTGTCCGAACTGAATTTTCTTTGTCGGCCGAACACACTAGCAAGGTGAGGCTACACGTCGGTCGTGACTTTTTCATCTCTGGTCAGTCGATTTTGCAGCCGTTGGATATGAAATCAAGGGCCTGTGGTTCATCTTCAACCTCCACCCCCCTGAGCCGCCAGCCACCACCGGCCAAACAGCAGCCCCCCGCCGCCCGCGGCCGGCGGTGCGCCGCCCCGCCCGCCCCGAAAACACTCCCCACCAATGGTCCGCCGCCCTGCCCGCCCCGAAAACACTCCCCACCGCCGGTCCGCCGCCGCCCCGGCATCCCTCTAGGCCCCCACCCCGAGCTTTTTCTCCGGCGATCCCCACGCCACCGCCCCGCCAACGCCGGCGACCACCGCCCCCATCCTGAACCCTAAGATAGATAGTGGGGTACCTCTCCGGCGAGCCCCCCTTCCCGCTGCGGCTGGTTCTTCCTTCACCCCGGCGACCCCACCCCTTGGAAATCGACTGACCCAAAAGTCGATTAAGTCGACTGAAGTGTAGCCAAATCGGAGCAGCATCGCAAGCAATAGCAAGAGCGAGAGCAGCAGCGCGATCAAGAGCAATAGCAAGAAGCGGACGAGCCAGGGGACCCGAGAGCAAGAGCAGAGCAGCGGCGCGAGCGGCGGCGCTAAAGCAGCAGCAGCTCCTCGATGTGGGACGCCGCCGCCAAGGGAGGCGGCGCCGTGGAGAAGTGGCGGCGACGCCGCCATGGATGGAGTCGCGCCGTGTCGGCTCGGGACCGGCGCCCGGCAACACCGTGAGATCGAATCAAGAAGAAAATGTGGCGATTAGTGCATAACCTCTTTGGTGGCGCCCGATTAGGCGCAGCTTCATCCGAGAAGCGGTGATGATGATGCTCTTCCGGTGGTGCAGGTGAAGATGGCGGTGTGGGAATGGAGGTGGCGCAAAAGATGAGGGGAACATCGGGGCAGCTCCTTGGAGGTGGAGGACGGGGTGGCTGAACCGGCGGGACGATGAGATCGACGACGGATCCTCATCCGGTACGGCGGATCAGGGACGTCGAGGTGTTGCTGTGGACGACGTCATCGAGGAAGAAGCTCCGGCTGTGTGGCGGACGGAGCAGGGTGTGGGGTTTCGTCGCGGGTTTTTGCGGCCTCGGTGTACGAATGGGTGGGCGGATGGGATGGCAGTGGGGAACCATGGCTTAGAGACGCGCTTGTCCGAAATGTGGGGTAAGTTATGAAAGTACCCCGACCGATTTGAGGCGGTTCTTTCGGTTCAGGGGTACCACGGGCATTTCGCGTGTCGGGATTTCATAGGAGGTGGGAGTTTTCGCGCGCGTTGTAATTTCGGAATAGCAAGGCGCGGGTTGAGATGGAGGGAGTTGTCGGAGCACAACGAGACAAAGATATATATTAAATATTTCGGGCTAACAAGGCGCGGGTTGAAATTTCCGGACAAGTCTAACGTGTACTGTACCAAATCAATGCGCACTACAAATGTCATTAAAAACTTTGAATTCATGTTATGTTCAATTAAAATATTTCGCTACGTGTATAATGCATGCAACCTACTACTCCAATGAATGTTTTAGTGCATTCCAAACGTATATACTACCGCTTCAATATGAACTAAATTTGAATAAGATCAATAGTAATAATTGTTATGAAGTCAAAGCATTTGAATTCGTTTCTCTGTTTTAGTAAGATCTACAATCATCATTATTGTCAAGTTAAACCATCATTTGTGTATTATCTTCACAACACACCACATGATCAGTATCGAGTTACATATGAACTATGTGTACTACTCGAACTAGATTTTTTGAATCCACTTTATTTTGATATCAAATCACATTACATTTCTAGCTCTAGCTAGATCTTCATAATTTAAACCATGTCTCATATGTATAATGTGTTTATCACATTATGTACAAAGGCACGCCCCTACGCCTACAAGTATTTAGATGTGAGTTGCAAACACCACACATTACCACAAATTCAAATAAAATGTGAGAATGTTCGATATATAGTATTGTTTAGATTGCTTGATATTTAGTTGTAAGCTGCAAACGCCGCACATTATCTCAAATTCAAATAAAATGTGAGATTGTTTCATGTATAGTATGGTTTAGATTGTTCGGCATTTAGCTGTGAGTTGCAAATGCCATGCATTATCACATTACGGTATAACATGTGCACAACACGTGTATCACCGCTATATTCATGCATGCAATGTTTAAAACACTATGATCTACTATTCTAATATATGAATCCGCTTTCATATCAAATTATGATCTTTGTTAGTCTCTTACACCCACACAGTCCTCTAACCTTTGTAGCTACCACTAACTTCCACTCGTGCATGCACACGCCCTCCTCGGCCTCCCCCTCCCTCGGCATTCTATCCACCGGTCACATTCATTTTTTCCATTAGGTCGTTCTCCCAGAGTCTCCACAACTCCTTTCCGACACACACCGATCGATAAACCTCTCCAGCGATGCCTGCCTACAGCATACACACACAGCTTCAATCTCCTCCGTTATGTGTCCGTGCCATGTGTCTCTCATATGGTGGAACCACAGGTGTAAACTCTCACCCCTCTTTTAATCGATCTCACAACCGCACACTCCTCCCCTATCCAGCTAGTAGTTGGGCCTCTCGCACCACCTCCTAGCTCCATTCTCTCTGTCTATCCGTCTCATTTGGGCCTTATTTGCCTCTAACAAATGGACGTACACCGACCGATCTCTCGCTATACATATAGCCATCTAGATCCTTATAACTCGTTTTTACCCACACATCGATCGATCTACCTCATTAGTTGTGTCTCTCCCTTCCTCCGACAAACAACAATTGATCTACCGATCTAGTTAGGTTTGCTTACCAAACACATGGTTCCCCTTCATCATCCATGGATGCGTCCCGACAGATCTATCACGCACAGGCACACAAAGAAACACATCCCCACTCTTATTGATAACATTGCCGTTCCACCCTCAGTTTGTCTAGTAGGCCTCTCCCAACATCTCCGAGAAGCAACTCCATCACCCATCCAGCACTCTACCCCTCTCGCTCCCTCTCCCTCCCTCTCTCTCTCCTCTCTCTCTGTCCCATCATATTTCCCGTCCTTCAGTTATGTATGGATGTGAATCGATCTCCCTCAAGACATAGCTGGGTCTCTCCTTCTCAACACATATATGAGTCGTTCTACCTTATAATTAGGCCTCTGCCTACCCCTCCCGCCACCCCCTCCCCCACACACACCGATACATCAAGCGCTCTAGTCATGTCTCCCTGCCACACACAAACTTGACATGTGCCATCTAACGTTCCGGTAGACCAGTCGCCCTATATCTTTGACTTGCACACACACACACACGCAATTTCGATGGCTCTCTTCATCGATCTCGCACTCCAATTCGCATTTCTGATCCTCTCTTCGACTCTATCGATAGCTATGACCCCTCCCTCTCTTCTCGTGGATTGCCCGACCCTCTACGTATGATATGGATAGGCCTCCATTTCACACACATTGTATGCAAAATTTTGTTTGAGATGTCATCGACACATATTCCTACAAATAATTCACGAAATCAACCCCCACCCCATCCCCCACCCCAAAACAAAAAACACTCACGAACGCGGTTTGTATCTCTCACACACACCCACGTAGGTGGGGGGCGTGCACGAAGAGAAGAGGTGCATGCACGGCACACGTACTCCCGTATCTTTCCCAACCACACCTGTGCGGGTACACGGTGGAGCTTGTTTGTGTACGAAAAAGGCAGCCCATGTGGTAATTTGGCACGTGTACTGGTTGTCCACTTGGTGGAGGGAGGATCGTCTACCACGGGTGAACAAACAAATTGCGACTTGACGCATTATATTAAATTAAAAAAGAGGCAAACCATGTGGGGCCTACCTTAGAGGCAAGGATCTATACACTGGAGTACTTTTGATGTGACCCGTCAACTCATGAGCGAGGAGAAGCTTGCTTAGTCGCCGTCTCCCACGCCCACGGGCGCGGTGGCTCGCAGGATGAGGTGAAGCTTGCTCCTCCCTCGCCCATGCGCGCGGTGGCTCGCAGGACGAGGAGAAAAATTTACTACTCCCTCCGTTTACTCCTCGTCCCTACTACCTTTGTTATAGAGATTATATCATATTGTTTGGAATATATATGTCCTTAGTAGATTTCAATATGAACTACTAGTACATACTCCAAACACAGATGTATATAGACGTATTTTAGAGTGTACATTCACTCATTTTGCTCCGTATGTAGTAGCACTCTCCCTCGCGCCTCGACCCTACATACGTGGTGGGCGTGCAGCAATTCATTCGGTCTCATATAGCCAGAACAATATATACTGCACTACCATTATTGCTCGACTTCCTGAAGAGGCGAAGAGCCAATCGCAAGTTTAATATTTTGGAGATGCCAAGCGCAAGGTTATAGGAGAACGAGTAGTAGGTGCCGCGTCATTTATAATTTTTTTTTCAGTGGCACGTACACAATATGATAGGTTCATATGGAGAGAAAAGGAAACCTCTCCACTATATACATAGTCAGGACGGGCCAGCCTACACGGTTGCTTGCTGGGGTTGCTCTCTTCACACTCTCTCGCACAAAAGCAGTTGTGGCCACATCTCGAACATCCCGGCGGATCACGTCCGCTTGGGGAAGGGGCAGATGCTTAGTGTAGATGCGGTGGCCGTCGCCGACGGCGAAAACCCACTGTCGACACGTCCCGATCAGGGGTCCCCGCCGTTCTCTCTCACAAAGCCGGTGAGGGTGCCTTCGTCCCTTGCTCACTGCCGCGACGTGGGCAGTTGCTGCCTCCCGCCACCCTCCTCAAGGTCGAGCTACGTCCCTCACGTACAACTCCCATTACAGCCGGCTTGCACCACTGCTCCAGCTGCCCACATCACTCCCTGTGGATATTTCTCTACTTCTTTGCCCTACACATACCTGATACCTCTACTGGCTTCTACGTACTGTATTTGTGATGAGCTTATGTCTCATCAACTAGTCCTAGTAATCTTATTCTAATCACGCTTCTTCAATTTCTTTGCCACAGGGATGCTCATCTCGATTTTGGTGAAACTGCACAAAATGATCCGATGGTCAAAAGGTTGCAAACTTCATTTATTAGGAAGCTCGAACGTTGCCAGCTAATTGAAGCCTGGTCAGGGTTCACAGTTCAAGGGCTAGGGACTGCATGGATCGCTTTTCTTTAGCTGCCTCTGTTCCAAATTAAGTTTCATATTTAGTAGTAGTATAACTTTGTACTTTATTTTGCAAATAGTTGTGACACTTATTTTGGTTCGGTGTGAGTACATATTTGTTATGATCTGTCAATCATTGAGATGCATTAGCATGAATGTTAGTCTCCTTTGTATTTGATGAAATGTTGCAACGGGCAACCTTGGGCCATAAGATACATGTAACAGGAGCTGGAAGCTTCATAGCATTGTACAAATTTATCTCGCCGATAAATTACAGTACGTACTAGTACTATACTAGTAGTTCCTCCATTCCTAAATATAAGTCTTTGTAGATATTTCACCATTAACCACATGCGGATGTATATAGATGCATTTTAAGTGTAGATTCATTCATTTTGTTCCGTATGTAGTTCACCTAGTGGAATCTCTACGAAGACTTATGTACTAGTAATAGCTAGCCCCCACTACTAGGAATTTTCTATCCTCTCCTTGAGCCACATCATCAAAATTGACGTAGCCGTTAGATGAAGTAAATTAGTCATAATAGCCGTCTGATCTAGACATTGAGAGGCTCAGCACTAAGCCACATGCAAGCATGCAGAAATACCGTGGCACATGCATGGTAGTGGGTTTTAAATCACATCAACATGTCTGCATGCAAGCATGCACCGGTAGCATGCATGTAAGTGACCTTTTAAGTCCCATTAACATGTCAAAGAGAAAAATATAATCCCATTATGCAGTAGGAGTTGGCTGATCTTTTTTCCTTATGTGGGATGATCTAAATGATGATTGGAGTTTATTTAGTTTGGCTACCACATTTGTCATGCGGTTATAGATTTTTTTAGTTCTATGAAATCGATAATTTTCTTGCGAGAGAGATATACCGCTGTTCATGACAGCGGCGAGGACTCATCTAGTAATATTTAAGAGCGGAGGGAGTACTATGTAAAGAGTTAGGTGTCGCACGGTGATAGTGTGAGGTGGGCCATGTAATCACTGAGCCTGCGTGTTTTCACTGCTCTTGCACTCCTCCGCTGTAAGAATGGAGAAAATTGTAATCTACTACCTCCTTTCGCCGAAAGCGTGGGACATCCAGCAGTCCTACCACCTCAATAATAAAGACCAATGAGCCGTCAAATCACATAGACCCAGCAGTAAGTTGGACGGACGAAGCAACCATCACTCTTGCGCCAGTGAGAGGTCGCCTCCACTCTGCCCGGGCATGAATGCGGCACCGATTCTTTGGAGCGGCGCTGACCGTTCCGGGCGGGAAGCACGCACGGGCGGTAGAGGGGCTTTAGGTGGGCCAGGCTGGTCAGGAGCGGGCGTGGCAGCTGTCCGCATGTCCCTACCGGACACGCCCGAAAACGAGAGGATGCACCGACTCTCAAGCTAAATCGTACACTCATGCACTACACACCATATCTCTGTAGGAGTAGGTCGATTTTTCACACTCTCTAACACACACATGCTGTTAAACACACACACGCACACGCACGCACCTTGGTCCCGTTGCACCTTCTAACGTGACTTATTACACCTAGATGGAGGGAGTAGTAAGTATCATGAGATCTGATGGCACACTGATTTAAGTCGAATACAAGTGCCCAAAATTTGTGTGCATGTTATAATAAGGATTCACTTAAAATAGTACGTGAGCGAACAGAGGGATCAATTGGACAGTGTTCCCGAGCCGTAGCGAGATGTGTGAGGTAGTAAGATATACCGCTGGTGCTTTTAATTTTTCTTATTAATTTGTTTGTTTCACCCTCTGCCTGGTGGGACCCAACGTACTACGTGGAGGGAGGTAAGGTGACTAAGGCTGCATTATTTCTGCACCACCGTGGATAGTCTTACCACCAAAGCCACATGACACGATTATGTTGAAATCCTAATGACTCCCCCCCCCCCCCACACACACACAAAACACGGCATTCCTGTCACACGAATGCAGGAATGTATAAAAGGTTATTTTCCTCTCGTTGAACATAACGGGAGGGTTGTGTAGCTGGTTAGCCTGTTCGCTCATCAAACTTGAGGTCTCGGGTTTGATAACTACACTTGAGCATAATTTTTGCGAGGAGGATTCTTTGACTGGTCAAAATGTTTTCTAGGGTTTGCACGCTTCACACTCTCTCTCCAGTATATATATACACGCTGGAGCCTCAGCGTTTGTAGTTGCTCTCTTCACACTCTCTCGCCCTCTCCCGCTGGAGCTGGATTCTCAGCGCTTGTAGTTGCTCTCTTCACACTCTCTCGCCCTCTCCAGATCTAAACAAGACTTTGTTGGCCTCTCTCTCCCCTCACTGCTGCTCAAAGAGCCGGCAGGATCCGTCCACCGGGAAGGGAAGGAGGCTTAACAATGTCGCCGTCGGCGAGGGAGGGAATCCACTATCGGCGCTGCTGTTCACTTTCCACCCAGCAGCGGCGTAGGAGGGCCTCCGACCCTTCTTTTTCGCCACCGTCCCGTCGCCCACCGAACCACGCCCCAAGAACCTTAAGGTATATTTTACTTACTCCACATGCATTGCTCTAGCTGCATGTATACCATGAATCTAGGACGTGGTTCAAAGAGGAAAGGAGTGGGGGAAAGTAGTGGGAAAAGTTGTATATAGCATGAATCTAGGACGTGGTTCAAAGAGGAAATGAAGGGGGAAAGTTTTATAGCATAAATCTAGGACGTGGTTCAAGGAGGAAAGGAATGGGGGAAAGTAGTGGGGAAAGTTGTATCGCATAAATCTCGGACGTGGTTCAAAGAGGAAAGGAAGGGGCGAAAGTACTAGTTCAAAAAGGAAAGGAAGGGACAAGGCTGTAGATAACAAAACTGGGACCAACACAAATATGCTCCTTGGTTGTTTGTTCTTTGTTGCAACAGACTGTGCATGACCACAGTACATCGGTAGATGCACATGGTGTCAAAGGCCCACTGTCCCGTGCAACTCATTAGCTGTTGCTAATCTATGGCCCTGTTTGGTTAAAAACTCCCTAGTCCCTACCTGCTTGGTTCCAGGGACTAAACATGGACTACAGGTTATTAAATGACATGATAAAATACCATGTTACCCCTAGTAATGAACTAATAGAAACAAGGTGCGATGTGTGGCAGGGGCAACTGTTGGAAAAAGTCCCAAAAAGACTCCTCGGGGTCTTCTTTGTTTAGTCCCAAATGCCCACTTTTAGTCTCGAAAAGTCCCTCCTGTTTTGTTTAGATGTGACTGACACGGAGTTTTTTTAGTCCCTACACCAAAATGTCCCTGTAAACAAACACCCTCTAATAATGCCGCTGGAAAATTGATCCAATGCCACAGTTAAAAGCAAATTACATGTTTAACGAATTTTATTGTTAATATAATCTCTATGTTAATATTAATCAATGCCACCGTTTGAGAAATGCTACTATCTTGCTTTATTTCCCATTTAGATAAGGTAGATGCTTCTTTTTGTTGGCTTCTGCGTCATCCACCGTTATTGAACACTAATTGTTTCCTTTGCACCTCTGTGTAAACAGGGTTATCTACTTCACCTCGTTGCCATTGTGACCTTTTGTTGCACTGCACAAAACACTTTTGTTTTAAGAGTGTTTTGTGCAGTTCAACCAAAATGTCACACCGACAATGTTACTTGATTGCTTGATCTTAGTGGAACTGCACAAGAGGAGATCTTACTTCCTATCCATTAAAAGGCGAATTTGGTTCAGATCTTCTTCTTGTGAGTTGTTTGAATTCCGCATCATGAGAGGTCAGTACTAGCCTTCTTTCACATGATTCTATAGTGTGCTTTCATATGTTGTGCTACTTGTATGATAATGTTGCTTGATTTTAGTGAACTGCACAAATGGAGACAAGACTTCCAATCTGTATGTGCATCGTAATACCCTATTGAGGTAAGGTAATGATATTTCACAACTGCTGGCCTGTATCTTGCCACTTTCATCAGAAAATTAAGTTTAGTACTATACTTGTGCTCCCTAATTGACATGCCAAATCTTACATTAAAGGCGAAGCTTGTCTGTTATTGAACCAAGTGATGATGGGGAAGAACAAGCGGAAGAAAAACAAAATCAACTCCCGGTGCTGTAATGAAGCACTGGGACTGTGATGACACAAGTAATGATATAGTTTTGCATCTTAATTTATTGCTATGGCTGGAACGAGCAATTGTTTTGCCACTGATTTGATGCCATACATAATTATCTCTACTTGTGCAAACAGGGATCTTCTTTGAAGATACCATATATTTTAGTGGAATTGCACAAGAAGATGTTGGAAACATTAAACTAATCGAGGAGTATATAGTAAGCATGGACACCCCCGTAGATAGCAACAGATGGTTCCCGAGTAGTGCTTCATCTGTATGCTCTACATAATCAGCCTCCTGAGAAAGGTTGGTACTCGCCCACTGATTTCATCCATATGATTGAGCTTTGTCATCTCTATTGGTGTTGTGCTACTGTTTAGATATTGTCATGAAAAAGTGGTATTGTCTTTGGGAAGTGCTTCATCTGTGTTGTTTTAAATATTTCCTTTCCTTTTTTTCGAGCAAACATGGATGCCAACATTTAGTAGTCCTCTTGTCTTTGCACAACTGGATCATCTTCCTCACGAAGAAGAATATGGAGTGCATTGAAGTGACTAGTTCCGATTATGCCGGGATGAAGAAGCACCTCTATCTTCTCATCGGAAGGAGTAGTTGAAGGATGGTTACATTACTCCCCACAAGACCAAACTAACTTCAGCTCGGAAGGACTGACAAATCTCCATTATTTTTTTTTTGCTGTGATCTTGCTTGAGTACAATGTTGTTCTAGGATTCTTTTACGGTGAGTTCCATTTTTCTAAAAGTGTGCTCTACATGGACCATGTATGTGCATGTTGAAACTGTCAATTCATAGTACAGTTTGCTTTATACTAATCACTTTTTTGTATTTGTGCAAACAGGGGTGCTCAGCTAGATTTCAACGGGAACTGCACAAAATGTTCATGAATACATCGAATCATTCATTTCCACCACACGAAAGGAGGTGCCCATAAGTTCAAGGCGTTGCAACATATAAGGGCGAAATCATACAAGCTACGAGCGAATTTGGTTGATTTTGGTGGAACTGCACAAAAAGAACAGCTTGGTTATTTAGCACGAGTTGCCATGTCAATGTCCGAACTGATGGCAAACCGTGCCCATTCCACAATCATAGGCATTTGATATTTTGGAATGGGACAACCTTGTCAAATTTTGCTTATTGATTTTAGCAAGATATGCGTTTGATATTTTCGAACGGGACGCCCTTTGCTGTCAGCAGCGGCGATCAATTTTTTCTTTATTCTTTAGTTGTGATGTAAATATTGCCTCTGACATGTGAGTCGCTGAGATGCATAATCATCGATTGTTTTGAATGTTCTCTATGAATTGCCGAGCTGTGTGTTTGATTGCAATGTACAGAAACGCTAAAAAGCTTCTCAAACTGTTTGTACTCCTTCTGTTCCTTTTTACTTCGCACATTGTGAAAGTGCATACTTTTTTGTATAAGATTGGTCAAAGTAGAGATACTTTGACTGTAGACAAAACTAGTATGCAGACTAGGAAGGACCGGAGGGAGTACATGTGAAACTGCTGCAAACGTGGTGATCACCCTGGGAATAATGCTACTACCTCCGTCTAGGTGAATAAGTCATTCGCGTAGTTCTAGGTTGATGATTTAATTATCTAAATATATATTATATGTGAAAAAAAAATATTTAGAAACTGCATCCGTGTAGAAATCTAGTGATATACTTTTCATGACATATAACACATATTTAATTCCTCAAATAGATGACCTAGAACTACGCGAATGACTTATTCACCTAGACGGAGTGTCGGAGCATTGGGCCACGGGTAGGCCAACCCGAGCCCCGGACTTTTCAAGACAACGGGGCAGGCTGCGCCCCTCAAGACCCCAAGACGAAGAGCCACCTTTTGAGAATCGGCGGCAAGGCCGCCGACTGCCCCTCACGGCCGAGTCCCAGGGACGGCTTCGAGATAAGCCGAATCCCAACTGGCGGCTTCCAGAGAAGCCGGCTATGGGGAAGTCGACCATGACTCAACCACCTCCTGCCTCACGCAACTACGGACGGATGGGGTGCGGCCGCGCCTGGCCCATCCACTGCCCGTTCACGAAGCGAGCATGGCCACTGATCGCCGTACCGACGGAGATCTCCATCCGCGCGGCATCGCTCCCATGCCGCCCCGACATCGCCTCCATGGACGGGCGCCACGAGGCCATGACGGCCTGTCTGTACGACCCAAAGACGGCGGGACCCGCCTGTCGGCGGGGGTGCAGAAGACGGCGAAGAGCGCCACAAGCCGGACCCGTTGGGAGTCGGCCCCCGGGAGTCGGCCGGCCCCTCCCACGGGCCCCGCATGCCATTAACCAGAGAAGACAGGGAATGGCAACAGTGATCGCCCGTCAGGCGGCGGCACTGTTGCCATGACCCCACGACCAAGCCCGCGTCATTAGAGGCACGGCTACAGTAATCCGCAGCCGGCAAGACCCGCCCGCGGCGGACAAGGCCTGTCGGCCCCATGCTGGGCCCGTCGGCGGGGCCCACTAGTCGGCGGGCTGCACGGCGCTGAGATCGCCTGCGCGGCCAGCTGCCTCGCCGAACTTGTCGGCGAGGTTCGCCTCTCCGACGAGCCTGCATCCGACACAGGCACGGGCGGCCCCGAGAGCCTCCTCGCGGGCCTCCTCGACCAACTCCACGTCGCCGGCGAGCCTGCCACGGACTTGGAGTCCGTAGGCTCCACCGACCCGATGCTGGTCGACTCCGACACCGCGTCGCTCGACGCGTTCCCCACCAACGTGGTGGTCTACGACGAGCCGCTCCCTCGCGCGGAGAGCGGCGGAAGCACCATCACAGAAGTGCTCTTCATCGGTCGTGGCGAGCATTCCGGCGAAGGAGCTCATGACCCTCTCGACGCGGCCCTGCAAGACCTGACCGCGCCTATTCCGGAAGACGCTGACGCCGAGATGCTTGAGGCACACCGCCTTCAGCTCGTCGAAGGCACGAGGAAGCTGGCAAGCATGAGACGCTTGTCAGAAGCCTACCAGCGTGAGATGGATTGCGCTGTGGGCGGCTCGCCGGCCCCGATTGGGCCTAGCCGCCTAGGCGCGGTCCAACAATGCGGCGTGGCCATCGCCAACCTGTTCGGGGCCAATCGCCCTGTGTACGCCACGCCCGCGGAGAATGGTTAGCAAACCCGGTCCTGGTACTGAAGAAGAACAAGCAGTGGCGGATGTGTATTGACTACACAAGCCTCAACAAAGCTTGCCCCAAGGACCAGTTCGGTCTGCCGAGAATTGATCAGGTGATAGACTCCGCAGCCGGATGCGAGTTGTTGAGCGTCTTAGATGCATATTCAGGATATCACCATGTCAAGCTGAACCCGGCTGACGGACTGAAGACCGCCTTCAGCATGCCGTTTGGAGCCTTCTGCTACCTGACCATGACGTTCGGCTTAAGGAATGCCGGCGCCACCTTTCAGCGTTGCATGCAGAAGTGCCTCCTCAAGCAACTCGGCAGAAACGCCCACGTCTCGTGGGCGATGTGGTGGTGAAGACGGAAGCGAGGAACACCTGCCGGAAGACCTTAAGGAAACCTTTGAGAACTGCGCTGATTCCGCATCAAGCTCAACCCGGAGAAGTGCGTCTTGGAGTACCAGCCGCCAACTCCTTGGTTTCTGGTATCTGAACGCGGCATAGAGTGCAACCACAGCGAAGATCAAGGCCATCGAGAGGATGGGCGTACCCGCCGACTGCTAGATGTGCAAAAGTTCACCGACTGCTTGGCGTCCATCAGCCGATTCATCAGCCGGCTGGGCGAGAAAGCTCTCCCTTTATACCAGCTCATGAAGAAGACCACCTTCTTCGAATGGAACCACAAGGCGGAGGAACCTTTTCTCTGGTTGAACAAAATGATGACCACTCCCCCTGTGCTGGCGGCCCCGACTCCTAAAGATCCCATGCTCCTGTGCATTGCCGCCACCAGCCGGGTGGTCAGCAAAGTCATTGTAGTTGAGCGCAAGGAGGAAGGCAAGGCGCTACCTGTCCAGAGACCGGTATATTACCCGAAAGCGCATCGTCGACCTCCAAGCAGAACTACCCCCACTACCAGAAGATGTGCTATGGCGTGCACTTTGCCGCCAAGAAGTTGAAGCCTTACTTTCAAGAGCATCCAATCACTGTGGTTTGCACAGCCCCACTAGCTGAGATCATCGGAAGCCGAGATGCTTCTGGCCGAGTGGCCAAATGGGCCATAGAGCTGGCCCCCTACACCATCTATTACCAGCCCCGCACCGCCATCAAGTCGCAAGCACTGGCCGACTTCCTCGTTGATTCGGCCGAGACCCGATACCTGCCGCCAACCGACTCCACCCATTGGCGGATGCATTTCGATGGCTCCAAGATGTGCACCGGCTTGGGAGCCGGCGTTGTCCTCACTTCACCCAAAGGCGACAAGCTCAAATATGCGCTGCAGATCCATTTCGCCGCCTCCAACAACGTCGCCGAATACGAGGCGCTCATTCACGGGATCTGCTTGCCAAAGAACTTGGCATTCGCCGGATCCTGTGTTATGGCGACTCCGACTTGGTGGTCCAACAGTCATCTGGTGATTGGGACGCCAAAGATGCAAACATGGCGAGCTACCGTTTCCTTGTACAACAACTCAGTGGATATTTTGAGGGGTGCGAGCTCCTTCACGTACCAAGAAATGACAACGACCAAGCAGACACCCTGGCACGAATCGGCTCCACCCGCCAGGCAATACCATCCGGCGTCGCCTTTCAGCGCCTCCTCAAGCCATCTATCAAGCCTTCACCAGAATCAGACTCCATTTTTGTGCCTGCTCCCCCTGAAGAAGTCGGATCCGACTCAAAAGCCTCGGCAGACGGCATGAGAACTCTTACAGATGGCCCCAAGAATGCCGCAGTCGAAGCCGGCCCGGGGACTTCAGAACCCGGCCCGGGGACTGCGGCGACCATTGCGAAGACTCCAGAGCTCGGCCCGGGGACTGCACCAGTCGGCCCAGGGACTTCATCAATCCAGCAAGCGGCCACGGACTCCGACCGCCGCCTCCCAGCCCAGCCGCCCTAATCCAAGTAGCAGTACTGGCTGTTGAAGAAATAGCAGCACCCTCATGGGCCCAGCCCATCCTGAAGTTCCTAGTCAGCGGAGAGCTACCAACCGACGAAATCTTGGCTCGGCAAGTACAACACCGAGCAGCAGCCTACACCATAGTCAACAGAGCTGGTCGGTAGCGCGTTCTTGGTGTCTACCAGCGTTCGTCGAGCCGGAAAGCAAGGCCAAGCGATTCTTGAAGACATTCATCAAAGGCGAAAAGTGCCACCATGCGGCCTCAAGAGCACTCATCGCCAAAGCCTTCCGACACGGTTTCTTCTAGCCAACTGCCCTAGAAGAGGCCAAGGAACTAGTGCAAAATGCAAGGGTGCCGGATGTTACGCTCCAAGCCCGTGTCGGTAAGCTTCCGCACTCAAGACTATCCCCATCGCTGGCCCTTTGCTGTTTGGGGCCTGGACATGGTAGGACCATTCAAAGCAGCACGAGGTGGCCTGACTCATTTACTTGTCGCGGTGGACAAGTTCACCAAGTGGATAGAAGTAAAGCCCATCAAGAAGTTGAATGGTCCAACTGAAGTGACTTTCATCGCCGACATCACGACTCGGTACGGCGTACCACACAGCATCATCACCGACAATGGCACAAATTTTGCCAAAGGCGCCCTGGCCCGTTTCTGCGCGACACAAGGCATCCGACTAGACTTAGCGTCCGTTGCCCATCCGCAGTCAAACGGCCAGGTGGAGCGAGCAAACGGCCTCATCTCGTTCGCATCAAGCCTCGATCGTCGAACCACCGGAGCGTTCGCCGCTGTTGGCTTGATGAGTTGCCAGCCGTCCTCTGGAGTCTGCGCACGACACCAAACAAGTCAACTGGCTTCACACCCTTCTTCCTCGTCTACGGTGCTGAAGCTGTCATCCCAACGGACATAGAGTTCAACTCCCCGCGAGTTACCATGTACTCCAAGGAGGAAGCAGAAGAAGCACGTCAAGACGGCGTCGATCTGCTGGAAGAGGGCCGGCTATTGGCACTCAGCCGGTCCAGCATCTACCAGCAGAGCCTGCGCCACTATTACAACAGGAAGGTCAGGCCGAGATCTTTCCAAGAGGGCGACCTTGTGCTCCGACAGATCCAGCGAATAGCCGGCCAGCACAAGCTGTCGGCACCTTGGGAAGGCCCCTTCATTATCAGCAAAGTGCTGGGCAACGACTCCTACTACCTGATCGACGCTCAGAAGCCCCGAGCACGCAAGAGGGACGACTCCGGCAAAGAGACGGAACGGCCATGGAATGCAAATCTTCTCCGAAGATTTTACAGTTGATGCAGTATGTACCACGCTACCTTTTGTGTTAAAGTACCAAGACTTCGAGCCCCCCGAGACGAGCTCGGGGACTACCCTTTTTTTTGTTATCTGTATGATAAGAATTATGTCTTCGAGTATGTTACTCTTTGTTATGCCGCTTGGCACCGGGTTCGACTAGTCGGCCCGGGGACTCGCCGCCTTGCTCTATGAAATGCTTCCTGCAGTCGGACAAGTAGTGTGCGGTGCCTAAGCCGTCTCCTGTCAGAAGCCGCAGCTCGCAGAGCGACTGTTTGGTGGGCAGGAGTAAGGAAGAATGGGCGCCCACATGAAAAATGGCTAAGGACCCAAAGCATAAACATAGCTTAAGCCGGCTTCCAGCCCCTCTTCGCAAAGCCGACTCTTGAGTGGTCGGCTTGCCGCTTTCTATCCAACTTGTTAAAAAGACTCTAAAAACAGCCAAGTACTTGCCTTCCCAAGAGTTGCCAAAGAACTTGATCCAAGCGGCAATCCGCAGAGCGGTTGTCCGACTGGCAAGGCGGCGACTAAGGGAAGGCGGCAAACGAAAAGCCATAAGAGCAACGAGCAAGGAAAGATAGAATTAAGATAAATATTTTCATAGCAGAGGGCCTCGGCCGATTCTTCGAGCAGAAGTTCAAAATACACCCCACGGGTGGAATTGTGCGAATTAACAAGTTTTTCAAAGACTATCAAAGCAGATAAAATAAAGGCAAGACGGCAGCCTAGGAAGCGGCATACGGGTTTGGAGGGCCAGAGGAGACGGCGGTGTCAGGCGCCGGGGCGGCCGGCTGGGCAGTCTCGGCTTGATCATCTCCGGCGGCAGCCGCCCCAGTCGGGCGCGGCTCGTTGCTGTAAGCACGGTCGAGCTGAGGCTGGTCGTCCGCTCCGTCTTCTGGCACCTCCGTCTCACCTCCGTCCTCCGCCTCGTCTTCCTCCTCGGTGCTGGAGCCGATCACCTCCGCCGAGTCCTCGTCATAATCCGGGTTCATCCCGAACTATTCTGGCGGCGCCTCCCTGCCGTCCTCAGCCCGCTCAGGGACGAAGATGCTGGTGTCCGTGTAGTCGGCGATCGCCGCCGCACGCTCAATGAGGGCGTCTTCCGCAGCCAGCAGCTCCGCCTGGGCCTCTGACCGGAACGCGGCCAGCCGGTCCAGATCCAGCCCTGGATACCACGCCTTGACGAATTCCAAGGCCCGGCGCGCTCCAGCCCGGGCCGCGGAACCCTTCTAGGCCTCAAGACGGCCAGCCGCGACCTCCAGCCAGTCGGCAGTCCGACTGGGAGTGCGCAGAACCGGCATGTCTGGCCATAGGGCAGCGATCGCCTGTGCACCGACACGTTGAAGCCGGCACAGCATCCGATGGGCCGGCCGCATATGAGCCTCGATGCTCAGAAGCTGCTCGTCAAGGGTCCGGGGGGCGTTGTCAGCAATCTCCGCACCATTTGCCCTTCGCGCCTCGTGATCAGCCTCGATGTCTTGATTGGCCGCCTGCGTGTAGCCAGGGAAGAAGTCTGCCAAGACGAAAAAGAAGCAAGTCAAAAAAAAACCAGGAGTCGGCCCGACCTATAGTCAGCGGCTCAAAGAAGGAAAGTAAAGAAACTCACCGTCGACGATGTCCTCGATTTCATGGAAGCCGGAGGTCACCGTGCCTCCTTGTCGGTCCAGGAGGAGCGCTCGCTTTCGAACTCGGCCAGGAGAGCAGCCTCTTTCTTCTCCGCCTCGTCCTGCGCCTTCTTAAGCAGCTCCCTTTGCTCCGCCAGCTGCGTGGCCAGCAGGTCGCGCTCTGCGGCAACCTTGCTGCACTCCTCCCTCTTGGCCCGCAAGGCGGTGTCGGCCGCGCCCAGCTACCGCCAGAGAGTGGCGTTGGCCTCTGAAGAATAAAAAGAAAAAGGACGTTAAGTCGCCAACTAAGAAGGTCGCTGGGAAGATCCGGCCCGACTGCTCAGCAGTCGGCCCGAATCTCGAGGACTACAGCCAGGTCTTAGCGCCCAGCGAAGAAAGAAGACTCACCCGGATCCTCGACAAGTCGGCGGTCCACTTGCCCAGCTCCTCAACATTGCGGTTGAAGGCAGTGACGCGGAGGTTGTGATACTCCTGTGATAAGCATTTCAGACAAAGGTAAAATATTTGGAATTCGCCAGATGGAGTTCCGAGCCGCCTGCTCAGCAGCCGGCCCGAAACTCGGGGACTACACCCAGTGGGTGCGCTGGCGCGCCCCCACAGAGAAGAACAAGAAAAACAAACTCAAAGAAGAAAGCATACCCGAACGGCGGTTCGCGACGCCAGGTGCGCCTTGGTGCAGTTCTGGATGGCGTCGCCCTCGGCTCGCAGCTTCGCCTGAACGTCCAGAAGCGCCTGGTTCAGCGGGCATGTACCGCCTCCTCGCACCCACCCAACGGGTGCGACACTTGTCGCCTCGGCGTCTGGGATGGCCGAGCTGGTGGCGCCGGTCTCCAAGGGGTGTGGCGCCGGAGTCGCCTTCTCAAGACGGCGGCGCACTGGCGAGGCGACTTGAAGGAGCAGCTTCGCCACGGCCTCGTCTTCAGTCGGTGGCACCGGCGGGTCCGCCTGCTATTTACCATGCGCGCTCCAAGACGGCGGCGGAGGCGGCGGTGGCGGCGCGGCCGTGCCCGACATGGAGGTCTCGCCGCCTTCCCTCTCCATGATGGGGAACTCGCTGTCGGCTCCCTCCGTCTGCCCCGAGAACTCTGGAGGCGGTGGCGCGGATCTCAGCAGGGTGACGAGCAACGCCGAGTGGAGGCGCGTGGCCTCCTCGGCCCGCCGCTTTGCCGCGACGGCGGCTTCGGCCTCATCCAGCTTCCTCTGGGCGGAAGCCGCCGCCTTCTCGGCCTCCGCCTTCTCCAGGCGGGCGGCTTCTTCCTCGTCGCGCTTCTCCTGCGCGTTCCGCTCCGTCGCCTCCCGGAGGTCGGCGGCGGGGTCAATCCGCCGAGTATTGGCGGACGTCTCTGCCGACCCCATGATGGAGGCGGTGGCGACCCTGTCTAAAGTAAGGGGAGCCCTGATGCGAGGAAGACATATAAAAGATTTGTACAAGATTCATCGGAAGAAAACAAGACAAAAGCGGAAGCACTTACGCGGAGACCAGTGGCGGCTTTTTTACTTCCTTGCGGAAGCGGTTGGCCTTTGCGACCGCCTCCTCCCGCTTGGTCGCGGCGGCCGTCCCCTTGAACTTCTTCGACCGGCCGCCAAGCAAGATCGGCCCGGCCCGGCGCTTCTTTGCGCCGCCTAGACCACCCAAGCCGGCGGAGGAACTTGCGCTCGGCTGGCCGACCTTCGGTTGGCGGCGTGGGGCGACTTCCCCCTCGCCATCATCTTCAAGCCAGTCGGTGAAGGTAGCCGAGAGCCTGAAGTCGTCAGCTCCTCCTCCTCCTCCTCCTTCGGCGTCGGCCGCCATCGCCACCGCCCCCAAGTCAGGGTTGTCGACGTCGCTCTCCGCCGGTCGGGGACGAACTCACGGGCCGGCCCCGTGGTGCCAGTTGAAGGATGCATGAGGGGGTTCTAACTCGAAAAAACCAAAAAAAAATCAGAGGTCGGAATCGGCTGAAAAAAGAAAACAGAAGAGGAAGAGAGACGACTTACCACAGGCGGGGGGTTGGCGCGTGTGTACGGCTCCTTGCCAAACTGCCAATCCGTCGTGAGATTGCAGTTCGCAATGTAGTTCACCGTGTCCGCCACCTCCGCGTGGGGCATGTCTTTGGAGCACAGCCGACTAGGGTCCCGGTGGCTGCTCATCTGACAGATCAGATGAGGTCGGCCTTGGAGCGGAAGGACTCGGCGCCCCATGAAGGCGGCCAGAAGGTCGGCCCCGGTCAAGCCCTCCGACTGCGTCAGCACTCAGAGTGGCGCGACGGCGGTGGCGCCAGCAAGAGTCAGCGTCTGGCCGGTGGGACCAGCTGGAGAGCCTCCCGCCCGATCGCCCGGCCGTAAAGGCGGCAGATTGACCCGATGCTATACGGAGCGGCGTTCTTCACATAGAAGTAGGATCGCTGCCACATCTTCACCGACTTGATCAGCGGAATGGTGGGAAAGCGGGTTGTCGGCCACCGATCTCCGCATCGCGATGAAGGTGCCGCCTGAGCCGCAGACGCCCGGCGGCGTCGTGCCGAGCTTGATCGAAGAATTCCCCCCACAGCTCGATGGTGGGGAGAACGCGAGGAAGCCTTTGCAGAAGGTGGCAAAGGCAGCCAGCAGCACCACCGTATTCGGAGTGAGGTGGTGCGGCTGGAGCCCGTGGAAGTCCAAGAAGGCGCGGAAGAAACCGCTCGCCGGCAGCCCTAGGCCGCGCATGAGGTGCGAGCGGAATATGACCCGCTCGCCCTCCTCCGGCGCCGGCGACATTTCTCCCGCCGGCGCGGTGCGGGTCCGCACTAGGCTCTTGCCGGGGAGGCGGCGCATCTGGTGGAGGAATACGATGTGTTCGTCGTCCACCTCGGAGCCGTCCCACACGCCGGAGCGTGCGGCAGGAGGTGCAGCGGCGGAGGAAGAGCTCATCGCCGCGGCTTGGCGTGGTTTGGCGCGGCGGAGGCAAGAGGAAGAAGAGGCAAGGGGAAGCGGGGGAAGCAGGGAGATGGGCGCGCGAGCTTCGCCGACCCCTCCCCCCGCCTACTTAAAGGCTCATAGGCTGAGAAGCCGATGGGGCGGACGTGGGATTAACTGCGCCCAGGACCCCACGCCCCCCACGATTTAACCCACGAAGTTACTGCGCGCAGTTACAACATGGGAACCCCAACCGTCAGCACGGCCGCAACGGATCCGTTCGCATGCCGGGGCGCGGTAGTGGCGGGCCCCGCCTGACGGCCTGTCCCGTCGCGCGCGTGGGTGGGCAGACTTACCCAGCCACGTGGCGCCACGCGACGGTCCGCAATAGGCAGCTGCCTGGAAGCTTATCAGGCACGCTGCCTGGATCCCACTACGACTTTCAAACCCTTTAAAGAGCAAGACGGCCTTCTGCGAGTCCGACTCCAGCTAGTCGGCCTGGAGGAAGACGGCGAGCGAGGCCCAGATTCCTCCACCAGAGGGATGAAACTGTTGAGGCTCCTCGACATGTTGCCGTCCGAGCCTCACCAGCTTCGGGGACTACTGTTGGAGCATTGGGCCACGGGTAGGCCAACCCGAGCCCTGGACTTTTCAAGACAACGGGGCAGGCTGCGCCCCTCAAGACCCCAAGACGAAGAGCCGCCTTTTGAGAATCGGCGGCAAGGCCACCGACTGCCCCTCACGGCCGAGTCCTGTGGGCGACCGAGATAAGCCGACTCCCAACTGGCGGCTTCCAGAGAAGCCGGCTATGGGGAGTCGGCATGCGACTCCAACCACCTCCTGCCTACGCAACTACGGAGGGGTTGGGGTGCGGCCGCCGCATGGCCCATCCCTGCCCCGTTCACGAAGGGCAGGCATGGCCACAGTGCGCCGTACCGATGGAGATCTCCATCCGGCGCGGCGAAGAGCGCCACAAGCTGGACCCGTTGGGAGTCGGCCCCCAGGAGTCGGCCGGCCCCTCCCACGGGCCCCGCACGCCATTAACTGTAGAAGGCGAGGGAATGGCAACAGTGATCACCCGTCGGTGGCGGCACTGCTTCCATGACCCCGAGGACCAAGCCTGTCATTAGAGGCGCTACGAATCCGCATAAGCCGGCAAGACCCGCTCGCAGCGGACAAGGCCTGTCGGCCCCATACCGGGCCCGTCGGCGGGGCCCGCCAGTCGGCGGGCCCCAGCAGTCGGCGGAGAAGACGGCGGCCTGAGAGACAGACGGCTGGGACCCGCGCCCAGCCGGATTACCATTGTACCCCCAGGGGTAGGCCTATATAAACCCCCCGGGGCACCCATGCAAGAGGTTGGACCCTAATAGTTTTAGACACATATAGAGGGAAGAGAAGAGCTAGCCGTGCCCTTCTCTTTCTTCACCCCGACTAGCTCGACGAGCAACCTTGTACCCACTTTGCCATAGTGATCATGCGGAGACCCCGCAGAGCAGTAGTAGGGGTATTATCTCCATGGAGAGCCCAGAAGCTGGGTAAGATCCGTCGGCGTGCATGCCTTCGCCTCATCCCGTTTCCAGGCACCGGCGACGTTCTACTCGCCCCCACCATGATAAGCCATCCTTTGGCATATGTCACACCCAACCCCCGACACGGAGGTAGTAGTACGTATTGTTTTGCATGTTGATCCAATGCCAGTGATACAGGAATTCGAACTAATCAAATTAAATTCATTCATACACGGTCAGATTTCATATAAACATGCCGGATTTCATTACATTTCATACATTCTTCAACTAAAAAGGGTGTTTGTGGCGCATGCGTCTCCCGGATCTCAGGCGGGGTCATCCTCCTTTTGAAAAAAAAACCTAAAGCAGGTGCGCTGGAGATATAATTAATTAACGAAGCTACCCACATGTGTCCCCCATTGAGCCGAGCAGAAGCTTGATGACTTAGCTGTAGGTGCGATTGCGTAATCGACATGTGGCCTGTTGGGCCCACGTGTCGATCAGCCAACTGCACCAGCGGCTAAGTAGAAGCAGCGTTCTTCTCGGTATGACTCTCCACTCCACGTCGCCACCAAGAAGCTAACCGGCCGTCAATGGTCAGCCCGCCTAGCTTGGCTTCAACCGGAGGGTAGCACCGGTGGCCTTACTTGGACCTGAGCGGCGGCGACCTACCATGTTCTACTCTTCCTCGTTTTCTGTGTGGCGCGGCCTCGTTGGTACCGGGGCTTCGGCGGAGCCGGCGATGCCTCTGTCTCATTGCCGGCGGGCGGCGCCTCAGCGGAGTGGTGGAAATCCTCCCCCACGTTGCCGGCACGGTGGGGCCTCGGCTGAGCCGGTGATGTCCTCTTCCTCGTTGTTGGCGGGGCGGGGCCTCGGCGGAGCCGGCGGTGTCCTCTGCCTCGTTGTTGGCGCCGTGGGGCCTCGGCGGAGCCAGCGGTGTCCTCTGCCTCGTTGTTGGCGCCACGGGGCGTCGGCGGAGCAGGGCGTCGTCGACGCTGGCGGAGAGGGGACTCGTCGGAGCCGGCATTGTCCTCTACCTCGTCCTCGGTCTCGCCAAACAGCACCTTGCCCGCTTCATCGCCCTCTTTACTAGCCTCTTAGTAGGCGGCCGCAGCCTCCGCCACCCGCATGCGGTACCGCCAGCGCTCGAGGCAGCCCTTGCGGGCGGAGCGGTAGGAGTCGAGCAGTGCCTCCTGCTCCGCCCGCTCTGCGGCGATCTGCTCCTCTGCCTGCAGGTGCTACTGGAGGAGATGGTGGTTGTCGTGTCAAAACCGGCGGATCTCGGGTAGGGGGTCCCGAACTGTGCGTCTAGGCGGATGGTAACAGGAGACAAGGGACACGATGTTTTTACCCAGGTTCGGGCCCTCTCGATGGAGGTAAAACCCTACTCCTGCTTCATTAATATTGATGATATGGGTAGTACAAGAGTAGATCTACCACGATATCGTAGAGGCTAAACCCTAGAAGCTAGCCTATGGTATGATTGTTGTTCGTCCTATGGAATAAAACCCTCCGGTTTATATAGGCACCAACTAGGGTTAGGGTTACACAGCGTCGGTTACAATGGTAGGAGATCTACATATCCGTATCGCCAATCTTGCCTTCCACGCCAAGGAAAGTCCCATCCGGACACGGGACGAAGTCTTCAATCTTGTATCTTCATAGTCCAGGAGTCCGGCCAAAGGCTCTAGTCCGGCCATTCGGACACCCCCTAATCCAGGACTCCCTCAGTAGCCCCTGAACCAGGCTTCAATGACGACGAGTCCGACACGCATATTGTCTTCGGCATTGCAAGGCGGGTTCCTCCTCCGAATACTTCATAGGAGATTTTGAACACAAGGATAGTGTCCAACTCTGCAAAATAAGTTCCACATACCGACGTAGAGAGAATAATATTTACACAAGTTCAATCTGCTGACGTATTCCGCAGCGTGACATCACACCACGTCCAGGCCTTCATTCGAATCGTTTTTACTTTCCCACCTCAGCGCGTTTAGCGAGGCGGTTTCCTTGGCACGTCTTGTCAAAGCAGAGATCGTGTCCCCTTATTCCGGGATTCTCATCAATACGGGCGTGGGTAACCCAACCGCGCCATTGATTATGGCGCTTGGGAGATAATCGAGTTTTATCAGGCCGGTGGGGATGCATAGCTTTGTCCGTCCATATGAGGGGATAAGGATCCACTTTTCACACACGCCTTCTTCCTCCTTTTCTTATCCATTTCTGCGCACTCGAGCTCCAGCGCCCAAGTCCGCACATCCCACCTCAACCTTCTCCAACTATGTCCGGAGCGGGAGGCAAGTGGATGGCCTCCTCCGTCACGGAGGGGCACATCAAAAAGCTGTGGAAGGCCGGATACTTGTCCAGCGACATCGCGCATAGGCTCCCCAACAAGGGGCAGCTCATCCCCACCCCCAGGCCCCATGAGAGGGTGGTGTTCCTCCCCCACTTCTTCCGCGGACTTGGGTTTCCACTTCACCCATTCGTCCGGGGGCTCATGTTCTAATACGGCCTAGATTTCCATGATCTGGCCCCGAATTTCATCCTCAACATCTCGGCGTTTATCGTCGTGGTGTATGCGAAACCTTCCTCTGCATCCAGCCCCACTTGACATGGCTGAAGACCTTCAATGTCAAGCCAAAGGTAGTGGGCGGCCGCCAAGCGGAGTGCGGAGGTGCCATGGTGGGCAAGATGGCCAACGTCCTATGGCTCGAGGGCTCCTTCGTGGAGACTATAAAGGGGTGGCAATCGGGATGGTTCTACATCACCGAGCCGCGCGACTCTCAATGGGCGGCGGCCCCCGAATTCCGATCTGGCTTCCCTACACGGCTCACCTCATGGAAAGAGACGGGCCTGACGTGGGGTAATTCGAAAGAGCTGACCGGACTGTTGGGGAACGTAGTAATTTCAAAAATTTTCCTACGATCACGCAAGATCATGGTGATGCATAGCAACGAGATGAGAGTGTTGTCTACGTACCCTCGTAGACCCACAGCGGAAGTGTTGACGCAACGTAGAGGAAGTAGTCGTACTTCTTCACGATCCAACCGATCCAAGTACCGAGCGTGCGGCACCTCCGAGTTCTGCACCGTTCAGCTCGATGGCGTCCCTCGAACTCCGATCCAGCCGAGTGTTGAGGAGAGTTTACATCGACCTGACGGCGTGGTGGCGATGATGATGTTCCACCGCGCAGGGCTTCGCCTAAGCTCCGCTTCTGGTATTCTCGAGGTGTAATATGGTGGAAGGGGGCACCGCTGCGGCTAAGGAAAGATCTCAAGGATCAACTTGTGTGTCATGGGGTGCCCTCTGCCCCGTATATAAAGGAGGGAAGGAGGAGGGGCTGGCCGGCCAAGGGAGGTGCGCCAGGGGTGTCCTACTCCTACTAGGAGTAGGATTCCCCCCCCCCCAATCCTAGTCCAACTAGGTTTCCCCAAGTGGGAAGGGAGAGAGAGGGGGGCGCCCCCTTCTCCTAGTCCTAATAGGACTAGGGAAGGGGGAAGGTGCGGCCAGCACTTGGGCCCCTTCTCTCCTTTCCACTAAGGCCCATGTTGGCCCATTAGTATTCGGGGGTTAGGTAACCTCCGGTACTTGGTAAAATTCCTAATTTCACCGGAACACTTCCGATGTCCAAACATAGACTTCCAATATATGAATCTTTATGTCTCGACCATTTCGAGACTCCTCGTCACGTCCGTGATCTCATCCGGGACTCGAACAACCTTCGGTACAGAAACATCATAACAACTCATAGTAAGCATCGCCGAAGCGTTAAGCGTGCGGACCCTACGGGTTCGAGAACTATGTAGACATGACCGAGACACCTCTCTGGTCAATAACCAATAAGCGGGACCTGGATGCCCATATTGGCTCCTACATATTCTACGAAGATCTTTATCGGTCAGACCGCATAACAACATCGTTGTTCCCTTTGTCATCGGTATGTTACTTGCCCGAGATTCGATCGTCGGTATCCAATACCTAGTTCAATCTCATTCTTGTAAGTCTCTTTACTCGTTCCGTAATACATCATCTCACAACTAACTCATTAGTTGCAATGCTTGCAAGGCTTATGTGATGTGCATTACCGAGAGGGCCCAGAGATACCTCTCCGAGCAATCGGAGTGACAAATCCTAATCTCGAAATATGCCAACCCAACATGTACCTTCGGAGACACCTGTAATGTACCTTTATAATCACCCGATTCGTTGCCAGGACGTTTGGTAGCACCCAAAGTGTTCCTCGTGCAAGCAGGAGTTGCATAATCTCATAGTCATAGGAACATGTATAAGTCATGAAGAAAAGCACTAGCAACAAACTATACGATCAGGTGCTATGCTAATGGAATGGGTCATGTCAATCAGATCATTCAACCAATGATGTGATCCCGTTAATCAAATAACAACTCCTTGTTCATGGTTAGGAAACACAACCATCTTTGATTAACGAGCTAGTCAAGTAGAGGCATACTAGTGACACTCTGTAGGTTTATGTATTCACACATGTATTATGTTTCCTGTTAATACAATTCTAGCATGAATAATAAACATTTATCATGATATAAGGAAATAAATAATAACTTTATTATTGCCTCTAGGGCATATTTCCTTCAGTCTCCCACTTGCACTAGAGTCAATAATCTAGTTCACATCGCCATGTGATTTAACATCAATAGATCACATCTATATGTGGTTAACACCCATAGTTCACATCGACATGTGACCAATACCCAAAGGGTTTACTAGAGTCGATAATCTAGTTCACATCGCCATGTGATTAACACCCAAAGAGTACTAAGGTGTGATCATGTTTTGCTTGTGAGATAATTTTAGTCAACGGGTCTGTCACATTCAGAGCCGTATGTATTTTGCAAATATTCTATGTCTACAATGCTCTTGCGGGGCTACTCTAGCTAATTGCTCCCACTTACAATATGTATCCAGATTGAGACTTAGAGTCATCTCGATCAGTGTCAAAACTTGCATCGGCGTAACCCTTTTACGAACCTTTTGTCACTTCCATAATCGAGAAACATATCCTTATTCCACTAAGGATAATTTTGACCGCTGTCCCGTGATCTACTCCTAGATCACTATTGTACTCCTTGCCAAACTTCGATTGTAGGGTATACAATAGATCTGGTACACAGCATGGCATACTTTATAGAACCTATGGCCAAGGCATAGGGAATGACTTCATTCTCTTTCTATCTTCTGCCGTGGTCGGGTTTTGAGTCTTACTCAATTTCACACCTTGTAACACAGGCAAGAACTCTTTCTTTGACTGTTCCATTTTGAACTACTTCAAAATCTTGTCAAGGTATGTACTCATTGAAAAAAACTTATCAAGCGTCTTGATCTATCTCAATAGATCTTGATGCTCAATTTGTACGCAGCTTCACCGAGGTCCTTCTTTGAAAAACTCCTTTCAAATACTCCTTTATGCTTTGCGAATAATTCTACATTATTTCCGATCAACAATATACTTATCGTAAATGCTTTGTAGTGCTCCCACTCACTTTCTTGTAAATACAGGCTTCTCCAAAAGTCTGTAAAAACCATATGCTTTGATCAATCTTATCAAAGCGTATATTCCAACTCCGAGATGCTTGCACCAGTCCATAGATGGATCGATGGAGCTTGCACATTTTGTTAGCTCCTTTAGGATTGACAAAACCTTTTGGTTGCATCATATACAACTCTTCTTTAATAAATCCATTAAAGAATGTTGTTTTTGACATCCATTTGCCAGATTTCATAAAATGTGGCAATTGCTAACATGATTCGGACAGACTTAAGCATCGCTACGGGTGAGAAAGTCTCATCGTAGTCAACCCCTTGAACTTGTCGAAAACCTTTTGCAACAAGTCGAGCTTTGTAGATAGTAACACTACTATCAATGTCCGTCTTCCTCTTGAAGATCCATTTATTTAACATGGCTTGCTGATCATAGAGCAAGTCAATCAAAGTCCATACTTTGTTTCTCATACATGGATCCTATCTCAGATTTCATGGCCTCAAGCCATTTCGCGGAATCTGGGCTCATCATCGCTTCCTCATAGTCTGTAGGTTCATCATGGTCTAGTAACATGACTTCCAGAACACGATAACCATACCACTCTGGTGCGGATTTTGCTCTAGAAGACCTACGAGGTTTGGAAGAAACTTGATCTCAAGATTCATGATCATCATCATTAACTTCCTCACTTATTGGTGTAGGAATCACTGGAACTGATTTCTGTGATGAACTACTTTCCAATAAGGGAGAAGGTACAATTACCTCATCAAGTTCTACTTTCCTCCCACTCACTTCTTTCGAGAGAAACTTCTTCTCTAGAAAGGATCCACCTTAGCAACGAATAACTTGCCTTCGGATCTTGTGATAGAAGGTGTACCCAATAGTTACCTTTGGGTATTCTATGAAGACGCACTTCTCCGATTTGGGTTCGAGCTTATCTGGTGAAAACTTTTTCACATAAGCATCACAACTCCAAACTTTAAGAAAGCAGCGACTTAGGTTTACCGTTAAACCATAGTTCATACGGTTAATCGCCTCAACGGATTTAGATGGTGCCCTATTAAACGTGAATGCAGCTGTCTCTAATGCATAACCCCAAAAGCGATATTGGTAAATCGGTAAGAGACATCATTGATCGCACCATATCAAAATAAAGTACGGTTACGATGTTCGGACACACCATAACGTTGTGGTGTTCCAGGTGGCGTGAGCTGTGAAACTATTCCACTTTGTTTTAATTGAAGACCAAACTCGTAACTCAAATATTTATCTCCACGATCAGATCGCAGAAACTTTATTTTCTTGTTACGATGATTTTCTACTTCACTCTGAAATTCTTTGAACTTTTCAACTATTTCAGACTTATGTTTCATCAAGAAGATATACGCATATCTGCTCAAATCATCTTGTGAAGGTCAGCAAATAACGATACTTGCCTCGAGCATCAACACTTATTGGATCGCATACATCGGTATGTATTATTTCCAATAAGTCAAGAGTTTGTTCCATTGTTCCGGAGAACGGAGTTTTAGTCATCTTGCCCAAAAGGCACGGTTACGCAAGCATCAAATGATTCATAATCAAGTGATTCCAAAAGTCCATCAGCATGGAGTTTCTTCATGCGCTTTACACCAATATGACCTAAACGGCAGTGCCACAAATAAGTTGCACTATCATTATTAACTTTGAATCTTTTGGTTTCAATATTATGAATATGTGTATCACTATGATCGAGATCCAATGAACCATTTTCATTGGGTGTGTAACCATATAAGGTTTTATTCATGTAAGCGAACAACAATTTATTCTCTTACTTAAATGAATAATTGTATTGCAATAAACATGATCAAATCATATTTATGCTCAACACCAAATAACACTTATTTAGGTTCCACACTAATCCACGAAAGTATAGGGAGTGTGCGATGATGATCATATCAATCTTGGAACTACTTCCAACACTCATCGTCACTTCCCCTTCAACTAGTTTACATTCATTCGGCAACTCACGTTTCAAGCTACTACTTTTAGCAACCGAACCGATTATCAAATACCGAGGGGTTGCTACGAACACTAGTAAAATACACATCAATAATCTGTATATCAAATATACCTTTGTTCACTTTGCCATCCTTCTTATCCGCCAAATACTTGGTGTAGTTCCGCTTCTAGTGACCAGTTCCATTGCAGCAAAAAGCACTTAGTCTCAGGCTTAGGTCCAGACTTGGGCTTCTTCACTCGAGCAGCAACTTGCTTGCCGTTCTTCTTGAAATTCCCCTTCTTCCCTTTGCCCTTTTCCTTGAGACTAGTGGTCTTGTCAATCATCAACACTTGATGCTCTTTCTTGATTTCTACCTTCGTCGATTTCAATATCACGAAGAACTCGGGAATCGTTCGTCATCCCTTGCATACTATAGTTCATCACGAAGTTCTACTAACTTAGTGACGGTGACTAGAGAATTCTGTCAATCACTATCTTATCTGGAAGATTAACTCCCGCTTGATTCAAGCGATTGAAGTACCCAGACAATCTGAGAACATGCTCACTAGTTGAGCGATTCTCTTCCATCTTTTAGCTATAGATTGTTGGAGACTTCATATCTCTCAACTCGGGTATTTGCTTGAAATATTAACTTCAATTCCTGAATCATCTTATATGGTCCATGACGTTCAAAACGTCTTTGAAGTCCCGATTCTAAGCTGTTAAGTATGGTGCACTAAACTATCAAGTAGTCATCATATTGAGCTAGCCAAACGCTCATAACGTCTATATTTGCTCCTGCAATAGGTCCGTCACCTAGCAGTGCATTAAGGACATAATTATTCTGTGCAGCAATGAGGATAAACCTCAGATCACGGATCCAATCCGCATCATTGCTACTAACATTTTTCAATACAATTTTCTCTAGGAACACATATAAAAACATAGGGAAGCAACAACGCGAGCTATTGATCTACAACATAATTTGCAAAATACTACCAGGACTAAGTTCATGATAAATTAAAGTTCAATTAATCATATTACTTAAGAACTCCCACTTAGATAGACATCTCTCTAATCCTCTAAGTGATCACGTGATCCAAATCAACTAAACCATGTCCGATCATCACGTGAGATGGAGTAGTTTCAATGGTGAACATCACTATGTTGATCATATCTACTATATGATTCACGCTCGACCTTTCGGTCTCCGTGTTCCGAGGTCATATCTTATATGCATAGCTCGTCAAGTATAACCTGAGTATTCCGCGTGTGCAACTGTTTTGCACCCGTTGTATTTGAACGTAGAGCCTATCACACCCGATCACGTGGTGTCTCAAAGACGAAGAACTTTCGCAACGGTGCATACTCGTGGAGAACACTTCTTGATAATTTTTAGTGAGAGATCATCTTATAATGCTACCGTCAATCAAAGCAAGATAAGATGCATAAAGGATAAACATCACATGCAATCAATATAAGTGATATGATATGGTCATCATCATCTTTGTGCTTGTGATCTCCATCGCCGAAGCACCGTCATGATCACCATCGTCACCGCCGCGACACCTTGATCTCCATCGTAGCATCGTTGTCGTCTCGCCAATCTTATGCTTCCACGACTATCACTACCGCTTAGTAATAAAGTAAAGCATTACATCGCGATTGCATTGCATACAATAAGCGACAAGCATATGGCTCCTGCCAGTTGCAGATAACTCGGTCACAAAACATGATCTTCTCATACAATATATTAGAGCCTAACGTCTTGACCATTTCAGATCTACAAATGCCCTGCAAAAAAAAGTTAGTCGTCCTCTACTTTGTTGTTGCAAGTTTTACGTGGCTGCTACGGGCTGAGCAAGAACCGTTCTTACCTACGCATCAAAACCACAACGATATTTTGTCAAATAGACTCCGTTTTAACCTTCTCAAGGACCGGGCGTAGCCACACTCGGTTCAACTAAAGTTGGAGAGACAGTCTTCCACAAGCAATCTATGTGCAAAGCACGCGTCGAGGAACCGGTCTCAGCGTAAAGCGTCTGGCGTAAGGTTGGTCCGGATCGTCTCGCCCAACAATACCGCTGAACCAAAGTATGACATGCCGGTAGGCAGTATGACTTGTATCGTCCACAACTCACTTGTGTTCTACTCGTGCATATGACATCAACGCATAAAACCTGGCTCGGATGCCACTTGTTGGGGAACGTAGTAATTTCAAAAATTTTCCTACGATCACGCCAAGATCATGGTGATGCATAGCAGCGAGATGAGAGTGTTGTCTACGTACCCTCGTAGACCCACAGTGGAAGTGTTGGCCATAGCGTAGAGGAAGTAGTCGTACTTCTTCACGATCCAACCGATCCAAGTACCGAACGTGCGGCACCTCCGAGTTCTGCACACGTTCAGCTCGATGGCGCCCCTCGAACTCCGATCCAGCCGAGTGTTGAGGAGAGTTTAAATCAACGCGACGGCGTGGTGGCGATGATGATGTTCCACGGCGCGGGCTTCGCCTAAGCTCCGCCACGGTATTCTCGAGGTGTAATATGGTGGAAGGGGCACCGCACGGCTAAGGAAAGATCTCAAGGATCAACTTGTGTGTCATGGGGTGCCCTCTGCCCGTATATAAAGGAGGGAAGGAGGAGGGGCTGGCCGGCCAAGGGAGGTGCGCCGAGGTGTCCTACTCCTACTAGGAGTAGGATTCCCCAATCCTAGTCCAACTAGGTTTCCCCAAGTGGGAAGGGAGAGAGAGAGAGGCGCCTTCTCCTAGTCCTAATAGGACTAGGGAAGGGGAAGTGCAACCAGCACTTGGGCCCCTTCTCTCCTTTCCACTAAGGCCCATGTTGGCCCATTAGTATTCCGGGGTTCGGTAACCTCCGGTGCCAGTAAAATTCTAATTTCACCGGAACACTTCCGATGTCCAAACATAGACTTCCAATATATGAATCTTTATGTCTCGACCATTTCGAGACTCCTCGTCACGTCCGTGATCTCATCCGGGACTCGAACAACCTTCGGTACAGAAACATCATAACAACTCATAGTAACTGCCATCGAAGCGTTAAGCGTGCGGACCCTACGGGTTCGAGAACTATGTAGACATGACCGAGACACCTCTCTGGTCAATAACCAATAGCGGGACCTGGATGCCCATATTGGCTCCTACATATTCTACGAAGATCTTTATCGGTCAGACCGCATAACAACATACGTTGTTCCCTTTGTCATCGGTATGTTACTTGCCCGAGATTCGATCGTCGGTATCCAATACCTAGTTCAATCTCGTTCTTGGCAAGTCTCTTTACTCGTTCCGTAATACATCATCTCACAACTAACTCATTAGTTGCAATGCTTGCAAGGCTTATGTGATGTGCATTACCGAGAGGGCCCAGAGATACCTCTCCGGCAATCGGAGTGACAAATCCTAATCTCGAAATATGCCAACCCAACATGTACCTTCGGAGACACCTGTAATGTACCTTTATAATCACCCAGTTACGTTGTGACGTTTGGTAGCACCAAAGTGTTCCTCGTGCAAACGGGAGTTGCATAATCTCATAGTCATAGGAACATGTATAAGTCATGAAGAAAAGCACTAGCAACAAACTATACGATCAGGTGCTATGCTAATGGAATGGGTCATGTCAATCAGATCATTCAACCAATGATGTGATCCTGTTAATCAAATAACAACTCCTTGTTCATGGTTAGGAAACACAACCATCTTTGATTAACGAGCTAGTCAAGTAGAGGCAAACTACTGACACATTGTAGGTGTATGTATTCACACATGTATTATGTTTCCTGTTAATACAATTCTAGCATGAATAATAAACATTTATCATGATATAAGGAAATAAATAATAACTTTATTATTGCCTCTAGGGCATATTTCCTTCACGGACTCCAAACCTGCGTCCGAAACCTGGTGGACAAGAATCTCAAGCTTGTCAACATAATCCAAGTGATGCTCAACCGCCGGATTCTACCATGCCAGCAATGGGCC
Organism: Aegilops bicornis; assembly: GCA_021605145.1. Classification (NCBI taxonomy): domain Eukaryota; kingdom Viridiplantae; phylum Streptophyta; class Magnoliopsida; order Poales; family Poaceae; genus Aegilops; species Aegilops bicornis. The sequence goes on along the minus strand of CM038674.1, from coordinate 635,878,221 downwards.
TTCAACTTGTGGGAGTTTGATCCGGCACAGCACCGACCCTTGAGCCGGCTCTTCGACACTACGTACGAAGATGCCTGGAAGGTGTGTTTCAAGGGCGCCGAACCTCCCGCATCCGCTACCGAAGATCGCGGATTCAGCTCGCAGCAATAAGCCAGCGAGGTAAGTTATTTTACCCTTTACGGGACTCTTTTTTTCATAGTTTGACTCTATGCGGGATCTAAAACTCCCTTACCTTTGACAGGACTGGCTGAAGACATCCGGACAGATTGACTGTCCGGCTCCCTTGCCAGAAGACCCAGCGGACGCCCGATTGACGGGGCTGCTGGTTCCGGCACCTCACGTGGTGCCGGAGAAGAAGGCCAAGAAGAAGGCCACGGGAACTCGAAGGAGTTCCCGCCGCCAGGTGCTATCGGACTCTTCGTCCGATGACTCCGAGGCAGACTCCCCCCGCTAAGACGAGGAGGAGGAAAACGAGGCCTCTCCCCCAGCGGGGGGAGAGAAGAAAAGGAAGACCGCCCCAACTGGGGAGGCCGGAGGGTCCAAGAAGGGAAGGACCCTTCCTCCGGACTACACCGCAATGCCGACGACGGCGAAGAGGGGTGGGCACCAAGGACAAAGCCCCTGGTGAAATCGTAAGTGTCCAAACACCAGAATAACTCATGGCGTTCCATTTGTCGCACATCATCTTCTAATGCCAAGTATAACCGTGCAGCCCGCGCAAGGACGGGATCGATGATTCATCGAGCGGCTCCCTGGATTCGTCGGAGGTGAATAGCACCTCACTTCCGACCGCCTCGTCTCCTCCCGCCGCGGATGACGCCGGGGTGGAGTCCCAAAAGGGGCCCAGCCAGGAGGAGGTGGCCCTGGAAGCGCCGCAAGGCGACCTCCCGGAACCCCGGCTCAAAGGGGATCAAACCCCGAAGGTCTTCAAGTCCGCCTCAGTCTTTGGACTCCGTCTGAATCTTCGGTGGTTCCGAGTCCGATGACGACCCCTTCGTAAGAAGGGCAAGGCTGACGCCGGTGACCTCCGTCAACCGAGGCACTTTGGATGATTTGATGGAGGCGCTTAACGGCGCTTCCATCGACGAGGAGCACCATCTTGTTATGAGTGCGGTGATCCAGAAAGTTCAGTCCGCCAAGAGCGGGCTGGTCAAGGCTTAATGCCAGCCTTCTAACAGGCTTTGAGGTATGTATTTAAGATATGTAAAAATATTACCGCATAGACAGTAGCCCCTGATGCTCAGTTTGGTGTTCGGAAAGAAATAGCCGAACTGAGGATCTAAAAAGATATACGCAGGAGTCTAACATAAGTATGTCAATATGGGAATGCAGGCTGCGTTGCTGACCTTTCTTGCACTGACTGCGGAGGTTGATGCATTAAAGCAGAGCCTCGGGCGGTCCGAGAACGAGCTCGGACTTGCCAAAAAGCAGCTCGAGGACAAGGAAGGTAAGTAATACCTTATGGGAGTATTTAAAAGATGTGTTTGCAAAAAATGACAGGAATAACGTGAATATTGAAGGAGCCACGAACAAGGTGGCGACCCTGAAGGAAGCGGTGTCCAAGGCCGAAAGCATTGCGGCCGCGGAGCGCACCGAGCGAGAGAAGCAGGAGGCGCGGGTGGCGGAGGTGCGGCAAGAGCTCCAGGCTCTCGTTGAAAAACATGAGAGTTTGGGCGTGACTCAAAGACTCGAGAGTCGAGCTCGGCTCGGCCCTTGAGAGCGCCAAGGCCGCTAAGGCGAAGCCCAAAATCCCTCCAGGAGATTGAGGCGATGAAGAAGATAGCGGCGGGTAAGGCATTCTATATGCAAAGCAAGCATGTGAAAGTGAATTATCTGTTACTTACCCGAATCCGGAGCTCTCCAGGAGCATTCGCAGATCTGCCCCACAGTGTGGCTGATGCTGCCGCATTCTACCGAGCCGAGGAGGGAAGCTCGACGGAGAAGGTGTTACGGTCTCGATGTCTTTGAGGCGGACATCCGGTGCCCTTAAGCGACCAGTTGAAGCAGCTGGTCGAGCTCCATAAGGTGGCTGAACAGGCCATGAAAGGCCTTATAGTCCGGCTGTAGCCTAAGGAAGCCATGCCTGGGAGCTACTTCGGGCTGGTGAGGCAGCTGGTGGACGCCTGTCCATGGGTTGAAGTCATCAAGCGCTCCGTCTGCATCGAAGGTGCCCGTAGGGCCCTTGCCCTTGCTAAGGTGCACTTTGAGGGCAATATGGACGCCGAGAAGCTTGTGACGGACGGACCACCACCGAAGAAGGAGCATCACAAGCACTGAAATGTATTATGAGGGCGTCTGAAGGGTGCCTGCCTTATAGCGGATGAATGCTCCAAAGATATAATTTTTGAGTAGACTCGCATTTGTGATCTGTCTTGCTGAAAACTTGTTCATATCTGTGAAGCAACACTTTTGAATTCAAAATATTACCTTCAGCGGCCGTGTATTAAATTTGAGAGATGGCGAGTCGTCGGCTTCAGCCCCCATGCCACGAAAGTCTTTGGGGTGTTCGGGATGAACTTGAGCGCTCTTGTTCCAATCCTTGGGTCCTTCGAGGGAGGCTCTCAACGCAACGAACAAGGCAACCGGACTATAATGCTTGAACACTCTCACTTAGCCATAGAATTCTATAATTTTAAATTTCGGCGAAGCCCCTAGTATTCGGAAGACCGAGTTTGGGGCGCTATCCACTCCTAGGCTGGACAATGCCGACTCCTCGCTCTAAGCGGCATAAGTCTTTAGGGACTCGAAAACCTATCGAACAGCGACCGGCTCTCGCCCTATCATGACGGTCAGTTTTAGCTTTCTCCACTGAGGTGCTTAACCCAGCTCAACCGAGGCACAATCGCAGTGGTTCTCCCGGCGCTACCTTAGCCGATATAACGGAACGTAAGGTACCAAAACATGGGAGCCGGGCAAACCCAACTATTGACCCAAGACATGATTCGGAGCTGATGCATATAGTGCTATAAGTTCGGGGTGCCGCACTTGTGAAAGTGTTCGGACTTATCACACCATGTTATGAGGTACTTAAGCCCCTGATGTATTCCCCGTACCAAAGTGTACGGTTGCACAATGTCATAAATGAACATATATATATAGAAAAAAGGGAATTCAATAATAGGCAGAAGCTATATATTGTTTATTCAAAAGGGCTCGATGAAGAGCGAGCGATACAAATAGTCACGATAAGCAAGGGATGGGACTTTTAACATGTCTCCCTCGAGGGGTAAGCCACGGGATGGTGTGTAAAACAGATAAATTGCTCGTGATAGAGACCACCGACACTCGGCGTAGCTTTACGCTTCCACAGCTGTTGCATCGTGTGTTCGGGCGATTCTAATGCCGGACAGGCTTCGTGGAGAACGGAGTCCTGAAAGTAAAAAGAAAGAAGAAAAATGACACAATCGGGAGCCCTGGCGCGGTTGAGCCGCGATTCTGGGCATGCCGTGGTCGTGCCCCTTCCCTATGCCCATGGTATTTCCAAAGCGTAATTATGTACGCAGCGTAATCGGTTTCACAATTTCGCGGGGGCTGGAGCTTGGGCCTCATTGCTATGCGTGCTCGGAACGTGCCAGGCGGTCTTGTTGTAGGTTACTCCGGGCGCGCTTGACGGTGTCCAGGCGTTTAACAGCCGGACTCGAGAATTGCCTTAAGAGGCTGTTTGGTATTTCCGCCGCGAGGGCCGTCGTATGCTCCTCCGTCCGGAGAGAGTGTTCGGTGTTTCCATTGACCGTAATGACTCCTCGAGGACCTGGCATCTTGAGCTTGAGATATGCGTAGTGCGGCACCGCATTGAACTTTGCAAATGCGGTTCGTCCGAGCGGTGCATGATAGCTGTTGCGGAACGGGACTATGTCGAATATTAACTCCTCGCTCCGGAAGTTATCCGGGGATCCGAAGACCACTTCAAGTGTAACTGAGCCTGTACAGTTGGCCTCTACACTTGATATGATGCCTTTGAAGGTCGTCTTCGTGGGTTTAATCCTTGATGGGTCTATGCCCATTTTGCGCATTGTATCCTGACAAAGTAGGTTCAGGCTGCTGCCGCCGTCCATTAGAACTCTAGTGAGGTGAAATCCGTCAATGATTGGGTCTAGAACCAATGCGGCGAATCCGCCATGGCAGATGCTAGTGGGGTGGTCCCTTCGATCAAAAGTGATCGGGCAAGAAGACCACGGGTTGAACTTTGGGGCGACTGGCTCCATCGCATATACGTCCCTTAGTGCACGCTTCCGCTCCCTTTTGGGTATGTGGGTTGCGTATATCATGTTCACCGTCCGCACTTGCGAAGAAGCCCTTCATCCTCTATTGTTCGGGCGGCAGGGCTCCTCCTCGTCATCGCTATGCAACCCCTTGTCATTGTTTTGACATTTAACTTGCTGCCTGCTTGAACACCCAACAATCCTGTTGGTGTGATTGGCTGGCTTTTCGAAGTGCCATGTATCTCGTGACGAGCGATCGAAAGTATTCGGTCCAAATTGGGCCGGGCCCGAGTATTTCTTTTAAATGGCTTTTTCCATCGACCGGGTTTAGAGCCTCTCGAATCCGGCATTGACTGCCGTATCCTCAGCATTATCGCCGTTAATGTGGCGCTTGTGCTTGTTGCGACGCGACCTGCCACTACTGTCCTTGGTATCCGAATTACCAGGGCTCTTGGTCATGTTGTTACTACGAGCTAGCCAGCTGTCCTCTCCCGCGCAAAAGTGGGTCATGAGTGTTGTGAGGGCTGCCATGGATTTCGGCTTTTCCTGTCCTAGGTGCCGGGCAAGCCACTCGTCGCGGATGTTGTGTTTGAAGGCTGCAAGGGCCTCGGCATCCGGACAATCAACGATTTGATTTTTCTTGGTTAGGAACCATGTCCAGAATTGTCTGGCCGATTCCTCTGGCTGCTGAATTATGTGGCTTAGGTCATCGGCGTCTGGTGGTCGCACATATGTGCCCTGGAAATTGTCGAGGAATGCGGCTTCCAGGTCTTCCCAACAACCAATTGACTCTGCTGGCAAGCTGTTAAGCCAATGCCGGGCTGGTCCTTTAAGCTTGAGTGGGAGGTATTTGATGGCGTGTAGATCATCACCGCGGGCCATGTGGATGTGAAGGAGATAGTCCTCGGCCCAAACCGCAGGATCTGTTGTGCCATCGTATGATTCAATGTTTACGGGTTTGAAACCCTCAGGGATTTGATGATCCATCACTTCATCTGTGAAGCATAGTGGGTGTCTTGGCGCCTGCATGTTGGGCTATATCACGATGCAGCTCAAATGAGCTTTGTCTATTGTGTTCGGCCCGGCGGAGTTGCCATATCCGGCGTGGCGGTTATCGCCACGCGTGTCGTAGGCGCACGCGATCCGTAGATCGATCTTGTTTGCCTTGCCTTGTCCTCCAATATATCTCGCAGGTCTGGCGCATTTCCCCGCGCCTTTGTATTTTTTGAGCGGCGACGGGGTGCGGCTTGAGTTGAGGGCCGAGAGGCCTCTCTGTCGCGGCCACGAGGTGGCCGGTCAGCCATATCATGCACTGGTGATGTAGGTTTGGGTGCTTCCTCCTCTAATCGGGGTAGCAGCCTGCGTCTTGGGTAGCTCTTGGAGGGGCGCTCGAGTTCATACTCTTCGGCCGCAAGGACTTTAGTCCATCTGTCAGCTAGCAAGTCTTGGTCAGCTCTAAGCTGTTGCCGCTTTTTCTTGAGGCTGCTTGTCGTGGCCATGAGCCTGCATTTGAAACGCTCTTGTTCGATGGGATCCTCGGGCACGACGAATTCATCGTCGTCGAGGCTTGCCTCATCTTTGGAGGGAGGCATGTAATTATCATCCTCTACCTCTTTTTCTGCCGCTCTCTCATGAGGGCTGGCTTCTCCATCGTCCTGGGCTGAATCTTCTTTGGAGGGGTTGTCTTCAGCACCGCCCGTGGTGTTATTGTCTCCCATGCCGGAATCACCGCTTTTCTTTGTGGCGGGATTTAGAGCGGCGCCGCTGACGCCGGCGCTTAGGCTGTTTCTTGGAGGGGTCATCCTCCTCTGTTCCATCGACATTCCCATCTTTTGGGATGTCCACCATGTATATGTCGTATGACGAGGTGGCCTTCCAGTGCCCTATGGGCGCTGGTTCTTGGTCGTCTCCTGCATCGTCGTCCATACCGACGATGTCTTCGGAGTCGAAGTCGAGCATGTCAGTTAAATCATCGACAGTGGCTACAAAGTGGGTGGTGGGTGGCCTTTGATTTTCTTCGTCGTCCACATCCCAGCCTTCCTGACCATAATCCGGCCAGGGCTCTCCTGATAAAGAGAGAGACTTTAGTGAATTCAGAATGTCGCCAAAGGGCGAGTGCTGAAAGATGTCCGCGGCGGTGAATTCCATGATCGGCGCCCAATCGGATTCGATTGGCAGGGGCGCGGAAGGGTCGGAGTCCGGAGAGGAGTCCGGTACCTTGGAGTTACGAGCTTTGCAAAGGACGGGGTAGATGTACGGCCCGATCGCCGTAGAGATCGCAGCCCCCGAGGCGGTGTCCAGCCACCCATCCTCGATCGGCGCGGTCGGCTCCGAGCTAAAGGTCGGAGCGGACTCTGGTGCGGCCTCCAGGACACTGTTCGGCGGCAGAGCTAGATCATGCCCCTCGTGAAAGTCTTGGCGGCGCTTGGTCGAGGCTCGAACCCGTCGAAGATCAAGTCTCCGTGGACGTCGGCCGTGTAGTTCAAACTTCCAAATCTGACCTGATGGCGGGCGTAGCTTTCAATCTGCTCCAGATGGCTGCTTAATTGGCCCGCAGTAAAGCCGCCAAATCTGAAGATCTGTCCGGGAGAAAAGTCTCACCACCTGGAGCGCATCATTGTTGATGATCGGAGGAGCCATCGGGCCTAAAGATGACGACACAGAGGAACTCTCAATGAAAGCACCAATGTCGGTGTCAAAACCGGCGGATCTCGGGTAGGGGGTCCCGAACTGTGGCGGATGGTAACAGGAGACAAGGGACACGATGTTTTTACCTAGGTTCGGGCCCTCTCGATGCAGGTAAAACCCTACTCCTGCTTGATGAATATTGATGATATGGGTAGTACAAGAGTAGATCTACCACGAGATCAGAGAGGCTAAACCCTAGAAGCTAGCCTATGGTATGATTGTTGTTCGTCCTACGGACTAAAACCCTCCGGTTTATATAGGCACCGAATAGGGTTAGGGTTACAGAGTCGGTTACAACGGTAGGAGATCTACATATCCGTATCGCCAAGCTTGCCTTCCACGCCAAGGAAAGTCCCATCTGGACACGGGACAAAGTCTTCAATCTTGTATCTTCATAGTCCAGGAGTCCGGCCAAAGGCTATAGTCCGGCCATCCGGACACCCCCTAATCCAGGACTCCCTCGGTGGTTGTAGGCGGTGTCGGCCTGCGCCTCCCGGAACTGCTCCTCACGCATATGCCTCACCCTGTCCATATATTGGGCACGGGCCACGCCGATGGTCATGGTGCAATGCACCGGCGAGGATGGTGCGAAGGAGGGGGTATGCACCGGATCGTCGACTACCATGTTCTCCATTGGTACGTCGTCGTCCTCCGGCTGCCTGCCGGCTAGCCGGTCGGCAGCAATGGCTGCTATCTCCTTGTGGTCCGTCGTTCGCCCGTCCCAAAGAGCACTGGAGCGCGATGGTGGGCAGTAGTGGTGTGGACAGGAGAAAGGCAACGGATGCGGATGACTGCGGCTATGGCCGGCGCAGCAGTTTATATAGCAATGGTGGGCAGGCGGAGGGACAGACGTGTGACGCCGGAGTTGGCGCCTCGGCAACCGCGTATCATTAATGTGTGCGACAGATGGACGGATGGACGACACTTGTGTCGTTTGAAGGCGGAGCAATCGCCTGCACCGGGAAGCGGGGCGGAAGGCGCTGACTATTTCGGGCGGAAAGCGCGCGTGGGCGAGGAGATCACTTTACTTGGATAGGATGACAATGGGGACCCACCAGGTCCATAGCCTCACGTACGCAAGTGCCTCCTTATTATATATTTATATATATATATATATATATATATATATATATATATATATATATATATATAACTTTAATTTATTTTGCTTCCTCCTGGTTTCTTGACATCATGGTCCCACACCATTGTCTACCTATGTACTCCCTCCTTTCCGGTTTATAGGGCTTATCTCAAAATTTTAGTTTTTCCATTTTATAAGGCTCAATTTGGTTGTTTTCCATCACATGTTCAGATTCCAAGGTGCATTAAATCATTGCATGCAAGTATTAAGAGAAAATTGACCAATGCATGTACTTTATGCATGCATGCATTGCAATTAATGCATTGATAAACATAATTTTTTGAGGATAACAAGAGCATTAATTAGGTGCTTTTGCAGAACTAGAAAAAGTATTCCACCACTCGCCATCTACCTTGATTGGTGAGATTTTTGAATTGAGCATTATAAACCAGAAAGGAGGGAGTAGTCAATAAACGAGATAATTGCACAATAAGCGGCCGACAGTTGGGACCAAGTAGCTCGAGCAGTATTTGCGTTTTTGAGGTGTGATCACTGCAGAGTTTTTTGATGTTTACCCCAGATATTAATTTTTCTCCTCTGAACAACAACGAAAACATCGCTGCAGGTATTAATCGGCGGGTCGTGGCCCGTCTAGCCCGAACCGATATCCAGCCCAGATATTAATTTTTTTCAAGCTGAAAATGGCTAGCCCAGTTATACTTTTTTTAGGAATACCCAGGCAAGGTCAAGTTGTTATTCTCCGCCCCGCTGGGCTGCAAATCTTTCCTACGAGGGATGCATTAGACTTAACAAGAAAATGGGCTTTAAGAAATAATAAATGGGATGTAATTACAAAAACTGGGTAGTAACTATAAAAAAATGCACCAAACAGTGATTACTTTATAAAATATTATTTTTGGAATATTAAAAATTTTAATTTCATTAATTGTTGCGAAAGGAATGTTTCGTTAGATTTTTACGCAATATAAATTTATATTGAAATTGTATTTAATCTGACTAAAATTTCGGGATAAAAATATTCGGATCCCATCAAAATGTGGGAAATTTTATTGAATTCTGTTTTGAACTGGTTAAAATGGGTTGTACTTTTAACAAAATGTAAATGGGCTGTAGTAAATTCCATTAGAATTCAAAAATGGGCTGCACATTCTTACAAATCTCAAATGGGCTATATATTCTCTGCCACACACTTATGGGCTTACTAAGTTGACGCGTCCCTAAAAAAACATAGTTGGCCGGGTATGCAAGGCTTTGTCAACTTATAGTCAACACTGCGGTTCTAGCGGCGATGGCGTTGGATGTCCATCCAACGGATGCCGTCTTCTTCTTCAATCTCGGATATTCTAGCTCACCCGCCCAAAAATGATTCATCCCCACGACATCCGGGCGCACCGTTTGAAGCTGACCTGTGGGCCTACTAAGTTGGCGTACCAAGGGCTTTGTCAACTTAGTCAATATAAACGATTCTAGCTGCAGGATCAGTCGATGGCCATCCAACGGTTGTCGTGCTTCTTCAACCTCTGGTCTTCTTGCTTCAGCCGCCCAAAGCAGCGCCGGTCGTGCCGCTTTGCTCCTGCCTCCCGTGGCGGCTGTGCTGCCATGAGGCCTCACCGCCCCCTACTACTCCCACCGCTGGCCAGGCCATCCCTCCACTCACCCACTGACCCACACCCCCTGTTATTCTGCGGCAACGACAGCGCAGCCGAACCAGTGAACCCTCGTACTCCTCTCCGCGCACTACTAGGAAAAGGGCTATAGATGGGATGGACACTAATGGCGCACTGTACATGTGGTGCGCCATTACTAAATACTAATGGCGCACCATGTGTTGGTGCGCCATTAGTGTGCAAATACTAATGGCGCACCACATCCCACGGTGCGCCAGTAGTAAATTTTTTTTTAATTTTTTCAAAACTACTAATGGCGCACGGTGGGAGTGGTGCGCCATTACTATGTTGACATAGTAATGGCGCACCACACCCACCGTGCGCCATTAGTAGTTTTGAAAAAAAAGTAAAAAAAATAAAAAAATATTTGTTACTAATAGCGCACCATGTCTCGGTGCGCCATTACTAGTTTTAACTAGTAATGGCGCACTGCCCACTAGTGCGCCATTACTAAGTTTTTTTCAAAAAAAATTTCAAAAAAAATATCAATTTTTTTATTTTTTTAAAAACTAGTAATGGCGCACCATGGGTGTGGTGCGCCATTACTAGTTTATCCCACGGTGCGCCATTACTAACTTGCCCCAACACCGAGTGCACCCCCGTGGATCGCCTTTTCAGTTTTAAAAAGATAAAAGAAAATGATGGAAATGTCAAAAAATAAAAGAAAATAAGTTTCCCATGTGATATGCGGTCTAGTTGTTGGAAAAATTTACAAATATGAAATTAGACTTTATTTGCAAAATCTCTCCGAAATTTGTAAATGGGCATAACTTTTGCATACGAACTCGGATGAAAAAGTTTTTATATGAAAAATCATCTACTCGAAAAGTTACATCCAAATTTTCAAAATCCCCAAAACCTAACAGAAAAAAGTTACGGGCTTTCAAGATCTAGAGGCAAAAAATTCAAAATTTCAAACTTACTAGTGGCGCACCGTGGATGTGGTGCGACACTAGTAACAGAAAAAAAAATTGGTTTTGAAATTTTTTTTTGAATTTTTTTTCAAAAAATGATACGTAATATGACCGGGAAGTTTCAAATATTTTTCAAAATTTCATCATAGTCATGAAAATGAACAAAGTCCTAGGCATCAACAAGGTATAATAGGATTGATATGCTAGATATATCAACAAGTGCTTGTGAAGTGAGCTATTGCTGGGGTTGGATAGAACTCTGAAGTTAAGCATGCTTGGGCTGGAGTAGTGTGAGGATGGGTGACCTTTCGGGAAGTTTGACCACGGAGTGCGATTTGACCTGCGATTAAGCATATTGACCCGAGAAAAGAACGGAAAAAAATTGAAATTTTTTTTGAAAAAATATTGTTACTAATGGCGCACTTCTATGTGGTGCTAGTGGCGCACCTGTCGTGCGCCATTAGTAGCGAAAACAGGTGCGCCACTAGCAGCCCTTTTTGTAGTAGTGGCGTGTGCATCCACCGTCGCGTCTTCCCCGGCTCCGCGTCGTCCCCTTCCTAGGCCTCGCCGTCGTCCACCGTCGTGGTGCTCTCGGCGCGGCGTGGTCAACGTGGTCAAGGAACGACTTCCATCGGACGTGGACTGTATGTGGAGAGGCTGACAGCTGGGTCCACGGCAGCCGCAAGGAAGTGCCTCCTTATTACGCGCAAAATAATTATTCCTCCACCTAACAGCAGGGACCCACCGGACGGGCCACCTTATTTCGCGAAAAAAATGTTTCCCCCCTGACTGCTGGGACCCACCGGACGGGCCAGCGTATTTCGTGAAAAAAACGTTCCCCGCGGTGTCAGCTCAGACCCACCGGAAGTGCCTCCTTATTACGCACAAAAAATGAATACCCCCCTTGCTAGTTGGGACCCACCATGGTGGGAGGCTGACTTGTGGGCCTACTAAGTTGACTGGGACGGGGGCCTTTGTCAACTTTAGTCAATATGAACGGTTCTAGCTCCAGTGATCGTACGATGTCCATCCAACGGCCGTAGTGCTTCTTCAACCTCTGGTGTTCTTGCTCCAGCCGCCCAAAGCAGCGCCGGTCATGCCGCATGCTCCTGCCTCCCGTGGCCGGCTGTCTTTGCCCATGAGGCCTCATCGCCCCTACTATTCCCACCGCTGGCCAAGCCCTGCGGCGACGGCAGCCTCACACCGCAGCCGAACCAGTGAACCATCGTACTCCTCTCCGCGCGGGCTTGCTCTGCCGCGTCTTCCCCGGCTCCCCGTCGTCCCCTTCCTAGGCCTCATTGCCGTCCACCGCCTGGTGCTCTCGGCCTGGCCGTGGTCAACGTGGTGAAGGAACGACTTCCATTGGGCGATGGATCATGCGTGGAGAGGCTGACAGCTGGGTCCATGTCTGCAGCAAGGAAGTGCCTCCTTATTACGCGTGAAATAATGATTCCTCCACGGCAATTTGGGACCCATCGGACCAGACCCTTGTATTTAAATGAAAAAACGTTTCCCCCAGACTGTTGGGACCCACCATCTACATCTTCGCACGCAAGGAAGTGCATCCGGGCAAAAAAAAACAAAATGATCCGTCCCCCTGACTGTTGGGACCCACAAGCTACATCTTCGCACGCAAGTGCCTGACAGTCGGGACCCATCTGGTCGAAGCGTACGTAGTGTTCTCATTCTGGTCGCGAACGTGTACGTACATACTGGTCGATGTAGAGGCACGCACGTGCCGTAGATGTAGAGGCGCGCACGTGTTGTAGTAGAGGCGCGCACGTAGCATGTACACGTATGTACATCGGCGAGGGTGCAAGAAAGAAAATACGGCCACATACGTACATACGGGCAGGGTCTCGAACGCCTACTTGCGCATACGTACATGGCTGGGTCAGAACGGAGAAACAGCGTCATCATCGTGTTCATGGGGAGCCAACCGGCTGGGTCGGAACGGAATGCATGGTCGTGTTCATCGGGAGGGCTTGGACGGAACAGGCGATGGAAACGAGGCCTGGCGTACCGCAGAACGGAGGAAACGGCCTTGTGTTCGACCGGCCACGTTCGAAACGGGGTCCTGTTGATCGGGAGGGGTCTGGCGTACCGCAAAACGGAGGAAACAGACCTCCTACGGTCGAAACGGGGGTCCTGTTGATCGGGAGGGGCATGGCGTACCGCAAAACGGAGGAAACGGACCTCCTACGGTCGAAACGGGGGTCCTGTTGATCCAGCCCTCCACACCACGGGTTCCTGTTCATCCAGAGGCAACGCCACCGCCATCGCTCATCCAACCCCCGCCCCCACAACGCTCATTGTTAATCCTGCAGGCAGCATCGATCGGCTTCAGATTAGCGGCGATGGCGAAGGAATCGCTCCATCGGGTTCGATTAACAGCCATCGATCGATCGCTCGGGTTCGATAATGTGTAACTGCAGCGTGCAATCGCCGGGTTCGATTAGAGCCAACGCCTCGCACACACGCCAGCGTCGTCTGAGAGAAAGCAGCGCATCACTCCGCCCCGACCTCCCACCGTGAACCGCAACTCCACGAAATTTTCCTGCCCCTCGCTTCTACCACGGTTTTTTCCATCATGGACGGCCCAAAGAATGTCATGCAGCTGCGTCTCCGCCCGCCCAGACGAAAAGCCCATTTTCCGTCATGATTTTTGTCATAGAAGTAGGATCCCACCACATCTATGATGATACCGGGTTTTGTCACAATTATCGTCATAGAAGTGTCATATGTATGACAGAAAAAAAATTCGTTCGGCCCAAAATGTCACGGATGTGTCTTTTTTTGTAGTGATAGCTGGTGGGTCCGACCTGTCAGCGGGGGGAACATTTTTTTTGCGAAATACAGAGGCCCTTCCTGTGGGTCCTAGCTGTCAGGTGGAGGAATCATTATTTTGCGTGTAATAAGGAGGCATTTCCTTGCATGCGGCCGTGGACCCGGTATCGGCCTCTCCACGTACAGTCCACTTCCGATGGATGTCGTTTATTGACCACGTTGACCAGGCCGTGCCGAGAGCACCAGGGCGATGGACGACGGCGACGCCTAGGAAGGGAACGACACGGAGCTAGGGAATACTCGGCAGTTGTTTCCCCAGCGGAGAACGAGGTTTCTTGGTTCGTCTGCCCGTCACGGAGAATAACAGCATGTGTGGGTGAGTAGAGGGATGGCTAGGCCAGCGATGGGAGTACGGTGGGGCCGTGAGGCCTGCGCGGCAGCATAGTCGGCCACGGGAGGAGGGAGCAGGCAGTCCCGCCGGCGCTTGTTTGAGCGGGCCGGAGCATTAAGAGCGAAGATTGAAGAAGCACGACGGCCGTTGGATGGACATCCAACGATCCTTTGCTCTCATGTGTTGACTAAGTTGACGAGGCGTTGCGTGTCGTCAACCTTTTTTATGAAAGCATACGCGTCAACCTGTAGTAGGCGCACAAGTCAGCCTCAAATCATGGAAAACAAGATACTGACCCATCTGCCATTATTTCTAATAATGTACAGCCCATTTTCTGATTCTTAAGGTTTTTTTTGGAGCCCATCTTCTTTTTGTTAGCATTACACCTCATATTGTGGCCACGGTTAAAAAGTATACGAAATTTTGCATATTTTGGTGCGGTCAACTGTTTTTAATCCAGAAATATTGATTCACATTCAAACTATTTTGAAAAATAATTTATATAAATATAAGATCCAAATAATTGTCCATGCATAAAAATCAATGGAATTTAAGATCTTGTAATGAAAAAAAAATTGAACTAATTCCCGGTTTGATGTGTTTTAAAAATCTACATGCCATTCCTCGGCAAACCGAATGAAACTCTCATCGTCTTGAAAGATTTGCAGCCCAGCAGGGCCGATAAAGCAAGTAGGCCTTGTTTGGGTATTTCTTTTAAAAAAATATAACTGGGCTAGCCATTTTCAGCAAGAAAAAAACACAACTGGGCTCATGATGTGGTAAACATAAATAAAACCACAGATCTGGGCCAGACACCCCCGCACAGCCCCGTTGTTACCCTGATCCGTCGCTAAAACTAGTATAAATAACAACTGCTTGTTCCTAAAAAAAACTGCGCGACTTGTTGGGTCCCTGGTGTCAGCCGCTCGTAGTGTAATTATCTCGTTTATTGACTACGTTGACAATGACGTGAGCCCCAGATGTCCAACCATTAGGAGGAACCATATTTTTGGGCTTGTACTATAGAGGCACTTGCTTGCGTACTACCATGACGCTGGTGGGTCCCTACTGCCATCCTCTCCATGTACATTTATCTCCTTGTTCCTCTCGGTTGTTGACGATGTTGACAATGCAAGAGGGCGGAGCACCGCGCACGGCGAGAGAACCAAGGCCGCAAGGTGGAGGATGACGGCGAGGCCTCGGACGGAACGAACAGGAGCCGTTGAAGATGTGCCGGTCCAGTCGCAGGCGGAGGGGAGTACGAGGGTTGACTGGTTCGGGCACGGGTGCGTGTTGGGGCTGACGTCGCCAGAGAATAACAGGACGTGTGGGGGAATAGAGGGAGGGACTGGCCAACGTTGGAGGGTACGTACGGTAGGGCGGAGGAGGCGCAGCCAGCCATGGGAGGTGGGATCAGGCGGAGCCGACGGGGTGGTTTGGTTTGCGCGGTTGGAGGAAGAAGAAGACAAGAGATAGAAGATACACGATGGATGTTGGATGTCAATCCAACGGCTGGTAGGCAGAATCGTTTGTTGACTGGCTAGTAAGTCGACACCACCTTGGATAGGCTATTTCCTCGCGGGTCCCAAATGTCAGAATCCAAATCTGTCATGGTCATGCAGCCTTTCCTATGAAAATTTATAGCCCATTTGATGTGCTAGTTCGAAATAAGTTTGTGGGTGCGGTGGGGGCTAATCACTTGGCTTCTGTAATGCACAGTGAGCTCAAGCAGCCGGCGAGAGTGATGTTATTTCCCTTGGTTGGGATTTGTTACAATATTTCACTCTAAATTAAACGAATGACAAGCCATTTGCCTTGTTTCAAAGAAAATATGACAGTCACAGCCGAGTTGAAAAGGGCAGGAACATCTAACTCCGTCTTACAAACTGTACAAAAGCACGAGGGTTAATTGTTCATCAGGTTTACAAAAAAACCCAGATTGAAAAGGGCAACAACATCTAACTCCAGCATTGTTTTCGGCAGTCACAGTCAAATGGATCGGTCAGGTCCATAGAATGAACATCCTGGGTCGTAAAATTTACTGGATTATGACCACAATAGTTGTAAATAGAAGCCCGCGCACGCTCGTAAGCTCTTTGCCCACCGAAACTACTTTTTTGCTCTTCGACATACCCATCCGTCAAAACCATGCTGCTGATAAACTTAAGCCCGATGGACAACAAGAACCTCAAAGATTCAAAGCAGAAGAATGTGACAAATCTTGTGTTTGCACGGTTGGCTACATATCGTTCTAGCGTTATTGTCTTCAATCGAATCTCATGAGAAGTGAGAAAATCCTGATGCTTACGAATCCACCGATTGGTTATAACTTTCTTACCCCGTCCTGTTGCCTAAATAGACAGGAAGATTGAAAATGCGATTAAGGTCTAAAAGAAGAGTGTCGAAAGAGCAACAAATTGAACGGCTAATTCTAGTACACTATATGCGGGCTTCCAATGTGCGTGAAATTATCACCTATATATACAACTTCTCCAGACATGGAAAGCATTGCAGCAAGCCAATAATCTTGTTCAGATCAAAACTATTCATTTGGATATATAAGATCTTGACAGAATCCAGCACCATTGATAGGCCATCCATGGAGAAACTCTTCATTGAGCATAGAACATAATATTAGTACAAAATGTGTACACCAAGATGATATATAAATTATGCGCAGAAATTTAAAATGCAGCTTATGGTGTGGCGACCGATTCTCCGGGTGCTAATCCCAGGAAAAATGGTCCTTGTGCTTATCAACCCCAGGATAACTGTTAGCTGATAAGGCACTAACTTGATACAGAAAATCCAAGCAAAATACAATATATGTATCACAAGGCCATTCTGGCCTGTGAGTACAACAAAAGGTTTTACTAAAGGTTGATGGCGGAAGCGGGTTATGAAATATCCTCGCTTATGGGACTCCATTTCCCACAGGAACAGCTGACCAGGATAACTCCTATCTTTGCATGGTTGTTATCACCGTTGCCTAGGTTCTGGGACTGTCATCACAACGCTCCTCTCCAAGCAAGGAAATCTGGCCAAGACAATAGCCAGGGACAAGCCAGTGAGTACTTTGAATGTACTCGCAAACATAATGAACACAGGCATGATTTAATAAAGATGTGCTGAAAATATATTATGCTCAAAACGTTAGTCACATGAGATAAGTAAAACTCTGCTGCGTGCAAGCATGATATTTATGGATATGCAATAATATGGTAGTATAAAAATCATGAAGTGAATAACACAAAAGAAATGCCACAATCGGGCGTCTAAGCGACACCGCATAGAGGGCTTATAAATAAACAAGAACAATGTCAGCGATCAAGGCGTCTGAGCGACACCGCATAAAGGGCTTCAAAAGAAATGCCACGATCGGGCGCCCGAGCGACACCACATAAAGGGCTTTAAAAGAAATGCCACGCAAGCGTCGAGCGACACCACATAAAAGGCTTTAAAAGAAATGCCATATTCGGGCGTCTTAGCGACACCGCATAAAGGGCTTTAAAAGAAATGTCACAATCAAGGCCCTCGAGCGACACCGCATAAAGGGCTTTAAAAGAAATGCCACGGTCTGCGTCTAAGCGACACCGCATAAAGGGCTTTAAAAGAAATGCCACGGTCGGGCGTCGAGCGACACCGCATAAAGGGCTTTAAAAGAAATGCCACGGTCGGGCATCCGAGCGACACCGCATAAAGGGCTTTAAAAGAAATGCCACGATCGAAGGCCCGAGCGACACCGCATAAAGGGCTTTAAAAGAAATTCCACAGTCGGGCGTCTGAGCGACACCGCATAAAGGGCTTTAAAAGAAATGCCACGATGTATGTCCAGGAGGTAGAACCATCCCACGGATATTCAAGAATACCAGCAAAATATCACGGGTTAGTCCACATCCAAAATAGTAATCATAAATTATCACAAGTCACAATCGTGCTTCCAAGTTTAACAGTTTCACCTCTGAAGACCGACACTAAGACCGACACTTGACCCATCCCAAACTGTAATCCTTAACCATGGACACGGCTATTCGAATAGGTTTAATCTCTGCAGAGGGTGTACTCTTTACCCACGAGTAACAGATTTCTTTAGTCCATCGGGACTAATTCCGTCTACGGTCTTTTTGTTGAAAACACACCTAACTTGCACACACCAGCTTAACTCACATGTGTCTGGAATCACCCACGACACCTGTTAAGCAAAACTCTAAGTGGGGAGGCCACAACCTCGACGTAACATGGGATCACAAAATTTATACCGCATGCAAACTGGGGAGCTACCCCCTTTCGGCTACAACCGAAACACCCATGGTCCCGACCCGGTGGTATGACTACCGGATGCCTCCAGTATCTTCCACCACGGCCTCTCTGTACGGTGTGTGCTAGGAACGGGTTGACAACTTACTGAACTGTACCCTACTTGGTGTAGGGACGAGTGGTAGTATGAAGCAAGTATGGGGGTTACTGGCACAAGACTCGATCTACGGTCAACTCAGGAGGTTGTAGTATTTCCTGCATGATTAGCATAACAATGCATATATCTCAAACAACAGATGGAAACATCACGCGACATCCCCTCATGTCATACCGGACACGACCGTCTCGACGGAGGACTAGGGGCAAGCCCGTGTCTACCCGAGACAGAGGCCCTCCTGTCTTTCCTTCCGGTATGCATGAAAGACGTATGATGGTGATTTCCATCCCAAATCATGTCAACTTCATTAGCATAAACTCATTAATATGCACCCATGAATAGGATCTCATCCTCACATAAAATGACGCATGTATGTGTCGGGGTGGGGTTGCCATCGTGTTATGCAACACACACAAAATTTCACCAGGGTTCAGAATGCTTGCCTTCAGGTCATGGGAAGGAAGGGTGCATCCAAAACATCTTGAAATCTTCAAAAGTCCTATTTAAAAGAATATATATGAATTAACACACAAAATAAAAACAGCACAAAAGTTGTTTTGAAATTTTTTCAAATAAATCTTAAAATAAACTAGACAATATTTGAGAGAGGTAGGAAAAAGAATCAATTCATTTGGAGTTGTATTTAAAAAGTTATAGTCAGTCAAAGTTCTGGTCAAAATCTGATTTTAAAATAAAACAGAAAACAGAAAAAACGGTTCGATTAATTACGTATACGTCGAAAGCGTAATTTGGAAATACGCTTCCACTTACTCCGCGTGGACCGTGCATGGTCACTGACAGTGGGTCCTAGGTGGCCCACTAGTCAGGTTTGACTAGTCCGCCCTCCTTCTTCTCCCTCTGCCCCGAAGTGAGGCCGGAACTCGGCGACTGTCGCCGGTGAACGGCGGCTCCTCGCGGGTTCCAGAAGGTCGGGATGGACCCGCAAGACCGGGGCGGTCCTGCCGGTGGTCGCTGGGTTGGCGGGGACGGCGGGAGCTGCCGGCGGTGAGCTTCGCGGCGGAGGAAAGCTTCGGGGCGAAGTGATTTTGGGGCCGCGGTGGTTCCCGATCGAAATGGAGTAGGGGGAAGGGTTCAGGGGAGGATGAGAGGGTTTCTGGTGAAGAGATTGGAGAGGCGGGGGGCCCTGGTTGCGTCAAACGGAGCCGGGAGGCGGCGGTGGCCGAACTGACCGGAGAGGTTGAAGAAGACCTGCTCCCCTCCAATTGGTGGCGATGGGGGCGCTAGTGAGACGGGCGTGAGGCTACCGAGGGCACGGAGACGCTCGGGCTTACTTAAATAGGCGATGGAGGTCGGTTCCGAGGCGGCCGGTGATAAGGACGACGGCAAACCGCCTCCCTGTAGCTTGGGCGACGTGGCGGCGACGAGCGTTAGCGGACGAGGCTGCGGATGAGCTCGCACTCTTCCAGGAGGCAGGTGGCAAGCTGGGGTGGCTTTGGCGGCGCCGACCACGGTCGGGTCTGCTAGCGGCCGGCAGCTAGCCGCCACGGCCATCCTGGCGGTGGCGCTGTGGGGTGCCAGGGGTGGTCGGGTGGCGTGGCGGTGCAAGGGACACGGCCCGAGCTGGCATTTGGGGCCGGGTTTTGAGTCTTGAGGTGTGTGGCCAGCCCGGATCGGGTGCATGCGGGTGCCAACGCACGCCTGGGCGCCCGAGCATGCACGAAAGGTGCTCGATGGAATGCCATGGCCTGCTACAGGGCTTGGGTGAGGCTGGCAAGGAACCAGGCTAGGTTAAGGTTAGCAAGGGGATCAAGGGGCACGATGGATAGGCCAGGCGATCAAGTTCACCAAGTAAACTTGAAGTCATGCCAAAACTAGTCATGCACACAGGGTGTTCGACAAAATGCCAAAGGCACCTAGGTAGCTTCTTGAATGGCCAAACTCTCCAGATCAGTGTCTTTATGGATATAAGAGAGGGTGGTGAAGTCAGTTTGCAAAAAGGAGAAACTTGCTAGTGCAAGTTTTACAAAACTTCAGTTCTGGGCAGGGAGTGAGTGGCATCATTACATGGACCAAAAGTGTTCCAAATAGAGCATGCTCCTGGACTTAGGGGTTTCGCAAGGTTGACTACAAGCATGAGAAAACACAAGGTCATTAGAGCAAGAAATAATAGAGTTGTAGTAGAAAACACAAGTCTGGTCCAGAATAAAAAGAGGTTGTTGCACTCAAATTTTCCAAAGAACAACACTATGTTTTTGCATAAAGTTGGATGGCATGCTACCACTGACATCCCATATTTTTGGTGGAGGCTCTAGGGAAAAATTTAATTGGGTTGTAGTGAAAAATTGTCCACTGGACCAGATTTCAAAAATAGGTGTAAAACTCAAAATATGTCATGAAATAATTATTTTAATGCACAAAAGTGATTTAGAGACCTCACATGACATCTCCAAATTTTGGTTGGAATTTTAAGAGATTCTATCAAAAGGTTGTAGTTCAAAAGGAGCTCCAAAAATTTAATACAGTTCATTTTAATGAATAAAGCTCGTGGTGAAATAATTTAATAAACAATTTTACTTATTTAGAAATTGTTTTAATGAGATGGCAAAGAAGTCCAATGTATTTTGGAAAGCTCCACTTGGGAAAAATACAAAACTCCTTAACAAAGAAAAGAAGAGTTCTGAAATCAACAGAAATAAAGATTTTTAAAACCCTTGGCAAAAATTTTAATGTTGAAAACTTGGCAAAAATTTTAATGTTGAAAACTTGGCAAAAAAATTTGGGGTGTTACAACTACTACCCCCCTTAAGAAAAATCTCGTCCTCGAGATTTGCTAAGAGTTAAATTTAATTAAATTTGCATTAAAACGGAAATGGCTACAGTGAGAGGACAATAAGTGGTGCAAAAGTACAGTGGGGTACTGGCGCGGTGTGGGAAAAACTAGCGATTTCTACACTGGTCATAAATTTAGAATAAATCCTAAATCTTAAAATACGCTGGTCGCACTTTTAGAGCACAGTGCTCTCTCTCTGGCGTGGACCTGGGCCCACGGTCAGCCTCTCCTTCTTCCTCCAGCTCTTTCTTCTTCCTCTCTCCCGCGCGCTTCCCTGCGCTTTCTCCACCGGCGACGCCTAGCGCGTAGGGTACCAAGGCCGTACCGCGGTAGTGCGTGGCGCGCTAGCTGCCGGTGCAGCGTGCACTCACCTCGCGGGCCAGTGCGCTGTCGGCACTGCTCGCGGATTCGCCTCCGAACACCGGCGGTCGGGCGACGAGCGGCGCTGGTGGACCTCGCCCACCGTGACACCGAGCTCGAGCTTATAAAACGACATGGGCGTTCTCCTCTTCTTCCTCACACCTGGCCTCGCTCCTCCTTCTCTCTTCTTCTCCTCTGTTTCCGATTGCCGGAGCTCGAGACGAGGCGCTAATGGCGGAGGCGGCGCCGGACTGGTACGTGATGCTGCTGTGCGGAGGGCTAGCAGCGGTGCTGGGGCTCTCGGTGCTTCTATGCGCGATGATCCTCGACGATCGTCGTGATGCCGCTGCTCGGCTGCTAGCTCTCCGCGGTCGCGGTGGCCACGACGAGTAGGTGGGGTGTGTCGGGTGATAACTGTTGTCCAGAGGTGCTTAGTTAGACGCAACATAGTTGCAAAATTTTGCAAGCAGTGTATGTGTTCGTGTAATTGTGGTGGTGAGTCTGCTGTCGTGGTGCCGTGTGAAATAAATGATCTATGTCGTGAGAAAACATACGATGCGGCAACTCAGGAAAAAGAAATCACGCTCCAGGATTTCTCGCGAGGGAAAACAGTAATACATTAAAGTCCAAAAGCGACAGAGCTACTTACATTAATGATATACTTGCTGCGAAACTCGGGGTACTAAGCATAAGTTACAACACATAAATGAGAATTGCGACAATAAATATAGCGGTGCATCTAAATTGAAAACGGTAACTGGGCGGGGTCTTGAGAAAACGTTTCCGGTACTAGGATACACTCTTCTTCTATCGGAGGGAGTGGATTGACCAGTCGATGAATGCGTCTCTCCTGGTCGGGCTCGATTATTCGCCGATGGCGATCTGAGGATTTAAATCTGCGAGGCTCTGCAGATAACCCATCACATGTTGGGTCAAACATTCTTCGCTGATGACGTATTGGACGAGGTTGGCCAAGACCGGGTCTCTCTCAATACGCCCACCGAAAGGATGTTACTCCTCCGGTGCTTTGCGGCTCGGAAAATAATAATACCCTCGTTCATCGGGCGTAGGGTACCGCGAATCGAAGGCGAGCAAGCGCTTCATACGCAGCAGCTTCTACGGCCATGTGCGGGGTTGGCATAGATTTCCCCACGAAGGAGACTTTTGTGGGGTCTTGATTTGGGTTTACGGGCGGGATGTGCACGGCTGCCTAATATCTCGAGGTGGAAGGGGTGATCCTCGATTTGAACAGCTCGTACTGGGGTGGCTGGCTAGCGCCCATGGTACTGCGGGTAAAATCCCACAATATCTTGACAAAACTACACAGGGTAGCATCTGGAGTCCTCAGATAAATACTAGGGCTCGGCATGGCAGGAAATGGTTGTGGGGATGGTGCACAAGGTGAAGGTGCTTGGCAAGGTCACTCGGTGGCCCTTTTATAGCACCGAGGCTGGGTCATTTACCGTGGTAAAAGGTAAAGAATCGGTCGGCTCAACTCGGGGTCAAACACAGGCACACACATCTTACTAAAGTGGCGTATCACTGTGAATGTTGTCGGGGCGGTTTTGGTGGCTGCGCCAAGGATGGAGAAATCACACTGCATGCTAATACATCCATGCAAGACTACTATATAAAACAGATGCACGATGCCAGGCTGCGCTAATTTAAGGAATCACAAAATTACAAAGCGAGGATACACTGGGACTCGGCACTATTCGAGTGTCTCAGTCTACTTCGTTCACATCCAAGCGGGCGTCCCTTGTGGACGTCGAGGCTGCTCCACGGTTCTCACCGTCGGAATTTGCTGGAGAGGGCTGAGGGGCTGCAGGCTCGGGGTAGTGATGATGATCACACGGGATTGTTGACCACAACCCCGTTGGAGTGTGCTCCCGGAGGCTGACGGGCACTTGGGGTCATCAAAGCACCTTGGTCGACGGCCGGGCTGGCCTCGTGGTCTCGATCGGTTGTCCAAACAGCACGACAGGATTGTCGGCGTTGGGCTCGATCTCCTCTCTTGCTGGGGCTCGACGAACCAGCTCTCCACGAGCTGCGACCAGATCAATAGTGATCTGATCGAAAAGGTCCTCCAGTGCACTTCCATAGCGCACTAGATGCAGTAACGCAGGGTCTGTCTCGTGGTCTCCGTTGGCAACTTGAGGTGGTCTACCATACCCTTCACGCCTGGGGTAGTAGTGGAACGAGCGACAGTTAACTCTGGGCGACAGGTGCCTAAGATGAACTATAGCCTCTCGAGCAGCTAGTTGGATGGCTTGCGGCTCGAAGGAAGTAGTTCTTCCGGTGAACCTGTAGGGGCGCTGCGATGTAATTCTCACCGTAGATATGTACAGTGGCCCAGAATTGATGGCTCTCGCCACTAATGGGTCCTTGGTACACAACATATTCGGGTGGTTCTTCTAATGCGTAGGCACGGCAGGTAAGGTTTGCGAGTATGGTCGCAAAACCTCCAAGGTTGGTTGCTGTAGTCTCATGGTGTACTACGGGACCAGGCATTGTGGCTTGGTTTTGGGATAGTGGCTGTGCTGGGCTGGGTTGAGGCGAGCGTGTCCCTCTTTATAGAGAAAGGAGACGGAGTCTTCCTTCGCACGCTTGCGAATGAGACGCCTTTGGTGCTGGTCACTGGTGGGTGATAGACAGGCTAGCTGATAGGTTGGGCACCGACTGCAGAAAGCGTCGGGTCACTGTGTGGCTATCTTGTGCGAGAAGCTTGGCTGAGGTCCTGGTTATGGCTCGGTGGGTCACTAGCCTAAGTTTATTGACCTGGCTAAGATAGGGTTAGCCAATGGTCAGCCTGGCTCTGATACCAAGTCTGTGGCGACCGATTCTCCGGGTGCTAATCCCAGGAAAAATGGTCCTTGTGCTTATCAACCCCAGGATAACTGTTAGCTGATAAGGCACTAACTTGATACAGAAAATCCAAGCAAAATACAATATATGTAGCACAAGGCCATTCTGGCCTGTGAGTACAACAAAAGGTTTTACTAAAGGTTGATGGCGGAAGCGGGTTATGAAATATCCTCGCTTATGGGACTCCATTTCCCACAGGAACAGCTAACCAGGATAACTCCTATCTTCGCGTGGCTGTTATCACCGTTGCCTAGGTTCTGGGACTGTCATCACAACGCTCCTCTCCAAGCAAGGAAATCTGGCCAAGACAATAGCCAGGGACAAGCCAGTGAGTACTTTGAATGTACTCGCAAACATAATGAACACAGGCATGATTTAATAAAGATGTGCTGAAAATATATTATGCTCAAAACGTTAGTCACATGAGATAAGTAAAACGTTGGTGTAGGGACGAGTGGTAGTACGAAGCAAGTATGGGGGTTACTGGCACAAGACTCGATCTACGGTCGACTCAGGAGGTTGTAGTATTTCCTGCATGATTAGCATAACAATGCATATATCTCAAACAACAGATGGAAACATCACGCGACATCCCCTCATGTCATACCGGACACGACCGTCTCGACGGAGGACTATGGGCAAGCCCGTGTCTACCCGAGACAGAGGCCCTCCCGTCTTTCCTTCCGGTATGCATGAAAGACGTATGATGGTGATTTCCATCCCAAATCATGTCAACTTCATTAGCATAAACTCATTAATATGCACCCATGAATAGGATCTCATCCTCACATAAAATGACGCATGTATGTGTCGGGGTGGGGTTGCCACCGTGTTATGCAACACACACAAAATTTCACCAGGGTTCGTAATGCTTGCCTTCAGGTCATGGGAAGGAAGGGTGCATCCAAAACATCTTGAAATCTTCAAAAGTCCTATTTAAAAGAATATATATGAATTAACACACAAAATAAAAACAGCACAAAAGTTGTTTTGAAATTTTTTCAAATAAATCTTAAAATAAACTAGACAATATTTGAGAGAGGTAGGAAAAAGAATAAATTCATTTGGAGTTGTATTTAAAAAGTTATAGTCAGTCAAAGTTCTGGTCAAAATCTGATTTTAAAATAAAAGCGAAAAGCAGAAAAGCAGTTCGATTAATTACGTATACGTCGAAAGCGTAATCTGGAAATACGCTTCCACTTACTCCGCGTGGACCGTGCATGGTCACTGACAGTGGGTCCTAGGTGGCCCACTAGTCAGGTTTGAAAAGTCCGCCCTCCTTCTTCTCCCTCTTTCTCGAGCGCAGGCGGAACTCCGGCGACCGTCGCCGGTGAACGGCGGCTCCTCGCGGGTTCCAGAAGGTCGGGATGGACCCGCAAGACCGGGGCGGTCCTGCCGGTGGTCGCTGGGTTGGCGGGGACGGCGGGAGCTGCCGGCGGTGAGCTTCGCGGAGGAAAGCTTGGGCGAAGTGATTTTGGGGCCATGTGGTTCCGATCGAAATGGAGTAGGGGAAGGGTTCGGGGAGGATGAGAGGGTTTCTGGTGAAGAGATTGGAGAGGGGGGCCTGGTTGCGTCGAGCGGAGCAGGAGGCGGTGGCCGAACCAGCCGGAGAGGTTGAAGAAGACCTGCTCCCCTCCAATTGGTGGCGATGGGGGCGCTAGTGAGACGGCGTGAGGCTACCTGAGGGCTCGGAGACGCTCGGGGCTTCCTTAAATAGGCGATGGAGGTCGGTTCCGAGGCGGCCGGTGATAAGGACGACGGCGAACCGCCTCCCTGTAGCTTGGGCGACGTGGCGGCGACGAGCGTTAGCGGACGAGGCTGCGGATGAGCTCGCACTGTTCCAGGAGGCAGGTGGCAAGCTGGGGTGGCTTTGGCGGCGCCGACCACGGTCGGGCCTGCTAGCGGCCGGCAGCTAGCCGCCACGGCCATCCTGGCGGTGGTGCTGTGGGGTGCCAGGGGTGGTCGGGTGGCGTGGCGGTGCAAGGGGACACGGCGAGCTGGCTGGGGCCGGGTTTTGAGTGCGGGGTGTGACGCGGCGGCTCGGGTGCATGCAGGTGCCAAACGCACGCTCTGGGCGCGCCCAAAGCACGCACGAAAGGTGCTCGATGGAATGCCATGGCCTGCTACAGGGCTTGGGTGACGCTGGCAAGGAACCAGGCTAGGTTAAGGTTAGCAAGGGGATCAAGGGGCACGATGGATAGGCCAGGCGATCAAGTTCACCAAGTAAACTTGAAGTCATGCCAAAACTGGTCATGCACACAGGGTGTTCGACAAAATGCCAAAGGCACCTAGGTAGCTATTGGAATGGCCAAACTCTCCAGATCAGTGTCTTTATGGATATAAGAGAGGGTGGTGAAGTCAGGTTGCAAAAAGGAGAAACTTGCTAGTGCAAGTTTTGCAAAACTTTCGATTACGGGCAGGAGTGAGTGGCATCATTACATGGACCAAAAGTGTTCCAAATAGAGCATGCTCCTGGACTTAGGGGTTTTGCAAGGTTGACTACAAGCATGAGAAAACACAAGGTCATTAGAGCAAGAAATAATAGAGTTGTAGTAGAAAACACAAGTCTGGTCCAGAATAAAAAGAGGCTGTTGCACTCAAATTTTCCAAAGAACAACACTATGTTTTTGCATAAAGTTGGATGGCATGCTACCATTGACATCCCATATTTTTTGTGGAGGCTCTAGGGAAAAATTTAATTGGGTTGTAGTGAAAAATTGTCCACTGGACCAGATTTCAAAAACAGGTGTAAAACTCAAAATATGTCATGAAATAATTATTTGAATGCACAAAAGTGATTTAGAGACCTCACATGACATCTCCAAATTTTGGTTGGAATTTTAAGAGATTCTATCAAAAGGTTGTAGTTCAAAAGGAGCTCCAAAAATTTAATACAGTTCATTTTAATGAATAAAGCTCAGGGTGAAATAATTTAATAAACAATTTTACTTATTTAGAAATTGTTTTAATGAGATGGCAAAGAAGTCCAATGTATTTTGGAAAGCTCCACTTGGGAAAAATACAAAACTTCTTAACAAAGAAAAGAAGAGTTCTGAAATCAAAAGAAATAAAGATTTTTAAAACCCTTGGCAAAAAATTTAATGTTGAAAACTTGGAAAAAAATTTGGGATGTTACATATGGTTACAAGTGTAGATGATAATATAAAGTACCTGAAGAACGGTGGAGCCAAACACCATATTGAAATGAGCACAGAGATCATGTATTACACCCAAGGTCTCCAGTTTAGGCGTAGAGAGGACGGTTATTTGCAACGGTGAATAACTAGAATCAAGGATCAACCTTTGAAGTGAAGGGGCATCTTGGATGATGAGCTGCCTTCCGTCAAAAGAAATTCCAATTCTTATAAGGTTAGGCGACTTTATTTGGAGACAACCTATTCTAACTGTGAAAACAAGCACCAAGCACTCCAGCGCAGGGCAACTGGAGTGGATGATGATGTGCAATGATGCCTCCGATATAAGAACCCGCACAAGTGAAAGTTTCTTGAGAAATGGGAGTCGAAGGTTTAGTACCAGTTGTCAGTAGGTAGCACAAGCAAAGGTCATGTGTGGAGAGAGAGGAGGAAAACCGTGAGATGGACATCGGTGCTGAGGGCACAAGTTCATGGCGTTCGGTATGTGGTATGTGATTTCCAGGGGAATAGTAGAACTCAAGCAGCTGTAGTTCTGTGAATTCAGGGGATTTCAGCCAGGCGTCCACCGTGTAGGGCATGGTATGCTTGCTCAGGTAGCATGACGGGATGCAGAGGCTTTGAACGGAGCCCTGGTGGGAGGAGATGATGGCTCTGGGGATTTCAAAATCATTGAAGAGAGATAGCTGACGATAGTCGAGATTAAGGGGCACGACGCGCCATAGAGGGCGCCACCAAATTGAGAGGACTTGGGTGCGGCAGCAATCCTTGGTGGGGAGAAGCGAGATGATCTCCCCAAGGATGGCGTCAGGAGATCACTGATCACGGTCCACCCGAGATTCTATGGGTTCCTGGGATCCGGTGGGGCGGGGTCGCAGTTCTCCCAGCTGCAGGTCTTGGGATCTACAACAGGTGTCACCATCAAGGGAGCCTCATCTTCTTAAGCCTGGGGTCAGCCGACTCCATTTTCCTCGAGGGTGTCGCGTCGCGCTCACGGATTTGAGCAGAGTAACGAATGATGAGCCTAGTTGTAGTGCGAGCGAAGAAGAAGGGGAGTTGGGGGTTTTCTGTAGGAGTGAGGAAGAAGGGGAGCTGGTGTTTTCTGTAGGAGTGAGGTGAGGAATTTGGGGGTACGAGTGGAGCGAGCTGACGTGAGGTGGGTGGGAGCGAGGAGGAAGAAGAGCACCCAGGTTTTGGGGGGGGGGGGCGGTGTGCTGGGTGTGGGTAGCGCCTTTTGAATTGATTTTACTATTTACTAGTGTGGATTGGCTGTTTTGTCTTGGGCCCAGAGAAGCAATTACTACTAGTACAGTGGAGACACTCTCTGACTACCCAGAAAAACAATTACTACTAGTACAGTGGAGACACTCTACCGCTTCTGGCTCCTCCTAGGTCATTGAAACGTCTCCCTCTACTGAATGATGTTATACTTTTGTTCACCGACATGCGGGCCATGCAGCGCGCGGGCCCAAATGCCATCCACCAAATTAGAAGGCGGTATGCAGGCGGAGAGTCACCCCGGTCGAAGCGCCGCAGAACGAAGTCATCGTATCACAAAACCCCACCTCCCCGCAGTCTAAGTTTGACGGACGAAGCAACCATCATTTCACTCTTCGCTGAATCCCCTTCTCCCTCACCGTCTTCAAGAAAGGCAACACCCGCATCTGCCACTGTTCTTCTCTCCCAACGAAGGGAAGGTAAGCGGATCCGTGATGTTGGTATATTTTTCGTTCAGAGAAAAAAAAACTTTTGCAAAGCAGTAACCGATCCTCACTCTCTTTTTTGTTTCATTGTCATTGCGATTGTGTTTTCCTTTCAGTGGTCTCCTAGTATTCGTCAGTTTCATGATGGACCAAGGAGAACCAGGAAAAGATATGTCGATATTAGAGCAGACGCGGGAGGCTGATCCCCACGAGACAGAGAGCTCCAAGAAGATGGAGGCAACCACCGAGCCGACCCAGATACGCTCACGGCCACTACTGAGATGGTCAACGCCCCGTTTGAGGTTACAGCCCCCGTGGCACTGCAGGAGCAGTTTTCCCCCTTCGAGGATGTGTCCCCCCCGCTGAGCTGCCCAAGGTGATTTCCTTCTTTGCCGATCTCGATTGTGGTTTTTCATCTAAATTTGTGGTGATTTATTTTAGAAAAGGAAGTATGTGGTGATTAATAATGCAAAATTTTATTAGCTTCGATGCCATGCTATACATAGTGGTTTAAATAACTTGTGTTTCTTATCTTTGAAAAGTAATTCAGAATTTTTTATGTTTCAATTAGAGCCCTGATGCGCATAAGGATTGTGTGGTTGTGCATGTCACTCGCTATGAGGCGGACGACCTGAATATACGCCTTTGGGAAAACAGAGTTCTTAGGCTGTTGGATCCGGAAGCCATTTGCGGTTATACCAATGAAGAGGTGTATTCTAGCCTCAGTGTTGTCAGGCGTGTTGTCCAGGGTGTACTGAAGCACAAGAAGTTCAAAGCTACTCCTTCGTTTGTGAGGCATACTGTTCTTGTCAAGCTTACGCAGGAAGACGACGTCGCATGCCTCCACAAACAAGTTTATCAGTGGCAAGGCCACAAGGTTGTCTTCATGAAGGTTCACAGGATTGAGCTGCTGCGGGACGTCCTCGATGATGTTCATGGCAAGGTCCGTCTTGTGTCCAGCCCAAATTAGATGGAGGCATGAAATAGTTGCCCCAGCTAGTGTTTAATAGTAGTTTGGATTGTGTCTAATTGTCTGAACCTTGCCTGTTATCGACCCCTCTGGGGCTAGTACTCTGTTTGAATCCGTCTATGGGAACTGCTGCTACTTTTGTGTGCTCGTGAATCATATAAGCAACTATGTATCTTGTTACAGTGGTTCATGCAGTTAATTGAGGCCACAATGTAATAAATTCCAAACGTTCAACGCTAGTCCAGCGCTCATGTGGAACACTCACATTAAACTCGTCTTCATAAAAATCTTGAAAAGCATAAGTTAAGCAGTTTTATACATCTCAATGATTCATAGAACATAACAAACATATACTAGTTCACAGCAAAAGACAAAGTTGTGAGAAGGTTTACAAATCAGGAAAAAACAAGCAAGGCTTCTCTAAGCAAAGGGCCTCCCGGCAGGCTTAAATTTCCTGGAGTTCACTCTGGTTTTTTCTTGTTGCCACCATCCAAGGTTAGGTTCTCTCATTCCAGAATAACCAATTATAATTGTGGTCACAGTTGGAATGCTGAACTGAACCATGCAGTGTACTGACCAGGTGAAATTCTTGTGCATTCCACTAAATTTAAGCACAGCTATTTGCAGAAATAAGCAGACCACAATGCCTCTTGTCCGCGCACCTGTCCAAAAAACCGTCGTGCCGCCGTGCCAGCTAGTCCTCGGTCCATGGATGAACTGGCAGAAAGTGCATTCCGGCCTAGGATGCAGTTTTCGCTCGTCCCTGCACTGCAATCAGGAAGTAAAACATACGAATCAGCTTCGTTTAGATTGCCTTGGTCATTCTACCTTAGTTACTACCAATGTAGGGACACCTTGAAGACGGGAGGTTAGGCAGCTGACAGCGAGGATAGCCATCTCATTTTGCGCAGTTGTACTAAAACTGAGGTATGTGCTTTTGATTGCGCGGATAGAAAGCGATCTGAGGAGATGTACATCCCGAAACAATATGGAGACAGACATCCCTGTTTGCGCCAAATACGAAATACGGTTATTTAAACAGTGACAGATATTACTACTTTCCCCGTTTCCTCTTAGAACCAAGTCCTAGATTCATGCTACAGCTTTCCCACTTTCTTCCCTGTTTGAACCAACTCTTTGAGTTGACTGTATGAACTAGATTTACTTCTAATAATAGTAGAAGTCTAGGTGGCTTTGGAACAGCGTATCGGAAGTAGAAAAGGATCCACACGAAGGGGAAGAGCTGGGGCGATGAGAGCAAGGCAGGTTTCGAAGGAATATATACCTGAGGGTCGTCGGCATGTGGCAAAGACGGCATCGGGAGGCCGCATCTTGGCCACAATACCGCAGGGAGGAAGAAGGGGTCGGAGGCCCTCCCGAGCCGGCGCTCTCTCGGAGAGAACAGCATGGCCGTCGATCGGGACGCACGGGAAGCCGTTGGTCTCCTCCCTCGCCGCTGACGACAGCATGAACGATGCACCTACACCCCCTGCCCCGGTCGAGGTTGTCCGGCCGGATTTGTGACCAGCCATGAGCTGAGAGAGATTGTGTGGCCACCTATGACTTGCTTAGATCTGGAGAGCATGAGAGAGTGAACGAGAGGAACCCTATTAAAGCAAGCGCTAAGGCTCCTGCTTTTATATATAGTGGAGTGATTTTGTTGTACCGGCTTCAAAAAAATGCGCTCCTATGTGTACCCGCGAGTAGGTGTGAGAGAACTAGTGCGTGCGTGCACCGCTTCTCTTCGTGAGATCACAATATATACTATGCCCAAAGAACGTTCGCCGCTAGAGTAATAATATAAGTGTGTGACGTGTGAGCTAAAATAAAATGTGCGCGCCGTCTTTGGTTTTTTAGAAGTTCTGAGGGTAGGGTGTGAAAAGCACATATGTGCGTGACGTCTACCTGCAGATAGACGATGGGTGCCACGTGCGAGTCTGCGAGAAGACTCGGGAGAGCTGTGACCCGTGAGGGTGCGTGTGCGTGAGAGAGAGGGGGGCATGTATCAATGAAATGCATGTGTCCGTAAATCATTATCCGACAAATGTTCGCCACAAGCCTTTTCCTGACGAACACCGTAAGAACTGTTAGATCGGCATCCGATTAAAGGTCGGTTTGCCATGTCATTTAACAGAACAGCCACTCCTCCTACACACAAATCTTCCACGTGAGTGTTAGCAACTGCCATATGCTCCCTCCGTTCCGAAATGCAGTGCATATAACTTTATTGAAAATTAGAACCTCGCAAACTTTTACCGAGTTTTCATGTACCAAATTGCACATGTAGATTACCCTTTATATATCATTTCATTCATATTCGAGAGGTAACTATAAAGATAGGTGAGGAGTCTACAAAGAAAGACCATCGTATCACCCGCAACAATTTCAACCATCCTTTAGTGTCGAGGAATATCATAGGAACTCTATATGATATGATTTTTATAGGATTGTTTTTCCTTTAGAGCCAATTGGTTCATAGGAATAGATTCATATACTCTACATTTCAAAGGAAATAAACATGATATCATTTCTATAGCTTTAGAGCCACTTGGTTCATATGAATGGATTCCTATACTCCCTTAATTTCAAAGGAAAATAAACATTAAGCGTATATTCAATAGAAAAGTTCCTATGATATGAACCAAATTACATCTCTTTACTAATCCCTCCTCATAGGACTTGAGATACATGTCATCTCTAGATTCAATAGAAAAGTTCCTATGATGTGAACCAAATGACATCTCTTTTCCAATCCCTACTCATAGGAATTGAGATCCTCCATGTCATCTCTTTCCCTACAACTTCCATGTATACATCTTCTATTCCTAAATAGATAGTACAACCCACTAGTAGCTTTTTTCCAAAACATGCAACTATGGCACAAGAACTATATAGTGTGCCAATAACTTTGAAAGATGGTCATTTGGATGAAGCTAACCCGACAGTGCAGAGATGGGCAAATCCGAGAACTACTGGTCGTTGGATATCATCAACATTCCACCAGATCTGCCACATGTACAATTTAGAAGACTCCATGGTTGAACTTAAGCCTAATGCACAAACCTCAAAACGCAATCACTTCTCCTTTGTTCTAGAATCTTCTGTATCATAATTGATTATTTTTTAAATGAATTGCCATTATTTGTTTTTTACTTTATGATTTACAATGCACAACTCCATGAATCTTAAAAAATTTATAAAACTAATTTATTTTGAATGAGATGAACTATAAGAACTAAACGAACATCTACATCATGCATATATGGCTCAAAGCTTTACATGCTATAGTGTGTATTTATTCATAATTTGGTTTCGAAATCTCATGCGTTCAATACATGTGTACCTTACTAGTTTGAGTAGAGTAGCAAATTTCACGCGGCCCAGGGTATATCAAAATGCAGGGCCCATGCACCATTGCCTTTCGGTCGAACCTACGTCCACAATTTTTTGTACGTGCTATATCTCCACTGGTCCCCGAACCCAAAATGCTGCCTCGTTCCCGTAAAACCAAGCGGCCCACACATATTTAAGGCGTCGACTTGAACCCGTTTACTATGACGTGGCCCTGCATGCCGTAGTACTCCTACAAACCCTACCGCCGCACTCATCATCGGTTTTCTTCAAGATGACGAGGGAGAAGCCGATTTGTCGTGGAGGCGCTTTCAAAAAAAGGATCTGTAGTGGAGACCCCTACCCTAGGGTGCCCTAGGTAGCTGCCACACGCATCATTGTTTTCTCTTTTCTTTATGCTCTTGCGCGCTAGAGTGAAATGATGGTTGCTTCGTCCGTCCAGCTTAATGCGGGAAAGGTGGGGCTTTGTGATTTGACCCCTCATCGCTCATTTTCTACTCTTTCTTGGCCTTCTGACCGGGTGCCTCCAATTCCAACCGCTACTCGAACTGTGATTTGGTGCATCGCACGTGGAACAAGACGGTGGATGAGCCACATGTCCGCCAAAGGGGTCCTGTTAAGTGTGTCGCCATTTAGGTGTGCGGATCGACCTGCTTGAGTTGCTATGCCAACACGACAGAAGCAGCCTACCACTTGGTTTTGCTCCTTGGTGAATCCCGACTATATTGATCTAAAAGATACGTGCTGAACTACCCTCTTTGTCTCGGTTTTTTTTATTTTTAGGCGTCTCGGTTTATAGGGCCTGCACGTAGTTCTAGGTCATCCATTTGACTAACTAAATATGAGTTACTATGTCACAAAAAGTATATCATTGGATTCTTATTGGTTGATATGTGAAGAAACAAGAAACGAGGTAGAAGTTAATGCGCCGCGCCTTAGTATTTTGGGATTATTTGGTTTTCGTAAGATGACTTACTCACCTAGACGGAGGGAGTAGTTGTATTTAAAAGTCGAGGGTGGGGCTTTTCCTGCGCGGTAGGCGGGGTAGTTCCACCTAATCGGTTCGGCAGAGATGCGAGAAGACGAGGGAGTAGGTTGCTGCAAACGTAGGGCTGTGTGGTTTGACAGCGAGTTACTTCTGGACAGGTGGGGCCCCGTGATTTTACTTGCCATTATCATTTTAACTGCGGCTCTAAGACCGGCGTGAGTCTCCCGATTCCTAACCACCTCCATATAGGTGCCTCTCCCAATGCTCCACCATGTAGTAGTAGAGGCTAGCTATTGCATGAGAGCCCACTTCTCCACTTTTTCCTTGCCTCTCTTTCCTTCACATATGCAAAAATGCCATGTAAAGCACACTATTGTACTTACTTGCTCCTACAGGTGCTTAAGCTTGCCACATAGGCATAAAGTCTGATGTGGCAAGTTAATCAAGAAGAGAGAGACTAGTTTGGTGACCCAAGGAAGAAATGGTGCTAAGCGCGTGTACCTAGGTGAAAAGACAATTTTGAGTCTATAGCTAATTAAATGAAGCAAACTTAGCAACACCATTTCATTGGAAGATGTCACTCCTTGGCAAACATACTAGTACTCCCTGTGTCCCATTATATAAGAACGTTTTTGACACTACACTAGTGTCAAAAACATTCTTATATTATGGAGACGGAGAATCTGAAAGAAAGAGATAGAGAGGAGTAAAAAATACACTTATAGCCAACCTTGTTGTAGTATGAGTGACTAAGTGATGACTATGTATGACATGCCAACATCGGATAGCCCTAACGCACCGTGTTAAATCTCCAAAGACACGACCGCGACGATACTTTCTGATAAGTGGTAGGCGCAATGCAGACTCTTTGGCAGCTCTTGGATCTGAGATCAAACGGTCGCATGCTAAGTTGCTGAAAATTTGCAGAATAACCCTCCAGGATAGGATATTCACCCATAGGTCTAAAATCACGCCATGCAAGCGTTCGATCTCAGGTCCAAGGGCTCTCGGAAGCCCGTATCATGGGAGAATGGAAAGCCACTACCTTGCCGTTCGCACGCTGGCAGTTCGCTCCTACTTGTCCCCGCACGTCCTTTAATACTACGGCGGTTTGCTCCTAATCATCCCATCCATTCACATTACGGCAGTTCCACTAATCCTAACCCACCTCCCAAATCCATGGCGTCCCAAATCTCCCCGATCGGCGGTGAGTACAAGGTTAGAACCATCACCGGCGATGAGTTCGACGTCATCTACACCCGTACTTCTGCGATGGTGAAAGGATGCCTTTCTCGCTTCAGACGCATGTTCGAAAACTCACATGATGAGTGGGTCGCTAGGCTAGATGTTGAGTACACCACAGTCGTGGGGCGAGAGAAGGATCTAAAGGACGAAGAGAGGAAGAAGCCCGTCGTGATCCATGTTTGCGTACATAACGTTTGCTTGGTCTACCACATATGCCATGCCGACATTGAGTGCCGAGTTTTAAGAACTTCCTCAAGGACAAAACAGTCAAATTCGTTACTGTAGACTTTAAGAACGACAAAGAAGTCATGCGTCGGATAGGCCTCGTTGTAGGCAACCCCTTCGACCTCTAGAAGAATCGGCGGGTGCCCTCTCGTCAGCCTTCAATGATGACCCTGGCGAAACCATGGTTCATCCTTCGTACGGTAAACTGGAGAAACCTCCATACACGTTTCATCATCATGCATGGCTGCGGAATGTACTAGATATAGACCACATCCAGTACGCTGCAACGGATGGCTACCTTTGTTTCAATATCTATAAGGGCTGGATGAAGAGCAACAGCCAAGTTGGCGATTCAAGCAAAGAAGTATCGGCCAAGAGGAAGAGGGACAAGGGCGAAGTCGAGGGCGTGGGCGAGGACTCCGAGTAAGGTGGCGATGTCGTTGCTCATGGTGGTTCTAAACTTCTAATGCGGTGTCTACGGATTAGTTGCATAGTTTAATTTCAGGTGTGCTTAGTTTAATTTGAGGGGTGTGTTGTCTTTGAGCCCCGGCGAGAACTATGTTATGTTTCTTCTCGTTACTTTAACTCTTCAGTATGTACATACTAGTACTAGTATTTCTTTAATAGAATTTAGCACCCCAATTAAGCACGTACTAGCTTTTCTAATAGTAATATATGCATAATTTGGCGACGAGCACTCTCTATATGTACCACCTTTTTTTAATTTCAATTTTTGCTCCATGGCGCAATCCAGCAATAGTGGAGTACTACTGTACAAAAGTATACATTTTTTAAAAGGCTAGCGTACTGTTCATCACATATATATATAGCCAGTTAAATTCTCAACCTAGAGCAGCGTGCATGCCATGTAGTAAACCGATACGGAGGAAGTATAGTAAAAATGAGGTGATTTTACCAAGCGATCGGCGGGGGAGCATGGCCTGTCATGCGGTCCCACGTGTCATGATGTACCAAGGCAATGCGCGCGTCCCTCTTGAGGCATAAGCAATACTAGTACGTGGTTTGAGATGATGTCGAACCGAAGTGTGAAATAATGGTTGCTTCGTCCGTCTAGGAAGGTGCGACATTGTGATTTGACGTCTCATTGCTCATTACTACTCTTTGGGCGGTGCAGTGGGGTGCGTCCCCCTGCATTACGCACTATTATTTGGTGCTTGACACGTCGACCCGGTTGCTATATTTCCCACATGTCGGCCACAGGAAGTACAGAATTCATGAAAGGGAGCGTCGATGGAGGAGTATACTACAGAATTCATGAAAGGGAGCGACTTAGTTTTGGAAAAATCTGTTTTTTACGGAGTACGTACCCACTAGGGTTTATAGGGCTCATCTAACAAACATGCATTTTTCCGTTTGATAAGTCTCAATTCTACTATACTAGTAGTAGTACCATTACATGTTGGATTTCGAGGTGTGTTAGATCACCCGGCATAGCGATGTCAAGAGGAAACTAACCAATGCATGTACAAGTTCATGAAAATTTAGTGGTCATTCATGCATTCGTTCTAATTAATGCCTCGGTAAATATAACTTCTTGAGAAAAACGAGTGTACTGTGCAAACTACGAATTAATTCGACCACTCACCGTCTACCTTGGTTGGCGAGATTTTGAAATTGAGCCGTAAACTGGAAAGGAGGGAGTAGTAACTTTTGTCTCGATTACTATTTGTGGCCTTGTATAGATGCAAAATGTATTTTTTTATAGTGGCCTTGTATAAGTAAATAGAGGAGTACTAACCAAAGTACGTAGTAGGGACAAGGAGTAAGCGGAGGGAGTAGTAAAATTTTCTCCTCGTCTTGCGAGCCACTTGCAGCGTGGGCGAGGGAGCGGGCGTAAAGGCGTCTGATAGTAGTAAGATTCACCTCATCCTGCGAGCCACCGCGCCCGTGGGCGGGGAGGCAGTGTACTAAGCAAGTTTCTCCTCGTTACGTGAGTTGACGGGACACATCAAAAGTACTCCGATGTATAGAGCCTTGCCTCTAAGGTAGGCCCCACATGGTTTGCCTCTTTTTTTAATTTAACATAATGCGTCAAGTCGCAATTTGTTTGTTCACCCGTGGTAGACGATCCTCCCTCCACCAAGTAGACAACCAGTACACGTGCCAAATTAACACGTGGGCTGCCTTTTTCATACAGAAATGAGCTCCACCGTGTACCCGCGCGGGTGTGGTTGGGAAAGAGACGGGAGTACATGCGCCGTGCGTGCACCTCTTCTCTTCGTGCACGTCCCCCACCTACGTGGGTGTGTGTGAGATAGATACAAACCTAGACATAATGCGCCGTCCATCCCCATGCCTCCGCCCAGTCCGACCACCAGTCACCACCACGGCACCACGCCCCACTCCTCCTCACCTTATCTCTCATATTTCTCCCTCCATTTTTATATACAAGGGGCCACTATCAAAACTACAATTTGCAGATATACAAGGCCACTAACACTAATCGATGCAATATTAATGGTGTTTGCCTCGTGGTACTAGCAAAGGAGGACATTAATTATCCCTTGCATGCATGCGGGAGTTTGTAAAAAATGCATCTTGATGTTCCGTGCAATGCATGGGCATCTTGCTAGTCCATGAAAAGAACACATGGCAAAATTCCACGGCCAACGAGGGATTTGAATCTGTTGGGAGGGGTTGTTTGCATCTTTCCCGGGGTAGCCAAAATATTGGCGACCCTTTTGTCCACCGGTGCATTTGCCACCGATGAACGAGGAATGGCTCGGGTGCTCATGCTGTCATGCATCCTCCAGTAGCGCCGCGTTGGAGCGAGCTTCGCCGCGAGCTGTGTTTTTGTCCCACAATGCCGCCCGAGCCGCCCCAGACGGATCGGCGACCCGCAAATTACGCCATCCAACCGTAGCCGCACACATTATGACAGCAACTCAACCAACCGGACGAAATTCACGCAAACACGTAGACAAACTGATATTTCATATAAACAACGATGGAAATCATATAAAATACCGGATTTTCCCGCAAACATGACGGATTTCATTACATTCAAATGAACTACGCGGTGCTAGTTCTGGACAGCACAAGTATATAATACCTGGCCTAAATGGTCGTCCGCCGATCGATTTGTGTGCCTCATGTCCGGCAGCACGATCATCGGACTGCCGGGAGCCCCGGAGGTATATGCTTCAGCGCAAAGGACGGCTCGCTTCCCCACTGCCCAACTGATATCATTGGCTGGTGCCGAAGATGATGGTTGCCGGCACCGGTTCGAGTTCATCACCGGCCACTACTTTGCCATGGCCGGCACCGGCTCGAGTTCATCCTAACATTGACCTCTTCCGTGAAGCCCATGCGGGGTCGACGAAGGTCCTCGCAACAAAAGGATCCGGCAAGACACCACATTATATGCCCATGTCGCCTCGCGGTGGCCTTCATGGGACCCTAAGCGGTGGCGGCCTCCGTGTTCTACTTCTCCTCGATGATGGCGGCGGACGCGAGGCGCTGGCCACCGAATCATCGCTCTCCGCGCACCGGCTTCGCTGCTTGCATGGCGCGGCCGCCGGCATGGGAGTCTTAGCCCGCGAAGCGGGAGGCAGTGCGAGGCAGCGGCATGGACGGCAGCAACGACGCCCGTCTTGCGCCGCTCCTCGTCGAGCTGGCCTGAGCGGCGAAGTTCTTGAACCACGTGCGGCTTGGGGCGGCAACCAGCTACGTCGGGCGAGGGAGGAGGTGGATCAGCGAGCTGCATAGCTCGTATCCCGTGAGCTACCCAGCCGGCTTGGATGCGGAATAACTACTCTTTGTAAGCCATTGTAAGAGTGGACAAAATGGTGGAGGAGATAGGGGAGCGGCGGAGGTGTGGATTCTTGGCCGGCGTTTGGCCTCGTTTAAATAGGATATTAAATAGACGGCGGACCGGAGGAGCTCGGCCGGCGTTGCGTTTAACACCGGCCGGTCATGAGCGGACGTGTGTCGAGTGGGTTTCTCGGCTTCCACAGGCGGGTTTCATGGGCGTTTGAATGCGGCGCGGGCGTGTTCAGCCGGGCGTGCAGCGAGTGGTGCCCTCGACTCGACCTAGGACACCGCACCGTTCTTCCAGCGATGTGTGGGCTCTTTGGGTGCATGGCCTGCATGTCGATGACCGCAACGCAGCAGCGCAGCGGAAGGAACCTTTGGTGAGCCTGGGCGGTCAGAAGCGGGCATTTCATAAACCGATGATTGTTCATTGAGTGTGACGTCATCTTTTTCATGTAGTTAAGCCTACTATGTTGATTGCTCGTTTGATATGTTGTGATTCATAAAGACCGATGCAAACATCAATGTTCTGCTTATCACAGATAAGATTGATTAATACCCGTAACAATCCATGTCCTTAACAAAGGGTGCATGCACGTATAGGTTGAGCGTGTGTCTTGCGTCGTGTGCTATGTGCATGCAGGCGTGCGAGTGTTGCGTGCGTGCAAGGGTGCGTTTCAGTGTTGCATGCATGGGTGCGTATGTGCGTGTGTTCGTGAGTGCATGTGTACGTGTCAGTGTTGCATGCCAGCATGCGTGCGTGTGTATGTTATGTGTACGTGTCAGTGTTGCACGCCTACATGCGTGTGTGTCTTGCGTGCGTGCATGTGTACGTGCGGGGTGAGGCTACACGTCAGTCGACTGACTTTTTCATCTACATGATCTTGAGATTTTACGAAGTCACCATAGGTGCCTCGTAGTCGAGTGGAACGTCTCCTCCCACTGAACGTACATCACCGGAAAATACTGAAATTAACACAAGATAAATGCGAGCACCGGGACTTTAACCTTGGTGGGCTCGAGAGGCCACTGTCCTCTAACCATCCAACCACATGTTGGTTAGCACGACAAAATGTATGTGGTGACCGTGATGAGCTTATTCTGAAGTCCAGTGACCATATCGTGCTTTCGCTTCAAATACAATGACCGTAACTGTCGTCAAAAAAATACGGAGCACGCATCAAATGCAAAGTCCGTCAGTGTCATCAATAAAATATGGAGACGTATCGTGAGCTAGATACCGTTGTACTATTGTATATGCTTATTTTCTTAGTGGCCGATTGCATGTGTGGTGTGGTGGGCACATCATTTCTAGTTGTGGTGGGTCAACATGAAGACTCATGGGTCGGTTCCATCCTACGCCACATATAGGTTGGACCGAGACGTGTTATACGGAGACCCATGTGGAGGACTCGACGTACAACACGTAGCTACCAGAGTCGCGGAGGACTCTATCCCCACTGGTGATAAGCCGACTATGTATGATTTGTAATCCTAGGACCTTAGTATGTTATACAAGCTTTGGGGCTAGTTCGTCGATAGTATACACACACGCACAATGCCTGGTATTCACGTGTACTTTGTACACACCCCTATCACTAATATACAGTACCAGGAGTAGGCTCTTTCTTCAACTGCAAGGGTCCGATCTGAACTAGGGTAAAACTTTGCCTCGTATTACCATCCAGCCTAACAGCCAGGGATATCCTACCGAATGATATGATGAAATCATATCTGCCAACTACTATTAGAGAGGTGTGTCGGGGCAATGTAATGTGCGAGAGAGGCCTAAAGATAATGTGCGTCTTGGAGACACGTAGGCACATATATGTGCGTATAGAGGGCTAGTAGAGACCGTGCATGTGTATATATGCATGTGAGAGAAATAGTGTTTTCCAAGCTGAGATTAGTGAAAAGAGTTGTACATAGTAGTCGAGAAAGAGAGAGAGAAAGCAGAGAGAGCATGTGCGTGAGACACCCCGACACCACGAGAGATTGTGAGCATGTGTGAAAGAGAAATGCCGATGCATATAAAGTGTGTGCACTTATGCGTTAGATAGAGAGATATATAGCAGCGTTTGTGAGAGCAGGCGAGGCATAGTGCATCTACGTGTAAAAAGGCGGTTCTCGCATTAAATTAAAATATAAATGGCATTATTATTTTGATGAGATCATGAATTTTGCAAAATTGCGTATGGATGAAAATCGGTCTATCGAGACACCCATACTCTATTGAATTCTAGCATGTGCATGTGTTTATTTCATATTATTGATCCATAGAGTGAGAGCGGTTTGAAATACAGGCAATGGATGCTTTTGCAATTCATATATAAACATTAATTAGTGCACTCCATGTTGTTAGTGTGAAGCACTTTATACATTTGTCACTTGCATGGATACATTCCAAATTGCTAGCTACGAAATAAAATACATGTCGAATTCAACATAAAGGGGTTTCAAAGATTGAATTCATAGGAAGTGCATTCATCTATTTGAACCCGAGATAATGGCATTTGTAAATCAGATGTAAAGGGGCATCAATCTTTGTTGTGAGTTTGAACATGCTATATATATTCATACGCATATCTAACTTTTTTTGCAACCAAGGAGATTATACACGGAACCATGCATGAACTGAGGTAAGTTGCATTTTTTAATATATACTGCGTGTAAAATGTATATTAAAATATACCCACTCCATTCCAAAATAATCGTAGCTTTAGGATTTTCAAGAGTAAAGATTTGTGAAGTTTGACAAATCCTGAAAGTTCAATTCATGAGAACCGAAAACGTTAATGCTTCTGCTCCCAAATATTGAACGAACCGCCAAATAGGCCTCTGGTCACCCGAAACCGCACGAGACTAATGTTTTGGTGGTAGGAAATTACTGTCTGACTCTGGCCCGTGTAGCCCTATCGGCCCGATGTCCAAAGGTCTAAATCGGGGTAGGTTTGTAACTTCACCAAGACGCCGATCTCAACCGCCTCCGAGAAGCATTCATACGCCGTGGGCGCCTAAACACCATCTCGGCGAAATCTATCCGCCCACATTTGGGGCACGACATGACTGTCCTACCCCCAACCCGCAATATGTCCGAAATTTTAGATGGGGCAAAGTTTGTAACTTTCCCCAAATTTCAAACAAAGCGTCTCAATCGAAACATTGTTCCCCTTAGTTCCCCACCTCCCTCCGTTTCCCCATTCATACTCCGTGGGCGCGGCGCCCTCTCCACCAGCCCATAAAACCACAGCCTCCTCCGTCCTCCACCCCATAGCGGCCAATCCACACGCCGCCCTCCTCCATCATGCCGGAGCCGGTACCCGACATCGTCGTCCAGCATAACCGCAACCATAGCGCCCTCAACGACTTAGCAGCTGAATCCGAGGCAGAGCTGCCTCCACGACGCCGACGCCGACGTGCGCCGTACCAAAACCACTCCGACCACGCCATCCTGCGCCTCACTGCTGCGGCTCCACTGTCGCAACCGTCCACCACACCAGAGCTGTTCCAGCTACGCTGTCGTTCGCCACCTCGGATTTGCTTCCCGCCGCCGACAGACGGCCACCGCACCACACTCAACACCTTGGCCATGGGTTCGTCCAAGGCTGCACCATCCTCCACAACTTCTGTTTTCCGGCAAACAACAAGATTGTCGGAAAAACAGAAGGGGGACACAGCACTGCCAACAGAAAGACATACTCCTCTTCCCTTATTCGTGCAAATCTTACGTCTCCGCACACACCGTATTCATCCCACAAAAGAAACTAGTTGTGCGCTTCTTACTGCATCTTCTTCGTGATACTAAATGCACAAGGTTTCCTCCCTTTTACTATTTCACCTTTGCTAGAGGCGATGGCTACTTTGGATTTCAATTCAGGTCGGTCGAACCACAGTTAAAGAAGCAGCACCCGCTTAGGCGCGCGGAGCACACTGGTCCGCCTTTGTTCCCCGGGAAGCGGCGCCGGTGTCTATCATAGGGGTGTGGGTGCGAGGCTGCTTGCGCCCGATCTGGAGGTCGGCGGGGCTTGAATGGATGGCGGGCGGTGCCAAGCAGCGGTGCGGTGAGGTCGAGGCGCAGGCGAGGAGGAATCTTGGGCGGTGGTCAGCGTTTCGAGGAAGATCGTCAACACTGACTGGCTGGAGGTAGATGAAGGCG
The DNA here is from genome assembly GCA_021605145.1 of Aegilops bicornis. Lineage (NCBI taxonomy): Eukaryota > Viridiplantae > Streptophyta > Magnoliopsida > Poales > Poaceae > Aegilops > Aegilops bicornis. Next base: position 635,834,476 of record CM038674.1, on the reverse strand, counting down.
ATCTGCCCGTTCTTTGTACATCGGACGGTGCAGAAAAAATGGACTGGCCTATTTGCTTTCAGTCGACTGTTATTTTCATAGAATCCTGTAGTAATTGAGTGTGCCCTGCATGTTGTAGAGCTATCATATGTCTCTCGTCATTTATTTCTCACCGACCTGCTATCTGCTACATTTACCTTTGTACTAATTGTGCACACACTTCACCCATACTCACACTATTGTTTTTTTATGCATGGGTATTTCAGACTACGTAGCGGTGTTGATGAATGCGAGAAAAGAAAAAAAGAAGTAGCTCGATGTAATTCAAGATAAGCACTAAGCGTTTTGACTCTAATGGGTGCGATGTCGTGATTGGAGACGATGGCGTAGCTCTGCGATTGATGATCTCAATTGCCACACACAACCATCCCAGTGCTTGCTTTAACCCTTGCTGTCAAATGTGGTTGCATGTTGCATATGGTGTCTAGCTTGTATTGCTTCCAATTTGGTTAAATTGCATTTGCTTACTTTACACATTATACCTTTGATAATGACATGCCTTCCTGTTTTTGATACATACTACATATGTCTATTAACCATGTTAGTACATCAAACTAATGCTCTTTTGTATCCCTCGTCAATCACTTATGACGAGGCAGTCACCAATTGGAGTTCTTGTGAGGCGCCCTACTCGTTTAAAGAGTGCGGTGTCATCCTCCCCACATGATTCTCAAGAAACAGCAAGGCTAAATGAAGATAGTCACATAGCTCTCTAGTTGATCACGCAATTCCCCACACCACCATTGCATGTGCTTGCTCTTACTTGGCGATGTGATATGTTGTTGCATGTTGCATATGGTGTCTACCTTGTAATGCTTCTAATTAGGGTAAATTGCATCTGCTTAGTTAACACATTATACCTGTGAATATGACATGCCTTCCTGTTTTTGGTACATACTGCGTCTTTCTATTAACCATGTTCTTACATCAAACTACTTTTCTTGTGTATCCCTCATCAATGCTCCTAATTTGTTAAATTGCATCTCCTTAGTTTACACATTGTACATGTGAATATGACACGCCTTCCTGTTTTTGGTACATATTACATCTGCCTATCACACCATGTTCTTACATCAAACTATTGTTCTTGTGTATCCTGCGTCTATAAACTACGATGAGACAGTCCTGTGGCGTGGGTTAATATGAGGCCTTAATACTCTTATAAAAAATGCAATTTCATCCTCTCCACATGATTCTCAAGAAATAGCAAGCCTAAATGAAGATATTGAGCGTTGCTCGCACGAAGACAGCACTTCCCTACACCACCATCACAGTGCTTGCTCCAACTTAGCAGTGTGATATGTGGTTGCATGTTGCATCTGGTGTCTAGCTTGTAATGCTTCTAATTAGGGTAAATTGCATCTACTTAGTTTACACACTATACCTGTGAATATGACATGCCTTCCTATTTTTGGTACACACTACATCTATGTGTTAACCTTGTTCTTACATGAAACTACCTCTCTTTTGTATCCTGCATCAATCACTTACGATGAGTCACCTTTATTCGTTGCATATTGCATATTATTTCTAGCCTGTTGCCATGTATTGCTTCTAATTTGGTCAAATACATTTGTTAGGGCACCCTTTTAATTTAGCGAGTGATATTGGTTTCATCTTTCATATGGTTTCTAGCTTACATCGATTCTAACAAGTTCAAGCACCTTGTGCTTAGTTTACACTTTATACATCATACATGTCAATATGTCACGCCGTCCTGTTTTTCATATATATTCCATCCTCCTATCATGCGGCTGCCTTACATGAAAGTAGTGCTCGTCAGTATCATGCATCAATAAGTTCTGAAGAGCAAATTTTATTCCTTTTTCTTGTGGGTTTTACTTGACAAGGCAAAATCAAGAAAGAGGGAGGAAAAGAGTAAGGAAGGCGATGATGGTGGTCCTCTGCTGACAACATAAGCGGAGCATCTGCGATTCTCCTTGTCTTGATAATGCATTACATGGTCCAAGTCTCCGCTCCCCTACTCCACCATCCAAGGTGCTTGCTCTAACTTGGCGGTGTGATATCTGGTTGCATGTTGCATATGGTGTCTGGCTCGTATTGCTCTTAATTAGTGTAAAGCTGCATCTGCTTAGCTTACACATGATACATGTGAATATGACACGCTTTCCTGTTTTTTGTACATACTATATACATCTATCACACCATGTTCTTACATGAAACTACTCTTCTTGTGTATCCTGCATCAGTCACTTATGATGGGACACCTTTAAGTTGGCAGTGTGATATTGGTTTTGCGTCTTGAATATGATTTCTAGCATGTATTGCTTCTAGTTTGATGAACGCATACCTATGATGAGACAGTTTTAACTTGGCGGTGATATTGATTGCACCTTCGTATGGTGTCTTGCGGTGTTTATAATTTGTTGAAATGCCTTACCTTAGTTACCACATCATAGGTGTGAATATGTCAAGCCATCCATTTTTTCGTACATATTCCATCCTCGTATCATGACTTTGCCTTTCATCGAGTAGTGTTCATCAAGATCATGCATGAATGAGTTACGAAGAGCGAATGATATTCCTTTTCTTGTCGGTATGACCTCACAATGCAAAATCAATAAAGCTGAAGGAAATTGGCAAGGCATTGGATGATGATGGTCCTTCCGAGCAACTGAAAGCGGAGGTTCTCTACAGATTCTACTCCGCCATCCTCCCAACAAGATTCGCAAGACAACACAAGGCTAGACAGTCAACGTGGTACTGTGTAGATGATGAGCACATCTCCCCTACTCCACCATCACAGGTGCTTGCTCTAACTTGGCACTATTATATGTGGTTGCATGTTGCGTATGATGTCTAGCTTGTATTGCTTCTAACTTTGTTGAATTGCATCTGCTTACTTTACACATAATCCCTTGTGAATATGACATGTGTTCTGTTTCTACATCAGACTACTATTCTTGCATATCCGCATCAGTCACTTATGATAAGGCACCTTTAAGTCGCCATTGTGATATTGGTTGTGTCTTGCATATGATTTCTAGCATATACTGCTTCAAATTTGTTGAAACGCCATACAGTTTGAACTTGGTAGAGTGATATTGGTTGCATCTTTCATATGGTGTCTAGCTTGCAGTGCTTCTAATTTGTTGAAATGCCTTCTGCTTAGTTACCACATCATAGGTGTGCATATGTCACATCATCATGTTTTTCATACATATTCCATCCTCGCATCATGTGTTTGCCTTTCATCCGAGTAGTGTTCGTCAGTATCATGCATGAATGAGTTCTGAAGAGCGAATTTTATTCCTTTTTCTTATCGGTTTGACTTCATAATGCAAAAATCATTACAGCTGAAGGAAATTAGTCCGGCAGTGGATGATGGTGGTCCTTGAACAACTCAAGCAGAGGGTCTCTCTGATTCTAGTCCGCCATCCTCCCAACAAGATTAGCAAGACAACACAAAGGCTGGGCCGATCCAACGTGCTGTGTAGATGATGAGCACATCTCCCTACTCCACCATCACAGGTGCTTGCTCTAATTTGACACTATTATATGTGGTTGCATGTTGCGTATGATGTCTAGCTTGTATTGCTTCTAACTTGAATTGAATCTGCTTACTTTACACATAATGCCTGTGAATATGACACGTGTTCCTGTTTCTAGAACATACGTGTACATGATGAGCACATCTCCCCTAATCCACCATCACGGTGCTTGCTCTTACTTGGGCTGTTATACGTGGTTGCGTTTTCCGTATGATGTCTAGTTTGTATTGCTTCATTATGTAGAATTGCATCCGTAGCTTACAACTTATACCGCAAGGATCACTTACCCATAAGACACATTTAACTTGGGGCTGCGATGTAGGTTGCATCTTGCATTTTCTTCTAGCTTGTACTGCTTCCAATTTATTGAAATGGCACTTATGACGAGACACTTTTTACTTGATAGAGTGATATTGGTTGCATGTTCATATGGTGCCTAGCTTTCATTTCTTCTAATTCTGTTGAAATTCCTTCTGCTTACTGTTTTTCATACATATTCCACCCTCCTATAAATGCGTGTGAATATGAAATGCTTTGTCTTTTTTGTATATATTCCATCCTCCTATCCTGCGCTTGCCTTACATCAAAGTAGTGTTAAATGCGTATCATGCATCAACTAGTTATGCAGAGCTAATTTTATTCATCTTCTTGTGGTTTTGACTTCATAAGGCAATATCGGAAAATAGGAAGGAAAAGAGTAAGTTAGGGGATGTTGGTGGTACTCTGCACCGACATAAACAGAGACTCTCTGGATTTGCCACTGCTCGCTAATGAAGTTGAAGTCCCAAGTCTACATGATGAGTTCATCTCCGCACTCCACCATCGCAGTGCTTGCTCTAAGTTGTGATGTGATAATTGGTTTCATGTTGCATATGTTGTCTAGCCTGTATTTCTTCTATTTTGATTAAATTGCACCTGCTGAGTTTATCGTTATACATGTGCATATGACATGGCTTTACGTGTCTAGAATACACTGCATCTATCTATCATACCATGTTCTTACATCAAAATACTGCTGTTGTGTATCCCGCATCAAGAACTCATGATTGGACGCTTTTAACATGGCGGTTTCATAGTGGTTGCATCTTGCATTGATGTCTCGTTGTCTTTGCTTCTAATTTTTCGAATTGCCACTTATGACAAGACACTATTAACTTGGCGAGTAATATTGGTTGCATCTTTCATATGGTGTCTAGCTTGCATTACTTCTATTTTCTTGAAAATCATACCTTAGTTTGCACATCATAGCTGTGAATATGTCATGTCGTCCTGTTTTTCTTACATATTCCATCCTCATACGGTTGTCTTACATAAAAGTATTGCTTATGCGTATCATGCATCAATGAGTTACGAAGAGTGATTTTATTCTTTTGTGTTGTGGGTACAGCTTGACATGGCAAAGTCAAAAAGAGCAAGGAAAATAATATAGTAGGGAGTCTTTACTGCTAAATCGGGTGAAAGCGGAAAAGGTTATGTTGTCGAGATTCTGCTGGTACTTATAGTGCAAGAGAAGGTCCAAGTCCACCGGCTAAATCTACAAACACAGTATCACCTGCTCCACCGGCTGCGACATCCGCTTCAAGCATTACCAGCATCACAACCAGTTACTTTCGTTTGTTTGCTCGGGCGGCGGTTCCCAAGCTGCCTTCACACCTAACACTACTTCCAAAGCACTGGCGACACAACAGGACTTGGCAAGATCAGATGAACCTCATGAGCATCAACACCAAGGCGGTACTGACCGAGTCAAGTTGCGATTGCATGCTCCTTTATATGTACTCTCACGGTTTGATGTACACTAACACTTTCCATATTAGTTGTTGAACTAGCACCACGGCGCAAGCGAAAAAAGTCATCGAGGATAATGCTTGACAGATTAACAAAATCTAAAGGAGGAAGAATGGAGATCCATTTTGAGGCAGGTTTAAAAGGCCACGTGATGCTCTGAGTCAGCCAAATTAGTATCGAGGCTGCCGTTGCCATTAGGTGTCATCTTGCGCGTATCCTCCCAACGTGGATCGATGCAGGGAATGAGAAAGACAATACCCAGTTTAACACCTTCCTTGACCATTTATCCGTAAGTAATGTTATTCGCCATAATTAGTAATGTTGTCTTGCTCTGTCCCATACTTTCTAGCTTCCTCCTAATAAGACTCACATTCTTTTTCAACAGATGAGGTTCAAGTTGGATCCGAAGATGATGCAACTAAACAAGCATGCACTCAGGTTTTTCGATGCGCTTTCTGCGGACGATGTCGGTACAACCTTAGAAAATCTCAGTTTGAAGGCAAGGCTAACAATGAAATCGCCCAAACATCTCCAGAGGAATATATTAAAGATGAAGACTGGACAGCCCTCGTTAAACACTAGTCTGATCCAAAGTATAAGGTAGGCTATATGTATTTGATCAGACCACATATTGAACTTGTATTTATGTATGTGCCTTACAAGTGTATCTTCTTCTAGGCTAACTGTTTGAAGAACAAAACCAACTATTTTAAAGTGAAATTCCAACAGACAACAGGATTTCGTAGCTATATTGCACACTGCGAGGCTTTTGTAAATACCTGCTACTTCCTTCTTTTTTTGTGCCATATTATCGTATCTATATTTACTTGTTCCAAATACAGAGGAAAGCCCGTGCGGACCAAAAAAACTTAAACCGAATGCAGTGCAAATCTTCAAGGATTGCCACACCAGCAAGATGAAGGGCATGAGCAGACCAGTTCAAGCCATTGTTGTAAGTCCTTACTCCTCCTGCCTTGAACTGATTGGTACTATGATGTGTTCATTTAACTACTTGGTTTTGCAGCCAATGTCGATTACTACATTCACTTTTATACACAGTTGTCTTAACGTATCATTTCACCTTACATGGTTTAAAAGAGATGACGGATATTCTTTTGGTCTTGATCTGTAATCTAGTTGTTATGTTCAGTGCGCACACAATGATAAAATAGGATGTTTGTTTTATATGTGTTTGCCCATGATATGAATGATGTCATACTATGTTCATCCTACTTTAAACCATGTCTCTTTATCCTTAGATGTCAACGAATGTGAGGAAATAGACAATACAGTAGGCATGCTACATGGACATATGTTCCGAAAGTGATTTTATTATGCAGTTGGCACTACAATACATGCTAATGTATTATAGTAGTTCACCAAAATAAGTTATGTACAAACGTTTAACCTACTTTGTTTGTTTTTGTCTCATTAGTAACTTATCCGGTACACTAATCTACAAGTTCAAACTTTCAGGAAGCTATGGAACAAATGATTGAACAGCCACAACCACACGAAGGTGACGAGGCTACTACAGCCACAATGTCACCTCTTGCTGCAGATCGTCGGTATCTCTCCACTAATAGTGCAAAAGCACCTTCCTGCGTAATTACGGGTTGGTTGTCAAGGTAACCTCATCCAAATCGCCCTCTTGAACAAAATCTTCCTGCTAGGCAGTGATATATCTGTGCTCGAGACACAATTCCAATCCCAAATGGGCGTTGTTTGGAAAAAAGAATAGTGGTTGAGAAATGTCGTCAAGATATGAATGGTTTTGAAACCGGACTATCGGACATTAAACCGTTGTTGAAGAAACAGCGGCGGAAAAAGGTGGAGATCGTCTTTGCTCCATCAGATTCTACAACTGAAACATTAGCACTCGAGGTCAAATGATCGTGCTTCTATACATCGATGGTACTTTTATCGGAAGGATCAGTAAACTTTATGCCAACAGGCCTTTTGTTGTATGATTGGAATTTATTTTGTTGTGATACAACATTTATGATGCTGCCACAGGCTGCAGTAATTACGACGCTATTTTTGTATAGTGTAGGTTTATCTTGGTAATGTGTTCGGCCAAAAGTTTCCTAGGAGCCCAACATGCCAACATTCGTCGGGCCCATTCCAATTGGGCTAAAAACGATTACGGGTCAAAGTTGGCATGTAGCCCACTAAAAATATCTGGGCTTAAATTAGCATAAGCTTTCAAATTTTTCTGGTAGGCATGTGCCCATAGTGGGCCTTTAACAGGCCTAAACATAATTTGGGCCCTCAGTAAAAATAGGCCGTTCTGAGGTGTAAATACCTCGAGCCCATAAAAACATGGGCCTTTAATAGACCGAAAGTGAGATTGGGCCCTGATTGTGCCAAATAACCTTTGGACTTAGCAGGCGAAATGGTGGCCCATTTACGATGCGGATATTTGTGAGCCGAAATTGGACGGGCCGTAAATGCGCCGACCTAATACACGAGCCTTTAACAGGCGGAACTTGGTCGGGCTAGATTATCGTCATTTTTATATGGGCCGTTAATGGGCCCGATATGACGTTGGGCCACATATGGCCCATGGTTTACGTCCGGCGTTAACAGGCCGAAAATGACAACAAGCCGAAAGTGGCCAAAATCTTTAGTGGGCCTCTAACAGGCCGAATGACAGACATGGCCGAATATGACCCAAATCCTTCACGATGCGTTTATGGGCTGAAAGTTTTGATGGCTTGTAAATGGGCCCAAATGAAGCCGGACCTTTAACGGGCCGAAATACACCGGTCGTAATTCGCCCAATTACTTAGCGATCGTTAACGGGACGTAGTGACCATGGGCCACATTGATGACAAGTTTAGACCAGGCCGTTGACGGGCCGATTTGACGAGAGAATGTTGGGCCTTTAGCTGGCCGCCCATTGTGGTCCGCAAAATCTTGTGGGCCTTTAGTGGGCCGACCCATTATGGTTCTGCTAAATTTTGTGGGCCTTTAGCTGGGCGGCCCATTATGATGGTGCTAAATCTTATGGGCCTTCGGTTGGGCGGCCCATTTAAACTTTGTGGGCCACTTTTGGGCGGTCCAGCTAAAGGCCCACAAGATTCTGCAGACCATAATGGGCCGGCCCAGCTAAAGGCCAATGAGAATTTTACACGTGGAAAATCGGTATTGGTCGTGGCTGTTAACGGGTTATCGGATCCAAAATCCGACCCGATAGCTTAACGGTGTTCCGTTACGGTGGATGCCACGTGTCGGTCACCCTTGACGAAAGCACTTCTGTGACGCGTGATTTATCGTCATGGAAGTGGACAGTTCCATGATGATAATTTTGGTAATGTCATGGAACACTTCTCTGACGGCAACAGTATGACTATCTTGATTCTGTCATAAATTTGTCATGGATGTACATGCATGACAAAAAACGCGACCTGCTGTGACAAACACGTATCATCACGGAAGTGTATTTTTTTTGTAGTGCGATGAGCTCACGGCACCAGCCTCCAGCGGCCGCGGTGCCGAGGCCGCCTTCGCAAGACGGCGGAGCGCGGTTGTACGGACCTCAGGAATCAAGTCCGTCACCACCTCGTTCCCGGCTGGTGGCACCGGCGGGGCGGCCGGCTGCTCGTCCTGCATTCCACCGGTTGGCGGTGGCGGCGACACGATGACGTCCGGCATGGGCACGTCGCCGCCCTCCCTCTTCATGACCGGCTGCGCGTCGCCGGCTCCCCCAGTCGTCACCACAAACTCCGGCGGAGGCGGTGAGGTGTTCAGGGTAGTCACGAGCAGGGCTCCTGGCGGCGCGCGGCCTCTGCAAGTCGCTCCTTCTCCGTGGTGTTGGCCTCTTCCTGCACCAGTTTCCTCGCCGCAGATGCTGCGGCCTTGTCCGCCTCCGCCTTCGCCAGGCGATCGGCTTCCTGTTCCTCGTGCACCTCCCGCGCGTTCTGCTCCTTCGCCTCCCGAAGGTCGGCGGCCGGGTCGATTCGCCGGCTGGTGGTAGAGGTCTCCGCCGACCTGATGACCGAGGCGGCGGCCGACTTCTCGAGGGTGAGCGGGGCCCTGAGATAGGAAGGCAGGATAAAGAAGTTTCCTAGGCCAGATCGACAAAGAGGAAGAAGTGTAAGAGGAGCACTTATGCCGACACCATGAGCGGCACCTTCGGTTGCCTCTGGACCTTGGCCACCTTGGACACGGCCTCTTTCCGCCTGGTCGCCGCGGCCGGGTTCTTGGGCTTCTTCAGCGTGCTGCCGAATAGGGCGGCGCCTTACTTCCGCTTGCGCTTGCCGCCTCGGGCGGGCGGCCCGGTAGAGGGGCCTGCGCCGGTGTTGGCAGTGCTCCGGGAGGGGCGCGGCTCATCTTCGTCGACGTCATCATTGGGCCAGGTCTCCACGCTGCCGCCCTCCTCGGAGCCGCCTGCTCCGTCGCCGCCGCCTGCTGCGTCGTCCTCCAAGGCGGCCGCCCCCAAGTCGGGGTCGTCCACGTCGCTCACTGCCCGGTCCAGCAGGTAGTCATCACCCAGCCCCACGATGGCAGCCGTCGCCGCGGACATATAAATCTGCGCGCCAGAAAAGGAGTTGCGTCACACCAGGAACAAGACTAAAAGTTAGAACTAAAATAAGAAATCGAGGGACTTACGGCAGGCGGCGGGTTGTCGCGGGAATACGGCCGCTTCCCGAACAGCCAGGCTCCCTCCGATACCTCGAGGTCGGAGATCTCGTTCACCATCCTCGCAACCTCGGCAGTCGGCATCTCCCTCGTGCACAACCTGCTCGGGTCGCGGTGCCCGCTCATCCGACAGATCAGATGAGGGCGGCTCTGAAGCTGGAGGACCCGGCGCTCGACGAAGGCGATGAGGAGGCCGGAGGCCACGAGGCCCTCTGAGAGCACAAGTGCTCCCAAGGTGGTTTTGGTAATTAATGTCAACATATCTCTTGTTGGACTAACACCTTTATGTAGTATGTTTCAGATAAGTTCAACAATGGAGTGGCATGGACTAAAGGATGTGGGAACTCCTTCAAGATGCTAAGGACAAAGAATTGGCTCAAGCTTCAAGCTCAAGACTCTTCATTTTACATTTTAGTGATCCAAGATCACATTGAGTCTATAGGAAAAGCCAATACTATCAAGGAGGGATGAGGTGTTGCTTAATGAGCCTCTTGCTTCATGTGCTTAGTGATATGCTCCAAATACCCTCAGCTACTTTCCCACTTCCACACATATGACCTAAACCTAAAGCCAAAATCGGTCTCACCGATTCTTCCTATCCGGCGCCACCGATTCCATATGGCATAGCCACTGCCACAAACCCTAGGCAAATCGGTCCTACCGATAGTGATCTCGGTCTCACCGAGATGGGATTGTAATCTCTCTGTGTATGTCCATTATCAAAGTCGGTCTCACCGAGTTTGAGAATCGGTACTACCGAGATTACAATGCAAACTTTCTGGTTAACTTATTACCAAAATCGGTCCCACCGAGTTTGAGTAATCGGTCCAACCGAGTTTGCCTGACCAACTCTCTGGTTAGCTAATTACCAAAATCGGTCTCACCGAGTTTGTGTAATCGGTCTCATCGAGATTACGTTATGCCCTAACCCTAACCATATCGGTCCTACCGAGATGCATGTCAGTCCCACCGAAAACTCTAACGGTCACTAGGTTTACTAAAATCGGTATCACCGAGTTTGTTGATTCGGTCCGACCGAGATTGGTAAATTGTGTGTAACGGTTAGATTTTGTGTGGAGGCTATATATACCCCTCCACCTCCTCTTCATTCGTGGAGAGAGCCATCAGACTGAACCTACACTTCCAAAGATCCTATTTACGAGAGAGAACTACCTACTCATGTGTTGAGGCCAAGATATTCCATTCCTACCATATGAATCTTGATCTCTAGCCTTCCCCAAGTTGCTTTCCACTCAAATCTTCTTTCCACTAGATCCAAATCCTATGAGAGAGAGTTGAGTGTTGGGAAGACTATCATTTGAAGCACAAGAGCAAGGAGTTCATCATCAACACACCATTTGTTACTTCTTGGAGAGTGGTGTCTCCTAGATTGGCTAGGTGTCACTTGGGAGCCTCCGACAAGATTGTGGAGTTGAACCAAGGAGTTTGTAAGGGCAAGGAGATCGCCTACTTCGTGAAGATCTACCGCTAGTGAGGCAAGTCCTTCGTGGGCGACGGCCATGGTGGGATAGACAAGGTTGCTACTTCGTGGACCCTTCGTGGGTGGAGCCCTCTGTGGACTCACGCAACCGTTACCCTTCGTGGGTTGAAGTCTCCACCAACGTGGAAGTACGATAGCACCACCTATCGGAACCACGCTAAAAACATCCGTGTCTCCAATTGCGTTTGAATCCTCCAAACCCTTCCCTTTACTTTCTTGCAAGTTGCATGCTTTAATTTCCGCTGCTCATATACTCATTGCATGCTTGCTTGTTATGTATTGAAAAAGTTAAACTTGTGCCTAAACTTCACTTAAACTTTAATAAGATTAAAAAATGCAACTTTGGTACTTAGTGTCTAATCTCCCCCCCCCCCCCTCTAGACACCTCTTCTCAAGATCCTACAAGTGGTATCAGAGCGTTGGTCTCCATTGCCTTGGTTTAATCACCATTGGAGGAAGATGGATGAGTCTACTTTGGGGAGTCTTAGTCATAGAGTGCATATTCTTGATGGAGAGTATTTTCATGAGTGGAAAAATGAGATGCTTGTAATTTTCAATCAATATCATTTGAACAAGTACATTGCTAGCCCTTGTGCTCCTCATGTTTATCCTATGCATCCTACCCTTGATGAATCGACTGACATGACTAGGAATCTTAGAACTGTTAATCTTATCACTAGAGGCTTGCCTAGAAACTTGATTAGAATCTTGCCTACTTTTGAGTGTGCCTACACTATATGGAAATTTCTTGAGGAACGCTTTCCAAATTATTCCTTGAAAAATCTAGATGAAATTCTCTATAAGTCTATTGCTTTGAGTAAAATGAATACTAGTGATCCTATGTTTGGTGATCGTCTATTTGAACTTACCGACCTTATGCGTGCCAAAGGAGATGTTGGAATTGTTAGTGATATTATTTCCGAAGCTATAAGAATTCATAAGCAAGATCATTGTCAAACTCACTCTAACGAATTATCCTCTCTAGGATTTGATCCACCACATGAAGATGTTGAACATGGATACTATGATGAGGATGATGATAGTGACTTCGATCTTGATGATGCAATGAGACACTTTGGTCTTATGGCAAATCTTCGGGGATATGTATCAGGAGGAAAGGAATGGTTCTTGACAGTGGATGTACCGATCACATGACCGGAGATAAAGACATGTTTCGTGAGCTTGCTGAAAATGATAGTCCTCGAAAGTTTGTCACTTTCGGTGACAACTCAAAGGTTAAGGTGGTTGGCCTCGGTAAGGTGGCCATCTCACATGATAGCTCCATTCAAAATGTCATGCTCGTTGAATCTCTTGGCTACAACTTACTTTCGATATCTAGACTTGCTGATTTGGTTTCAATGTCCTATTCTTTGAAATTAATTGCCAAGTGTTTCGTCGAGACAATCATAAAATGGTCTTTACCGGTGTGCGTAGAGGTGATCTATACATTGTTGATTTCACTAAAAAGGCTCAACCTAAAACTTGCTTCATTACTAAATCCTCAAAAGGTTGGTTATGGCATAGACGATTAGGTCACGTTGGCATGAGAAACCTTGACAAGCTTATTAAAGGGAATCATATCCTTGGAGTTAACGATGTCATATTTGATAAGGATAGACTTTGCGATTGCTTGTCAAGCGTGTAAACAGGTTGGAGGAAGGCATCCCGTGAAGAACATCATGACCACAAAGAGGCCACTCGAGCTACTTCACATGGATCTCTTTGGTCCCAACTCCTACAAGAGTCTCGTGGAAATTCTTTTGGTCTAGTTATAGTTGATGATTTTTCAAGATTTACGTGGGTGTTCTTTCTCGATGATAAATCGCAGGTCCAAAAGATCTTCAAAACTTTGCTAGAAAGGCCCAAAATCAATTTGAAGTAAAGATCAAGAAGGTTCGCAGCGACAATGAAGCGGAGTTCAAGAACGCATAAATGTGGACACCTTTCTTGTGAAGAAGGGATTTCACACGAGTTCTCGGCTACGTACACAGCTCAACAAAATGGAGTTGTTGAGAGGAAGAACCGGACGCTCATCGAAATGGCGAGAACGATGCTTGATGAGTACAAGACACCGAAGCACTTTTTGGGCGAAGCGGTTGAGACAGCTTGTCATGCAACAAATCGCTTGTATCTTCACAAGCTACTCGGCAAGACAAGATACGAGCTCCTCACCCATTAACAAACCCCAAGTTGGATACTTTCGAGTATTCGGCTCAAAGTGCTACATTCTTGATAAGCATCGTCGTTCTAAATTTGCTCCTAAGTCTCATGAAGGTTTCCTACTAGGTTACGGCTCAAACTCTCACACTTACCGTGTCTACAACAATTTCACCTGAAAGGTTGAAGAGACGGTAGATGTGAAGTTTGATGAACCTAACGGCTCGCAAATAGAGCAATTGCCAATTGATGTAGGAGACAAAGACCCTTCGGAAGCTATCCAAGACTTGTCTATTGGCAAGGTCCGTCCAACGGAGGTGAAGGAAAGTACCTCGTCTATTCAAGTGGAAGCTTCTACTTCACGACAAGGTGAACCAAGAGTTGATACGGAAGCATCCACAAGTGGGACACACCAAGATGAAGAAAATGAGGAAGTGCATCAAGATGAACGTCAACGACCTCCTTCTCCACCACGACAAGAGAACGATAACGCCAACAATGAAGAAGGCCAACAAGAAGAACATGAAGAAGATGTTCAACAAAGACCCAAGCAAAAGCTTTCACGAGTTCGAGCAAGAATTTCTAAAGACCATCCCGTCGAGCAAATCTACAATGATATTCAAATCGGGAGAATCACTCGCTCTAAAACTCGTTTAGCTAACTTTTGTGAAAATTATTCTTTCATCTCTAGAATTGAACCTATGAAGGTTGAAGAAGCATTGGAAGATCCGGATTGGATAAATGCTATGCATGAAGAGCTACACAACTTTGAGAGGAATCAAGTTTGGACATTGGTTGAGAAGCCCGACAACAACTACAACATCATCGGTACCAAATGGGTGTTTCACAACAAGCAAGATGAATATGGACAAGTAGTTCGCAACAAAGCACGTCTCATCGCCCAAGGCTACACACAAGTCGAAGGTATGGACTATGGTGAGACTTATGCTCCCGTTGCTAGACTTGAGTCCATTCGCATCTTACTTGCCTATGCTAATCATCATGATATCACCTTGTACCAAATGGACATTAAAAGTGCTTTTCTAAATGGAGAAATAGAGGAGGAAGTTTATGTTAAGCAACCTCCCGGCTTTGTCAATCCTAAGAAACCCAATCATGTTTACAAACTTCACAAAGCTCTTTATGGTCTTAAACAAGCTCCTAGAGCATGGTGTAAATGCTTGACCAAGTTTCTTCTTGAAAAAGGGTTTGAAATTGGGAAAATTGATTCCAAACTTTTTACTAAAAGGGTTAATGGAGAATTATTTGTTTGCCAAATTTATGTTGATGATATCATATTTGGATCAACTAACCCTCATTTTAGTGAAAAGTTTGGGAAGCTAATGTCGGAGAAGTTTGAGATGTCAATGATGAGTGAACTCAAATTCTTTCTTGGGTTGCAAATCAAGCAAACTAAGGAAGGTACCTTTGTCTCTCAAACGAAGTACACTAAGGACTTATTCAAGAAGTTCAATATGCAAGAATGCAAAGGTATGTCTACACCCATGCCTACTAGTGGACATCTTGACTTAACCAAAGATGATGAACCGGTTGATCAAAAGGTTTATCGCTCTATGATTGGTTCATTGCTATATCTATGTGCTTCACGTCCCGATATTATGCTAAGTGTGTGCATGTGTGCACGATATCAAGCTGCTCCTAAAGAATGTCATCTTAAGGCCGTGAAAAGGATAGTGAGATACTTAATCCATACACCAAATTTTGGCATTTGGTATCCTAAGAGGGCTTCTTTCGATCTTGTTGGCTACTCCGACTTGGACTATGCTGGAGACAAGGTTGATAGAAAGTCCACTTCGGGTACTTGTCAATTTCTTGGTAGATCTCTTGTGTCTTGGTCGTCCAAGAAACAAAACTCGGTATCCTTATCCACTTTGCCAAGCGGAATACATTGCCGCTGGTTCATGTTGTGCTCAATTACTTTGGATGACCCAAACTCTTAAAGATTATGGGATATATGTGAAACATGTTCCATTGCTTTGTGACAATGAAAGTGCTATCAAAATTGGTCATAATCCGCATAACATTCTCGAACTAAGCATATTGAAGTTCGTCATCATTTCATTCGAGATCATGTTGCTAAGGGTGACATTGACCTTAAGCATGTTCGCACCGAAAAGCAATTAGCGGATATATTTACTAAACCTCTTGATGAGAAAGTGTTTTGCAGGTTGAGAGGAGAATTGAACATCATTGATGCTTCAAACTTGGAGTAGAAAATCCATTGGATACATGCAAGACATGAGCTTATGACTAATCCATGATATCTCTCTTATGATGAAAATATTATATCTTGGATATATTTGCATCTTGCAAGTTATCTAACCCATGTAGGTACTTGGTTGAAACGAACTCCATGAGATTGTAACCTACTCACATCTTGAGCAATCTCTACATCACCAAGTCTCTACACTATGGTGGTTGAAGACAAGGAAGCACGGAATCATTCAAACATATCCTTTGACAAATTCTATGTTGAGCTTCATGATTGTTATTGTTGGATACACAAGTGCTACTCCTTGCAAGAACTAACCCATGTAGGTAGATGGACTCAAATTCCAAGTGGTGCTCCCAACTCTTGATGAGATACATCAACCTTGAGCAACCCACACAAGTTCAACTACATGGACGACACCACCAACCAAGGTATGTCATTCCATCTTAGAGAAGCTTTACTCCGAGACATGAGCCAAAGCAACTCGACAAGATGTGAATACATCAAGATGCTTAAACGAAAAATGGCAACCCCATTTTGAGCTTAAACGATGAGTATGACCTATGATCAAGTGATCTCACTTGACTCCTAAGTCAATATACTCTAACATAGGTGAATTTGTCGCCGACCATATCTAGATGAAGTTCTCTCGTGTTCTTTTCTGAGTTTTTGCATTCGTCTTATTCATATGTGTTTCCCCTTTCAAAAAAAACTTCATCTAGATTTCTTTCTGTTTGCTCTGCATTTTCTGCATTCCAATTCATTGCAAATCTTTCAGTAAATTCCTTGCAAATCTTTGTGAGATCTTATTAGTCAAGTGAGCTGAGGTGACAAGTGTTTTCTCTGCGATGAACTCAGTTACACCGATTTGTTATTTTTGGTCCAACCGAAAACTTTCGGTACCACCGAAGCATACCACTCGGTGCCACCGACTTCACAACAGGAAAAATGGTTTGCCACTTATTCTGTGTTTCTTTTGATCCAGCTCCACTCAATGAATCTTGTCCTCTACAAGCATCACATTTTTATCATTGCTTTAGGTTGTGACTCAAGGATCAAACCCATTCACGACAAATTCCAGCGGGGGAGAGAGAGCTAAAATTTTTCTTTATCAAGCCCTTCTTGGAAATTGATGTCAAAGGGGGAGAGAGAGATCACATCAAATCTTATCATTTAGCGAGAGAGATCACATCAGAGAAGGAGAGAGAGATCCTTCAGGGGGAGAGAGAGATCTCCAGGGGGACAGAATACTAGATAAAAGTATTTCTCAAGGATCCCAGATGCTTGGTGTTCAAGAGGAGAGATACCACATGTCTTCTTGAGGGGAAAGACGTGTTCATAAGTGCTTATCTGCATTAGCTTGCATTAGCTCTGTTCATTTATATCTTTCAGCTCTGATTTTCTGTTCCCTATCTTCTCCCAAAGATCCCATGCTAGATTCAGGGGAGCAAGACATCTAAGGGAAAGAAATCATCTAAATTCATTGCATATCTTTATTCTTGGGGACATGTCAAATCCAATGTAGTACTTAGTACTCACTCTCTACATGTCATCCCAGTCTTGGTATTCTTGTGGTTTCTTTTGTTTGCTCTGGCTAGTAGGTGCATCTGTGTTATCTAACCTTGTTTACGCAGGTTCATTCCATCCTAAGCCAACTCAAGACTACAAGGAAAGTATATGCATCACAATCATGTGTATGAGAAATTCTTGCTGATGTACATACTGTTTGCAAGAAGGACTCATGGGGA
Source organism: Aegilops bicornis (assembly GCA_021605145.1). NCBI lineage: Eukaryota > Viridiplantae > Streptophyta > Magnoliopsida > Poales > Poaceae > Aegilops > Aegilops bicornis. Next base: position 635,816,854 of record CM038674.1, on the reverse strand, counting down.
TGAAGGTATTTTCTTTAATATTCTTTGCTCTGATGCATATGGCCAAGATACATGTAACACATTGCCTACTCTATCATTGTTATGCTATCACATGCTTCTACATTCCATATTCACATGATTGCATACATGTAGGGGGAGCCTATGCCTGTTACATGTCTTTCCAAAGCTTTACTTGCTATTCTTTATATCTTTATCTAAAACTTTGATGTATGTTGTCATCAATTACCAAAAAGGGGGAGATTGAAAGCACAAGTGCTCCCTAGGTGGTTTTGGTAATTAATGTCAACATATCTCTTGTTGGACTAACACCTTTATCTAGTATGTTTAAGATAAGTTCAACAATGGAGTGGCATGGACTAAAGGATGTGGGAACTCCTTCAAGATGCTAAGGACAAAGAATTGGCTCAAGCTTCAAGCTCAAGACTCTTCATTTTACATTTTAGTGATCCAAGATCACATTGAGTCTATAGGAAAAGCCAATACTGTCAAGGAGGGATGAGGTGTTGCTTAATGAGCCTCTTGCTTCATGTGCTTAGTGATATGCTCCAAATACCCTCAGCTACTTTCCCACTTCCACACATATGACCTAAACCTAAAGCCAAAATCGGTCTCACCGATTCTTCCTATCCGGCGCCACCGATTCCATATGTCATAGCCACTGCCACAAACCCTAGGCAAATCGGTCCCTCATCGATAGGGATCTCGGTCTCACCGAGATGGGATTGTAATCTCTCTGTGTATGTCCATTATCAAAGTCGGTCTCACCGAGTTTGAGAATCGGTACTATCGAGATTACAATGCAAACTTTCTACTTAACTTATTACCAAAATTGGTCCCATCGAGTTTGAGTAATCGGTCCAACCGAGTTTCCCTCACCAACTCTCTGGTTAGCTAATTACCAAAATCGGTCTAACCGAGTTTGTGTAATCGGTCTCACCGAGATTACGTTATGCCCTAACCCTAACCATATCGGTCCTACCGAGATGCATGTCAGTCCCACCGAAAACTCTAACGGTCACTAGGTTTACTAAAATCGGTCTGACCGAGTTTGTTGATTCGGTCCCACCGAGATTGGTAAATTGTGTGTAACGGTTAGATTTTGTGTGGAGGCTATATATACCCCTCCACCTCCTCTTCATTCATGGAGAGAGCCATCAGACTGAACCTACACTTCCAGCATCCTATTTCTGAGAGAGAACTACCTACTCATGTGTTGAGGCCAAGATATTCCATTCCTACCATATGAATCTTTATCTCTAGCCTTCCCCAACTTGCTTTCCACTCAAATCTTCTTTCCACCAGATCCAAATCCTATGAGAGAGAGTTGAGTGTTGGGGAGACTATCATTTGAAGCACAAGAGCAAGGAGTTCATCATCAACACACCATTTGTTACTTCTTGGAGAGTGGTGTCTCCTAGATTGGCTAGGTGTCACTTGGGAGCCTCCGACAAGATTGTGGAGTTGAACCAAGGAGTTTGTAAGGGCAAGGAGATCGCCTACTTCGTGAAGATCTACCGCTAGTGAGGCAAGTCCTTCGTGGGCGACGGCCATGGTGGGATAGACAAGGTTGCTACGTCGTGGACCCTTCGTGGGTGGAGCCCTCCGTGGACTCGCGCAATCGTTACCCTTCGTGGGTTGAAGTCTCCACCAACATGGAAGTACGATAGCACCACCTATCGAAACCACGCCAAAAACATATGTGTCTCCAATTGCGTTTGAATCCTCCAAACCCTTCCCTTTACTTTCTTGCAAGTTGCATGCTTTACTTTCCGCTGCTCATATACTCATTGCATGCTTGCTTGTTATGTATTGAAAAAGTTAAACTTGTGCCTAAACTTCACTTAAACTTTAATAAGGTTAAAAACTGCAACTTTGGTACTTAGTGTCTAATCCCCCCCCCCTCTAGACACCTCTTCTCAAGATCCTACACCCTCCAACTCCTGGAGCACCCGAAGTCGGCCGATGGCGGCTGCCGCGTCCGCCGACACCGGCTTCGTCTTGTAGCCCCAGTTGGGCCGAAGCCCGACAGGGGAGCCGGCCTCGTAGGCCGGCAGGTTGACGAAGTCGACAGCCGGGTCGACGTTCTCAATGTAGAAATAGGACTGCTGCCACAGTTTCACCTACTGTGACAGCTTGATGACTGGAAAGGCATTCCTCTTCGCCGGCCGGCGCACGACAACGAATCCGCTGCACTCGGCCACCGTCTCCTTGGCGGAGGTGCCCAGCTTGCCATAGAAGAACGCTCCCCACAGCTCGAGTGTGGGAAGGATGCCGAGGTAGCACTCGCACGCCGTGACGAAAGCGGAGAGAAGAGTCACGGTGTTGGGCGTAAGATGATGAGGCTGGAGGTGGTTGAAGTCCATGAACAAGCGGAGGAAGCCGCTCACCTGGAGGCCGAAGCCGCGAGGAAGTGCAAGCGGAAGACGACCCGCTCGTCCCCCTTGGGCACCGGCGAAATCTCCTCCGCCGGCGGCACCCGCGCCTTGACGAACGCCGCGCTGGGCATCCGGCGCGTGTTCTGGAGGAAGGTGAGGTAGTCTAAGATCACCGTCGAAACGTCCCAGTCGCCGCCCTTCTCGTGCGCCATGGCCTCGGGTGGAGCTGCGAGGGGAGGAGGAGCACGACGGCGGAGAAACTACGGCAGCACCACGGCTAAAGCAGCGGCAGTAGCAGAGGTGGAGAGAGCAAGAGAAGGAAGAGAGTGTGGGGAGGAGGGCGCGCGTGCTCCGCCGCTCCCCTTCCTCTCCCTACTTATAAGCCCTCGGGCTGCAAAGCCGAGGGGGCGGGGCGTGGGATCATGGGATTAACTGCGCCCACGACCCCCCGATTACTGCGTGAAGTTATTGCGCCTTAAACGCTCACGGGAATCGCAACCGCCCGCCTCGGCCGCAGCGGATCCGCCCGCGTGCCGAGGCCCGGTAGTGGCGGGCCTGGCCCACTGTCACGTCCCATCAGGAGCGTGGGGTGGCAGGCTGGACGGGCTGACGTGTGCCGCGTGGCGTGCTTGTGGCGGGCGGCGGGCCTGGGAAGCTTAGCAGGCACGCCACCTGTTTCCCGCCTTGGTGTTCAAAATTGGCCGACGATCCCGCCTTGTCAAAACCAACTCCAGCAGTCGGTGCGTCACAAGGTGGATCAAACATTTTCCCAGAGCTCGGTGAGGGGGGAAGCCATTGAGACTTCGCGACCCCTCAACCGCAACGCCTCATCGGCTTCGGGGACTACTGTCGGAGTAATGGGCCACGGGTAGCCTCACCCAAGTCCCTTAACCTGTCAAAACTTTGGGCCGGTTTCGCCCCGCAATACACCAAACTGAAGCTCCGCCTTCCGGAGGCCGGCTGGCTCAACGGCCGGCCACCGGAGGACGGCCAACCACCAGCAGACGGCACCAAGAGCGGCCGGCCTCTAGAGAGGACGGCGTCGTGCAGGCGGCTACCTGGCGCCCACAGTGTCTGCACCCCCATCAAGAGGACGAGACAGGGCGTGGCTACAGTGAAGTCCCTCACCCCCGAAACTTGGGCTTGGTGTGGCCACAGTGCCCCGTACAGGCGAAGATCTCCGCACGGCGCAGCACTGTTGCCACTCCCCCTTGACGTCACTCCAGACAGGCGGAGCCCTGTTCCCCACGACGACCTGTCGGTACAGCCTGCGGGCTGCGGGCCTTATCAGGCAGTGATAGCCCGAAAGATGGCGGATGCCGAACCATTCAGACTTGGGGAAGGCCGGTCTCCAGCAGGCGGTTGTCCCCTCCCTCGAAGTAAGTGTGGCATTAACCTGATGAGACAAGGTGTGGCTACAGTGATCTCCCACCAAGCGGCGGGATTGTAGCCACACTGAGCTGACCAAGCCCGCGTCATTAGCAGCACGGCTACAGTGAACAGCCACCAACCAGACCTGCCAGCGGCGGGAGCGGCCTGTCGGCTCCGTACCGGACCGGTCGGCAGGGCCCACCAGGCGGCGGGCCCCAGTAGTCGGCGGAGAAGCCGGAGGCCAGAGACACTGACAGCCGGGTCCAGCACCCGGCCAGATTACCGTTGTACCCCTGGGGGGTAGGCCTATATAAACCCCCCAGGGCACCCATGCAAAGGGTTCCCACTCCATTAGAACTAGCCACAACCCTAGAGCAGGAAAAGAGCTAGCCTTGCCTCCTTCTGCCTCTAGCGCACAGCTCAAGGAGCACCATTGTATCACTTGTGCCTTAGTGGTCATGCGGAGACCCCGCAGAGCAGGACTAGGGGTGTTATCTCCTAGGAGAGCCCCGAACCTGGGTAAAGTGCGCCGGCGTATGTGTCTACGCCTTATCCCGCTTCCAGGCACCGGCGACGTTCTACTCGCTCCCACCATGATAAGCCATCCCTTGGCATATGTCGCACCCAACCCCCGACAAACCTCATCCTCCTCCACCTCCAAGTCCTCCTCCGGATCCACTACGTCTGAAGGTAGCCCCGCAGCGATCCGGGATTCGCGCCTTGCCCGGATCTGCTCAAGGAGCTGCAACCGACGCTCGAGCGTCAGATATGTGTAGCTCCTTACCCGGCGACGTGGGGGCATGGCTACTTCTTACTAGTGATGGCGAACGACGAGTGGAAAGTGGCGGCGGTGGCGAACGGGAGGGAGGAAATGTGGACGGGTAGGGTTTCGGTGTCTGCGGTCGGCTTAAATAGCTGGGCTAGGCACTATGCGGCCCACCGGAGCGGTGCCACACAGCGTCAGCGATCCGATGGAGGAGACGAGCTTTGGACCGTCGGGTTTCGCAGTGTTTTCCTATAGGACCACATCGTTAGTCCTACGTGGCGGATGCGCCCGTGCGCCCCTATATCCGCTCCTGATTTGGGCTGTATATGCGGGGTGCCGGTCAGCCCGGGCGTTTGAGGCCCGTTTGAAGAACCCGTCCGGTCATATTTTCGTGGCCGGTCAGTGACTGAGTCGTCAGCCCGGCCATTTGAGACGGGTTTGGGACGCCCGACTGTAGATGCTCTTAGTACATAGTGTTTAACTCAAAGCCATAACGAGCACTCCCTCTCTAAAACTAATATAAGAACCTTTAGATCCCACAGTTGTAGAGAGGGAGTGATTGTTATGACTTTGAGTAAAACAGATCGTTTAGATCACTAGTGATCTAAATTATCTTATGTTTGTTTACAGAGGAGTACTTCACTACATGTACCCTACCCCGTGGATGGAGCATATACGCCGTGCTCCCGCTATCTTCACGAGACTACTAGAGATTGGTATGTATCCACGTGCACCGGTGCACTGGACCTCCTGCCGCATTTTAGAATGTTTCAAACAAGGCGGGAAAAAACTGAGCAAATTCACACAACATTAATGTTTGTTGTCCTAAAAATTTAAATCAAAAATTGAAACATTGCTCGAGATATAAAATTGATAAATTTGACATCAGTGTGATAATGGGTCAAATCTAAAGCTCAACTTATGTTACATACTATTTAATGTTAAATTTGTCATTTTTGTATCAAGAGCAATGTTTTAAAATTTTATCTAAAATTTTGCGACAATACAATTGATGTTGTGTGAATGTGCTCAATTTTGTACACATTTCTCAGAATAATTTAAAATGTGCTACGGAGGTTCGGTGCACTGGTGCACCAGATATTTCCCCACTAGAGATTGCCCAAGTCTCATATACTGCAACGTTTAACAACTTGGCTCATATACGTGTCTTCTTTCCAAAATGCTATATAGGATAACATCTTTGCTAAACATAGCCAATAGAAACACATTAACCCATGTTGCCATCCTAACTTACAACTCTGAGAGTTTTGCGTCTTCAACTAGAGAGGGTTATAGGTTACTCTCTCGTGTTAACCAATAATTTGCTTTCCCTGATCCTAATTCATGGGATCTACAATCACAAAGGTTGAGTTACTACTAAAGTGCAACACATATGAACTGCATACTCATCTCCCTCGATGCATTATCTGTCATATTTTGTGATAGTCCCTTTGTAAAGGGATCAACCAGGTTTTGGTATGTTTGAATATATGTAACTATTATTACTTCAGAGTTTCTCAATTTCAGGAAAGACTCAAACGTCTCTTCATGTTTCTTCAGGACTTTACATTATCCTTATAATTCTTTACTTTGATGATAATCTTTTTGTTGTCACAATTCATAAAAGTAACCAGCATTGGTTTTTTAACCACACGTAAGTCCGTCAAGACTTCACCAATAGTTGTATGTAAAGTAGTAAGCTCTACTTCCATGGTGACCTCATCAATATGGTCTATTTATAGAATCTCCATGACGATGCACCCCCTCCATGAGTAAGTATATACCCACTTGTGGCATGGACCACACCAATATTATACTCTCCATCGCAAAATAAATTATGCCGTTTAAGACAATTTTGTCTTAAAAGTTTAATCTGAAAAGTTTTTTAAGAGGTTGAGCTAGTACAAAGTTGAGACACTTATTTTAGAACGAAGGGAGTATCATGAATCACTAATATCCTTCAAGCGCAGCGTAACCTGAATAATGAATTCCATAAATCTGTATACCTCTCCGATAGCGCTTATCAACTTCAAACATGCTATCTACCAAACGCCTAATCACCTGCTGCCAAACCTAAATAGTAGGAGGAGCGGTCTTGCGCCATCCAAATGGAGAGGAGAGGGCACGTCACTGGTTTTTGGTTGGTTATAATGTGGAGGTCAGGACTTTCGCAAAGCCCCTCACATTTGTTTCGGGTTTGCCGAAAAAAATACGTCTGGATCGTTCGAGGGACCGATATAAGCCTGCATTGGATGACAAACTGTGTTTGAACAGCACGGTCCGAACGGATGCAGGAGGGTTGAGGGTCCGCCTCGGAGATGCAGTGAGTAACAGAATCAAAATCGGCTTATTTTTCACTAAGCAAATTAACGGACAGGGAAGGAATGGCTGTTTCACCTCCTTGCAGAAACACATAAGTCTATCAAGAGCACAGTTATCATGGTCTTATGGAGAGCTTGGCACCTCCGGAATGAGCTGGTACATGGTAAGCCCATACCACCACCAGAGGTATCATGCTCATTTCTTCTCAGCTACTATAATACGTTCAGTCAGATTTCACGTGGGGTGGAGGAGATAATCAAGGGCAAGTCTCCGGTGTTCATTGAAACTGTTGTCGAGAAAGAGGGCAGTACAAACCCCATGCATCGTGAGCCTTGGCCACCCCCTGTGATAGGTGCGGTGGCGCTGTCAGTGGACGGTTCATTTCAAGCTACGGATGGCTCAGCTGGATCGGGTATGATCTTGAGGAACGCAAGCGGTGATGTAATCTTTGCGGCGTACCGAAAGTTATTCCATTGCAACGATGCTTTCGAAGCGGAGCTACAGGCTATATTAGAAGGAATTAAACTGACAGTGGAGCACTCCAACTTAACGATCATCATACAATCAGACTGTGCTCCCGCACTTAATGCTATATTTGATGCATCCATGGATAGATCAGCTTTCGGTCATATGATCCAGGAGATTAAATTTCTCTTAAGTGATAGGGTTTTGTTCCTGTAAAAATTTCTTGTTTTCAAAATAGGGTTGCAGACTGCTTAGCGAACTTTGGACGGTGTGGAGATAGCACAGCATGCTGGCTGGGGCAAGCTCCTCCGTTTGCCAGTGATTTAGTCGGTGAGGATTGTAACTCTATTATCTTGGAATAAAATCCCTATGACTTCCTGCAAAAAAAAAACAAATTAACGAATAACGAATCAAGCAGTACACTGACCAGTGGATCGCCACACCAGTACGCCACGTAAAGAATTCAACACACAAACAAATCTTCGTGCCAATTCTCCTGAGCCACGAACGGCACGTCGCACGTCGTGTTTCTTCGAGTTTGGCGGTAGCAGAAGTAATAGTAGTAACAGAATGAAAATCAGCTTATTTCCTCCATTTCACCAAGCAAATCAACGAATAACGAATCAAACAGCATACAAATCACTGGAACCAACCACACGACCCACGTAAACAAACCCAACACACAAGCCCCGCCGTCACTCCGGTCATGCACGCACGCACGCACAACGGCGTGCGTGCAACCGTTTCCCTTGCGAACATGTCCCTCCACCGCTCCACGCCTAGTACGGCCTGACGCCGGCGTAGTTGCCGGGCGGGTCGTACACGCAGACCGCGAAGGTGCCGCGGCCGCCGGCGCACGTCGCCGTGGCGCAGCCGACCTTCTTGCTGCCGCGCCACACGATCTGCGTGTAGTGCCCGCACGCGCCCCGGGGCCCCCGGCAGTAGTTGTACCGGGCGTCGTACATGGCCCGCTCCTTCACCACCCACGCCGCCACCACCGCCTCGGGCGTCCACCCGCCGCCGCCGCCGACGCCGCTGCCGCGGAACAGGTTCTCCCCGTACCGCCCGTGCGAGTGCACGAGCGCGCACCCGGCGCGCGCGCGCGCCCTTGCGTAGTCTCGCGCGCACCGCTCCAGCCCGCCGTCCCACGCCAGCGCGCGCACGCCCACCGCGCGGCGCGCCGCGTTGTGGGATGCCAGGAACCGCCACGCCTGCTGGCTGAGGCCGCCGCCGCCGATCTTTTTATAGCCCCGCGCGGCGTCGGCTCCGTCGGCGGTGAGGAGGATGACGGCCGCGAGGACGAGGAGGGCGGCGGCCCCGACGGGGACGCGGCGGCGGGGATGCAGCATTTCGATCGAGCTTTTGGCTGACCAGGTGCTGCGCCGTGACGGATGGTTTGCTGCGGGTGGTATTTATGCGTGCGAGCTTGGCGCGGGAGAGTTTCATGGTGGGCAGGTGTTGCTGGAGAGGAGGAGTGGCGTCCATGTTGGATGGCATGGCATCGAAGGATTTGGACAAGATAAAGTCCACGCGCTAATCAATCTGCGCCTACGTCTGTTGCGTGATTTCTGGCGCGAAGTTGGACATTATATGGGGTTGTACGTATCCAGGGGTCGATCCTCTGACTGCCAGACCATGACGAGAACCAACGAACGAACTGGCGAGGAGTTGGAACAAAAATTATTTGCCGTCTCAACAGTAGGTAGAAAAACGAAGCGGAAACTTTCCGTGGGAAAATGCAAATGTAGAGGAAATATGAAAACAGAAACAGAAATTTGCAAAACCAAATAGAAACGGTTTTTTTTACACGGAAACAAAAACAAAAACAAAACAGTGTTTTTCGACGAGAAAAACATGAATATGGAATTCCTGATTTTATTATGGGCCTATTAATACTTTGTAACTCAATCACAAAACAACACACAATTATCAGTGAAAGAACAAAAAGCTACACCTACAAACCTATTACGTAAATCTCTTACGAAAAGCAATCCCCTTCCCTAATCCCCACTAGTTCCCCCTTCATTTCAGTGTGTGCCCAGTGTTGTCCAATCAGACAACCCCACATCACAACGTGCATAACTCTTGTAGGTAATTTTGCGTAAGTGTAGCAAAGCTCGTGAAAGAATGCCCATATGAAACCCAACTTCTATTGTCACGCATGCACTCAACTAGACTCTATGCACAATTTTCCAGTACTACTGTGATACTGCGCTAAGTTGCTAACCTAGCCATAGTCTTTTGTGCCTTGGTTGGTTGTGTTTTTCTCTACGGTTCAATGTTTCTAAGTTCCGATCAACACCCCCTTCAATTACCCTGTCTGCACCGTAGTCGCTTCGTATTTGTTTTCGCTAATATTTGTTTTGATATTGATTTTTGTCGTTTCTATATTCGTTTTTGCTTTCGTAAAAGAATATGAAAATAAATGTGGTAGCACCTAGTTTTATCCCTTTTCGCTATGTTTTCATCCTCTCTCAACAACAGAAGATCATGCCTAGCGATTTGCCCATGGGCTTTGATTCGTTCTGTTCTGGCGATAACTTTTATCTTTTGCGCTTCTGTCATTGGGCCTTATTTGTGCACTCCCTGACGTTTGGGTTAAGCCTCCGTGCAATTCGGGCAGGGCCATTTTCCATGGACGAATGCACTTTTTTCGATGATTTTCACAGAGTTTTAGGTCCTTTTCTATTTCAGGGGAAAACTATATTTCCATATTAAAATTATGCCAGAGGTTGTGCTTCATGACAAGTGATGGCATCCAATGTAGCTTGATCGATGACCCTGGAAGGACGATCGATGATGAACTAAGAAAATTCCCATCCCGATCCTCATCCACGTCGTGCTTGACGCGTTGCCGATCTATGTCACGACTGCAATGGAGTGATTTTCACTCTCAGTGAGATTTCGATGAAATTTACTGAATTTCATTAATTTTGGCAGACACTAAAAATATTTACCTTTCGGCCAAAATATTTCAGCAATTTTAGTAGTATACATGAATTCAAATATTTTTCACCTGCATTCAAATATTTAGTTGAATTCGAGTGAATACTTCGGCCTTTTTTTCAAACACAAACTGAAACTACTGAAATTCACTGAATTTATGTGACTTTGGTTTGTGCTAAAAAATTCTGAAACTGGGAGTGAAAACCTTGGAGGGAGCTCCCCTTTGGTGTGCTGAAGATCCTTGACGGCCTTCGCGGCTCCTTCCTCTGGGCGGCCGCGGACTCCGGTGCTCAGTGCCTTATGGCTTGGGAGTAGGCATGCCGCTCCAAGGACGAAGATGGGCACGGCGTTCGCTACAGCAAGCTTCAGAACGATTGGTTGTTGCTCAAGCTGGTGCATCAATTGCATGCGCAGCTGGCGTCCTCCTGGTCCGCTTGGGCCTAGTCTGAGTTTGGGAGCCATCTCCTCGCTCCGGTAGCTCAGGGGTCTGTGCGTGCTGTTGGCCTGGCCCCCATTGGGCAGAGCTGGCGTCCCTACTACCACTCTATCGCTTGATCTCCTCGGTCTCTCAAGTTGCCCTCGCCTTTATGCATTACTCCAGGATCGTCGATCGTTGTGGTGGCCGGCTGGCCGCAAAGTAGTATCGTCGCCTCCCTGGATGGCGCCCTCGCCGCTCGGCACTGCGTTGTCAAGTAGGCGGTCATTCCTCCGTCAGCTCCTCACCGCCGACAGGCTGTCAGCTCTCTGCACCGCCTTCGCCATCCTGTGAAAACAGTGACCAGTTAACTATGTCTTCCGCAAATAGTCAACCTCCTACTGAAACTAGTAAACATTGTTGCACATATCATAATCTATAATAAAAACCTCTATTTTAAATCTTATTTCTCTTTTAGCGAGTTTTTACTGAGCCATTTAATTCTGTCTTACGCCCAACAATGTGACCGCGTGTAAAACACGATCCACACACATGTCTTCACATAAAGAGTTACGGAATTTGTGGTCGTCAACTGATGGAACAGGTTACAAGGGACAAGAGGACCGCTTCTCAGCCGGCTGCTGTACACGAGAAACCTGCGCAAGAGCAGTAGCAAGGGATCACAGGGGGTTTGTTTTCATCTCTCTCAGTTTTCATGCGAAGACTTTGCAGTTCTATAGAGGAAGCAAAGGGACAAGCTATACTGATCAGGCCTGGACTACTGTTTTCAGAGGCAGTATAATTGTAAAGACTGACAATGCTTTAACTGCAAAGGAGCTGGACAAAAGGGAGATCAAATCGATTGGACTGCATCCAAATCATTAGTAAGATTAAAGCTGTAATTGTTGCTTTTGACTCTGTCTGCATCCAACATATTCCCAGGGAGTGCAGCCATTTGGCGCATGAACGGGCAGTTTGAGCACGACAAGAAGTCGATTCAGTGCTAATTACGGACGGACCAGAGCAGCTTCGAGCTCTTATGCTATGTGAATGTAACACCTTTGTGTGATTGATTAGGTAGTCATTCTAAAAAAATCATGATCACATAAATATATTATAGTTAAAAATTATTGTTTTAAATAACAACTAAGCAACAATATCTACTATTTATTCTTCCACCATGATTCTCTCTTAGGTCCATCTATTAATGTGATCTATTATGTTTCTTTCCATGGCTAGGATATCATTTAGAGGTTCATTCTGTTCATAATTCAAAATATGTAACAAATATTGCCTCCTCGGTTCAAAACCATCCTACATCTGCATTATACAACATTGTTACAGAAAAACCATGTGCAGCGTGTATACAAATGAGCATGGTGTAAATATACACCCTGTGTATTGGAAAATGTAGCGCTCATTGTATCATTACTGCGTGAAGTTAAAAACCAAATAACCGGGCAGAACACTGCATGTATGAAGTGCTACATTGTGCATTGAATGATTCAATTAAGAGTGTAATGCATTGACAAGATTCATACATGTGTGAGTTTGTCGTTTGTCGTAACAACGGAAACTTAGCATCCTTATTTAGAGATCTCATCCTGCAATGCATGGTTTGCAACTTGCAGCGCAAGGTTTAGATTCTTGACCATAGGTTTAAATATATTCTTCCCCAAAGTAGGTAGTGGAAGCAGGCCCAAAATAAACACAACTTTTTTTATTTTGATCCAAGATCAATAATAGAAATACCAAGAATATATCAAGGAAATAAAACCTTATGGTACTAGTTTAATAATGTTTAATAATGAAGAATTAGAATCTTACCATATCACATTTGGAGATATGGTACTGGTTGCTATCAGGCCAGCTATCAAACGTCCATATTTTCCCAATGATTTGGGTCTCGTCCATAGTTTCACATCGACTAAATTAATAATAGTGAGGCAAAATGTAATGTGTGATTATAGCAACTACACCGGAGTTCGGATCTATGCAATGAATTGGAACGTCATGTTGTGGCAAACTAGTATCCGCACAACAATATTAAAGCAATCAACATTCATGTATTGATCATTTTCCTTTAATATGTTCCTTATTTGTCTCAAATTTAAACTAGTAGAGTAAGGATTAGAGCTTTTCTCTGATTTGCTCCAGTGAAATCGAAATTCTGTCAATTATAATGACACCAGAGTATTTTATTAGACCACAAAACAAACTGAAAAGATGTGGCTTACTCCAGTTCATCAACCATACCGATGCACAATCAAAGTTCATTCATTAAGTCGTCGTTTGTTGGATTGCCAGACGGTGAAAGGAGAAACGATTGCGAGCCGAGCTGAACTTTCAATGATGTATTTGATGTTTTGAGGTTCTTAGGGGGTCTATGCAGAATCATACAATCCCTGGGATCTATGTCGCTTTCGTCATCTTCCAAGTCTTGATTCTTATATTATCTTTCATTTTAGCGGACTCATAATTGAATGATGATAATATAAGAAATCGAGACTTGGAAGATTCACAAAAATGACAATGATTCACAAAAATGACCTCAAAACATCAAGCACATCATCAGAAGTTGAGCTCAACTCGCAATCATTTCTCATTTCACCGTCCGTCAATCCAACAAACGACGACTTAATAGATAAACTTTGCTTGTGCATTAGTATGGTTTATGATGTCCACATTTTTTCCAGTTCATTTTGTGTTCTAATAAATTACTATTGTGTCATATAATTGACATAATTCCGATTTCATAGGAGCAAATGGGTGAAAAGCTCTAATCCTTACCCTACTAGTTTAAATTTGAGACAAATAAGGAACATATTAGAAGAATGATGAATACATGAATGTTGATTGCTTTAATATGGTTATGCGGATATTAGCGTGCCATGACATCCAACTTATTAAAGACATTATAGTTCACTACATGGATCTAAACTTTTGCGTAAGTTACTATAATCACATATTACACTTTACCTCATACTAATAATGTTTTCTTATTATTATTTTAGTCAGTGTCCCACTATGCACGAGACAAGTTGTCGACAAAATGCAGACATTGCTATGTTGCCATAATTGTTTGATAGTCGTGTTGATAGTACTGGCTACCATACTTCAGAATGTGATATGATAAGACTTTAATTCTTCGTTACTAAGAGCGATTTATTTGGTTTTAATGATTGATGTATTTATAAATATATGAACCATTGCATATTTTATTTCCTTGGGATATTCTTGGGTTATTCCTATTGTTCATAATGGATTAAAATAAAAAAAAGTTGTCTCTATTTTGTACCCGCTTATAATACCTACTTTGGGGAATAATATATTGAAAACTATGGCCAACAATCTAAGCTTTGCGCTCCAATTTGCAAACCCTGGATTGAAGGACGAGATCTCTAAATGGGGATGCAAAGTTCATATTGTTTCAACAAACTCACACTCGTATGAATCTTATAGATGCATTACAATCCTTAATTAATCCGTTCAGCACACAATACAATGTAACATTTCATACTTGCAGTGATTTGTCGAGTTATTTGGTCTTTAATCCCATGCGCTCATGATACGCTTGAGTGCTACATTTTTCAATACCCAAGGTGAGTATTAAACCATGCTCATTTGTGTACACGTTGTACTTTTTTTAGCAAGGCTATATAATGCATATGTAGGATGGTTTTGAACTGAGTAGGCGATTTTTGATACATATTTTGAATTATTAAGGGAATGAAGCTCTAAACAATATTTCATCTATGGAACGAAACATTATAGATCGCATCAATAGATGCACCTTCAAGAGAGAATCATCTTCAAAGAACAAATAATATATAATGTTGCTTAGTTGTTATTTTTAAATATATTTTTAACTAATTACAATACATTTATTTATGTGATCATGTGTGTGGATCGTGTGTACACACGCGCTCACATCGTTGGTCATGAGACACATTTAAATGGCTCGGATGTTTTTATTATATATTATGACACATGTATTGCACTCCAAGCTTACTAGTAGAATAAAAAGATTTGATGGCCACAAAACTGATAATGGTTCACTCATATGTAGACGTACCATGTTAAAATAAGATCACGTTGCTGGTAATATAACCACTGTTCTTACGCTTGGTAGGAGTCTACAATTTGCAAGTTGCATCAATCAAGTCAAATATGCACCAACACTATAAAATGATTAAAACGAGATCAACAAACTGCATGTCATGTTATAAGTTGTGTGAATGAAAAACGCCAACAGAGACAGTTGTAAGAAGTTGTGCCTGCTGGTGTCCACTGGCAGTATTTGTACCTTTGTTATTCAGAGAGTAATGTGAAGCACGGCGTTTGTTCCTTCAGCGCGAATGAAAAGCGATGCGTGGAAGCCGCAGTTCCCTTTCTTGTGCCCTTATTTTCTTGATCAGTTCCTCGAAAGATTGAGGTATATATATAGTGGTACTCATGGAACATGAGCCCTTTACTCCTACATATTGATCAGGAACGGAATGACACTAGAATTATACACATATATTCAATGCAGTAGATATTGACCAGCTGTAGGGGAGGAAGCTAGTTAAGAAGGAAAACATACCACTCGCGAGGATTGCAGTAGGTGATAAGATGATCAGCAATGGTGAAGGGACGCACCGAGGGGCGTATCCTCTCTTTCCTGTCGTGTATCTGGCACGAATCTGCTAATCTCTCGGACAAACCAGTCGCCAGCGAATGCACCACAATGGGGTCCGATGGTAGACTGAGGTAAATGGAGTTGCTGCTCAAGGAAGGGAGGTCCCTGGCTGAAACTGACAGGCAACGGTCGCCGCTGAGAAACAGCGCGCCGTCGCCTATGTTCTTCACCTGGATAAGCTTACAGCGTTGGCCGCCGTTTAGATCCAGGACATAGAGCTTGCAGTTGCAGACCAATTGTTGCGACCAGTCCAACGCAGCCCATTCTGACCCATTTGCATAAGGAGCTGGCTGCCGGACGGCGAGCAGCATCCTTCCACCGGACTCCACGAGGTAAAAATTGCAGACTTCGCGGTCAGCAGAAATGTGGAGCGTGAGCAATCACCACCACAGAGTTCTCGAGCGGTCCTTCTCGTCTCCGAGGGTATAGCTGCACGATCTCACTCGAACAACAGAGGGTGGCGTAGAGCCTTCCTTGGAAGGGCAAGGCGCACCCAACGTAGAACCCTCTGTAGAGGACCTCCCAATCCGACGAGCCCGGGTCGGCGGCGAGCACCACGTTCGTGTAGGGGAATCAGACTACCACGGCGATGGAGTCCGCAGAGGACGCCGCGCTGCTGCACACCGCGGCGTTCATGTCGAGCAGGGACGCCTTCTGCCTGACCACCTGGCAGTACATGGTGACGAGGGGCGGGAAGTCTACCGCGTCACGCGTGAACGGGTGCAGCACGCGGACCGCGGTGGTGCGCTCGTGCAAGAGGACGACGAGGCCGTCGGTGAAGCCGACGATCCTGTGCCGCCGGAGCTCCGGCAGGGGGACGCGGAGGCGCCTGGCCGTGCGCGTGTGGAAGAAGGCGATCTCGCAGGCGTCGTCTGGGCGGACGGCGTCGCCGTCGCAGAGCGCGACCCAGCCGCGCGGGCGGAGGCGCGGGTCACGCAGACTGGGGTCGCGCGGCGCGGGCGTGCAGGCGCGCCAGTCGGAGCAGACGGCGCGGAAGCAGATGTAGTCGACCACGTCACCGTCGCCCTCGCCCAGGAGCCGGCGGGTGACGAGGCCTACTATGTCCGTGGGCAGGGACGCCCAGCCGCCGGCTGGCTGCGCCGGTGCGCTACGCTTGGACAAGGCCGGCGGGGCCAAGGTGGGTCCTTTTCGCTTCCTTCCCGCCGCCGCCGCCGCCGCGGACGGAGCAGAAGGGTGCGATTTCCTCCCCATCCCGCAAGTATGCCCTGCGCGATGTCGGTAGCCAGTTGGGTCGGGACTTTCTACGTGTCGTTACTTGGTCCAACTCCAACACTAGTTGGTTAGAATTTTACGGCACTTCATTTTTTGTTTTATTTTCTCAGGTCAAAACACGTACATTTTATGCCAGATAGTGCAAATGTATTATTCGGCGAAGCCGAGCGAACGCATGCAAGCCTTCCCATGCCTGTATGTGCTCACGCATGTGACTCTTTAACACAACAGATAGTGGCAATGTGTGGGAATTGCACCCGTCGTGCATGTGGATAGCCAGCTCCATGTGCGCATGCATATGCACGAAGACTTTGGAACACGTGAACGAAGAATTCCTGGCTGTCACCGACAAGATCAGACCGGCTCCGGTAGAGGAGTGGTAACAGTGAGGTGTCCGCAGCTCTTTCTAACGGTAGTGGTGATTGTTTAGTGATCTTGAAATCTTGATATAATTTTTATTATGTTTGAGATGCTTTGTACTTCCAGTAAACTTTTAAGATCTGAATCATTCTTGAAAGAAAAAAAAATAGAATAGTCGTTGCCATATAAAATTAGTGAGTTGTGTGACGGGCCCTTATGCAAAGATTGTAGTACATTGGTAAAAGTTGACTCCTAGATGATTTCTTAAAGAGTTTGGTCACCTTGTGGATAATAATCAACTTCTATATTATGGGGGTGGTGATAAGAGAAGTGTTTAGCCCGGGAGGGCACGTGAGCCCACAAGTGGACCCTACCTCTGGCCCTTCGCTTCTGTAGGCCTCCATCCTCCTTCACCTAATCTTTTTTTGGATTTTCTATGAAGCTAACTACCAGATATATGTCTTCTCATTAGCCCCTATCATTTTCATGACACCGGCTTTGGAGGATGTCGAAACTTCGTAACTACTCCTTTAAAGGATATTGGAATACCCACCTCCTGGCGGCATTTGCACCCTCTGTCTCGTCCGATCCTACCCCTCCCCCTTCCTGATGTCAGAGTGGGCCCTGATGTTCCTCACTGAGCTGACGGCCTCAGGGATCCATGACGTACGGACTGATGGCGCGCTCAGGGCCACCTCCTCTGGCTTGTGTTGCCCTCGTCCTGCATTCGCGGTCGTTTCGTTTGAGTGCCATGCGCCTAACATGTGGGCCGCTGAGCGAAGGTGTGCATGCTTCCTTTCTGGTGGTGGGGCTGATGGGGGCGTTCTTGTGCAATTTCATCGGTTATCCTCGTTGGGATGTGGAGGAGGGATTCTTCCTATCCGACCTTTGGCCTTCATGGCCCTGGTCGGATGGCGGTGCTTCTTGGGCGTCGTGGGCTCTGACCAACTGACGTCTTTTGTGTAGGTGTATGTTACAGATACCCTGGTATCCCTCTTCCTCTGTTGGGCGTCTTTCGC
Organism: Aegilops bicornis; assembly: GCA_021605145.1. NCBI lineage: Eukaryota > Viridiplantae > Streptophyta > Magnoliopsida > Poales > Poaceae > Aegilops > Aegilops bicornis. The sequence continues at coordinate 635,798,901 of CM038674.1, read as the reverse complement.
CTTGCGTTAACATTGGTTGTCGTTAGGTTCACCCATGTGTCGGCTGTCGGTAGGTTGTCGTGTCGGTTGCTTTAACTTGTTCTCTCTGTGTTCACTTTTATTATCCTTTTTTTATTTCCAGTTCAGTTTTGTTCTATTTTGTGTTTCAAATTTTTATAACGTTATTTTATACTTTCACTTGTTTCCTTGGTTATATATATTTTTCTTTTTTATACATGCTGAATTCTTCTCACTTTACATTAACATATATTTCTTTTATAAGCGTATGAGTGCATATAATAATTCCATGTTTTCTAAAATAAATAAAATAACTTAATACATTAACATTTATTTCATATATATGAATATTATTTTAAAGGTCCATATTATGTAAAATTATGAAATAATTATGTACATGGATACATTTAGTATATAGTTAGACTGTGCTATGAACATTTTATTTCATATATACGAACATTAGAAAAATCTGAAATTTTGTTGTATTTTCTAGATATATTTTTTCTTAGTATTTTTATTTTTAAACATGCACATCTTTAAGAGGCTATAATTATTTTGATTTATAGATACACAGAATTTTTATGTGTGTACGTTAACATTTTTAATATTCTGCATTTTTGTTCTCCATTGTTAGGAACTTATTTTTGCTTAACATTATTGAAACTTGTTAAGAAAAGCAATTTCAATTTATTTTGTAATACGTACTTTCAATAATTCAAAATATGTTTTTACAGTTTGTTTATTTTATTATGTCCATGCAAAAATACTAATAAAAAATATATGTTCCTGAGTACATGCAAAAAATGAAGAAGCCTAACCCGGCCCATGTTCAGTGTGTTAAATTGTTGCAGAAATGCCCGGGACACTTACTTAGCGATCCCTGAAAAAGAAACTTACTTAGCGATGTCTACTGGGCTAGCCCATGTAAGGTACCACTTATACTTGTCTAAAAAAAAAGGTACCACCCATACCGAATCACCCGGTTTCTGACCAGTTTCTTGACCGGTTTAGGAATCTTCTTTAGTTTTTGTGTTCCTTCTCTATCGGTGTTTTTTATTATGTTTTTCTTTTTTCCAGAAAATATCTCAAATTTCATTTTTTTTACAAAATGCTGAAATCATTGTATATATTTTCAGAATTTTTTAAAAATCTTTATTATTTTATAAAAGTATTCGTGTCGTCATAAATTTGTTCTTAAATTTTAAAAACTATTCTAGTTACTCAAATACTGCTCTTAAATTTTAAGACATGTTCAGGTTATGCAATATTATTCTCAAATTTTGAAAAGGGTTTTTTGAAAAATATTAACTATTGAAGATTTATTTTTTCCTAGTATTTGTTTTCTAACACGAAATTGAAAATAAAACTAAAAAAATCGTTGCTGTTGTAGCCGAAATACCACAGTAACCCTAGCACTGGGCTGCCCCAGATGGGGGGACGTATTGCTGTTTGCTCCTATATCTCGCTTGAAGCAAGATAATGGAAAGGTGTCGCCAGAAACAGGCGTACAGTGGACAAGCCCAATTACTGTTAAGTGTAGTCGTTCTTTTTCTTTTGTTTCTTTTAATCTTGTTTACATTTTGAAAAATGTTATATATCTTTCCCTAATAATAATAAAGCACGGATTGAATCTGTCAGGTTCATCGTCGCGTCCTTTTTACAAAAAGGTCCCTGTGGTTTTTAGTATTTAACCCGCAATCCTTTTTTAATCTGAGAAAAACGTTTCAATCTTTAAAAAAATGGTGGGATGTGCAGCGCCGAAGATGCAGGCAGGGGAGGTTCCAGCCCGCGCCGGCATGGAAGAAGACCAGACGCGGCGGCGTTCATTCTCCGGCCAGATCACGCAGGATTCCGGCATGGTTCGAGGGCGACCGGATCCACACACGGGGAGGCGAAGGCAGGCACTTGAGGCGGGGGCGTGTCTTGATGCACAGGAGGGTGGCGTGGCGGGACTTGCTGGGCATGTGGAGGCTCGGATCCAGGCGACGGCAAGCAGGACGACAAGAAGGAGGTGCGGGGCGAGCTCGAGTCCTGCAGGTGGCCATGGTAGAGAAGAAAAAGGGAACGAGGAGAGGGACGGCAGCGGATTGCCTCGGGACGACGGCAGGACTCGCCAGCCTCGTACTCAACAGGTAGAGGAGCGCCACGGGAGGAGGGGAGCGGCAGGGAAGGAGCGGGGCTAGCGGCGCTTCGCCATGCGGACAGCAGCATGGTCGCTTGAGCGTAACAGCGAGAAGAAGCAGAAGGATAAGAGGAGGAGCTCGCCAGAGGGGCGGCATCGGGCGGCGGCGTTTTTGACGGGAGGTAAGCGCGCGAGGGGCGGCGACGGCCGAACCTCTCTCTCTCGTGTGTGTGTGTGTCTCTGTTGGCTGGGGATGGAGAGGAGGACGAGGGGGATCAAAAGAATGGGGATCGGGATCGAGCGAGGCTCTCCCTGGCGGCTAGGGTTCACGAGGTGCCGCTGGGCCTTGGGCCAAAAGTGCTGGCTGGTGCTGCTCTCTCTCTTTCTTCGGTTTTTTTTATTTTTGAAAAAATAGAGATTTGAATAAAGAAAAGGAGGTCTAGGAGAAGAGTTTGGGCATGGGGTTATTTTACCTAGACTCAGAAAAATGATCTTGATCCATAAAATATAAATGGGCATGATTGAAAGTTTAAATTCAAACTCTACGACTAGGTTTTATAAGTGTCCAAAAATATTAAGATTTTTGGTGGAAATTGGGAAAAAGATAGAAGAAGTATCGGCAAAGTTTGGAGGTATACCTTGAAGTAGAAAAAGGCACGGGATTTTTGTAAAGGCTCAAAAGGAATTTGAAAAGAAAATTTAAATAAAATAGAAGGAAGGTTCAAATGATTTCCTGGAAATTTTCATAGTTTTTAATTTGGTGATCCAGGATTTTTAATAGGTCGCCTGGGTTAGCCAAATAGAGGTAGAGAGAGAGACTTGAGAGTTTGAGAGAGACACATGAGAGAGAATGGTACATGAGAAGTGAGAGAAACCTGAAAGATAGAGGCATAAAAATATGTAAGAGAGAGGGAGAGATACGTATGTGAAAAGTTGAGGCGTGCAAGATTTAAACCCAAGAAAAGTATGGTGACTCGCGTTCTTATCCGTGGGAAATAGACCATCACAACCAAGAAAAACAAAGCAAACACCCGTGCTCGGTGTGCCTGCACGACGACCTGATCATATCGCACAGGTCATGCGAGGTCAATAGGGTTGCCAACCCTGTTTACAGAACATATCGTGGTGGGCTGGATTCATTCATTGCTTCATCGTTGAATGTTATAAATATTAAGAATTAATGATTGTTGCATGAGTAGTATTCTTACGAGGATTAAGATGCATACATATCCCATATAGTGAAAATTAATCTATTGGTGTGATGTCGTCGGATCGATGAAGAAAAGGGACATGAACAAGATATTAGTGTTTGTCACAATAACATAAACTTTTCAATATTTTTGTTTCTCGTTAAAAAGCATGGGCTCTTTTATACGTCAGGAAGATGCATAATGGGGCGAGTTTATGAATTTCATCATCCAATAAAAGCATCACAAAAGTTGAACAATGTAGTATTCAAAGGGTTTAAGAATTCATCTTTAATTTCTTTGTAGAGGAGTTAACGAGTCAGTATCTGACTAAATAACTTCAAACTAACTACTATATTTTTTAAATAGGTGTCATCTCGCAAGATAATTTGAATATGTGGGGATTTTAAGCCGTGCATATTGGGTTAGAGTTTGTGAAAGATCATGGATGTCGTCTAGAGGGGGGGTGAATAGGCGCTTTAAAATAATTATGGTTTAGGCTTGAACAAATGCGGAATAAACCTAGCGGTTAATTTGTCAAGCACAAAACCTACAACAACTAGGCTCACCTATGTGCACCAACAACTTATGCTAAGCAAGATAAACTACTAGGTGATAGCAAGATATATGACAAGAACCAATATGGCTATCACAAGGTAAAGTGCATAAGTAAAGAGCTCGGAAAGAGATAACCGAGGCACGCGGAGACGACGATGTATCCCGAAGTTCACACCCTTGCGGATGCTAATCTCCGTTTGGAGCGGTGTGGAGGCACAATGCTCCCCAGAAGCCACTAGGGCCACCGTAATCTCCTCACGCCCTAGCACAATACAAGATGCCATGATTCCACTAAGGGACCCTTGAGGGCGGTCACCGAACCCGTACAAATGGCAACCCTTGGGGCGGTCACCGAACCCGTACACTTTGGCAACCTTTGGGGCGGTCACGGTGCAGATCAAATTGCTCAGGCGATCTCCACAACCTAATTGGAGACCCGACGCTTGCCGGAGCTTTACACCACAATGATTAAGCTCCGAACACCACCAACCGTCTAGGCGCCAAGGCACCCAAGAGGAACAAACTCTAGGGTGCCCAAACACCCAAGAGTAATAAGCTTCTCAAACTTCACTTCCACGTATCACCGTGGAGAACTCAAACCGATGCACCAAATGCAATGGCAAGGGCACACGAAGTGCCCAAGTCCTTCTCTCCCAAATCGCACCAAAGCAACTAATGCTAGGGAGGAAAATGAGAGGAAGAATGAAAGAAGAACACGAAGAACTCCAAGATCTAGATCCAAGGGGTTCCCCTCACTTAGAGGAGAAAGTGATTGGTGGAAACGTGGATCTAGATCTCCTCTCTCTTTTCCCTCAAAAACTAGCAAGAATCCATGGAGGGATTGAGAGTTAGCAAGCTCGAAGAAGGTCAACAATGGGGGAAGAACACGAGCTCAAAAGGATGGATCTCAAGGGGGAAGAAGACCCCCTTTTATAGGTGGGGAGAAAATCCAACCGTTATCCCCTCACTCAGCCCGCACGACGCGGTACTACCAAGATGAGCTGCGGTACTACATGATCGGCCGCGGTACTACCGCAAGTGCAGCACTGGCGGATGAAGGCCTATTGCAGAGCAACGAACGGTAGAACCGCCGGAGCGGTACTACCGCTACGCTTCTACGGTACTACCGTAAAGGTGCAACACTAGTCAAGATGGAAAGCACGGAAGTAAAAATTACTTCCGTACCTACTTCCGCCGAGGGAGGACCTGCGCAAAAATCCGACGCGGTACTACCGCACACGAAGAGCGGTACTACCGGCGTGAGGCGCGGATGTAAAATTACATCCGCCCTACTTTCGCTCATCTTTGCTAAGCTGGCGAGCCCACGGTACTACCGCGCCCGGCACGGTATTACAGCGTGGGGCGGATGTAAAAATTACATCCGCCCCTACTACCGCTCAAGAAGTTGCGCTTTGGCACGAGGCCGCGGTACTACCGCTCCACAGGCGGTACTACCGTGAGCACCTGCAGATTACTACATGGTGGGCTGCGGTACTACATAGGGCCTGCGGTACTACCGCAGAGCAGTACTACCGCATGCCCCAGATTAGCAACACTAGGAGTCCTTCATTTTGCAGAGAAGACAACAGAGGGAAACAATAAAACCAGAACTGACATAACTTCTACAAATGAACTCCGAATCGAGCAAACTCAAGCTTGTTGGAAACAAGACAACGAGTAACAAACTCAAGCTTGTTGGAAACAAGACAACTCAAGCTTGTAAGAAGAGGCAGAGGAGGTATGCCTAACAAACAAAGGAGTGAAACCTCCAACAGAGAAGAACCGGCATATCCTCCAACATCGAAAACATCATAGAAGATGCATGTGAACTCCGTTTTCGATGAGCTCGAGCTTGTCATAAAAATGACCATACGCTCCAAATCTCACAAGGAGAAGAACCAAACAAGAACCAAAAAGATGATGCAAGGATGCAATGGTTTGAGCTCTCTACGAATGATACGATCAAGCTACTCATCGAGAGCCCCCCTTGATAGTACGGCAATCGATCCTATAACCCGGTCTCCCAACTACCATCATGAGACCGGTAAAATAGAAAACCTATCAAGGGCAAACCTTTGCCTTGCACATGGTTCACTTGAGCTAGACGATGATGATCTTGACTCCCTCAAGTTGGACCACCTTTCATGATTACGTTGGCTCGAAGAAGACTAGTTGATTGCTCCCCCATACTCCACTATGGGTGAGCCACTCTTCCGCACATCTTCACAAGTCCATTGTCACCACAATGGACGTCAAGCTTCAAGCATTTGATCTCTTCGTGATGCTTCACTTGAATTTGCACACCGCACCCTAACCCCACAAAGAACTCTCACGAAGACCATGGGTCAGTACACAAAGCGTAATGGACAATGCTTACCATACCATGGGATCACTTGATCCCTCTGTACATCTTGTACGCTTTGTGTGTTGATCAACTTGATTCACTCTTGACTTAGTCTTGATCAACCTTGATTCTTTCCAACTCTCTTCATATGGATGATGTCTTGAAGGTAAACATGAATGATCAAACAATCTTCTTCTTCAAGACATGCTTGCAATAAGCTCAACACTCACATGACCAATCTTTGGATAATTCCTTAATAGTACCTTGGTCAACACATAAACTCCTTGAAACCAACACATGGACTTCAAGAAATGCCTATGGACAAATCCTTCAAATATAACTCAATGCAACCATTAGTCCATAAAGAATGTCATCAATTACCAAAACCACACATGGGGGCACCGCATGTCCTTTCAGTTTGTGATATCCACCCGTTGCAACACACGGGCATTTGTGCTAGATCTGTAAATACTGACAACCCCGGAAAGTCTAAGAAAATGATTCTAAAAACAAACCGAATATTTGTAATGAAAATACGATTATTATTTTAGTCGTATGATATGTAAATGTTGTCATCGTACTACTACTAAATGTTCAGTTACTAATTGTTTGAAATGTAAACATGTATGTTGGTTAGGTACTATGGAAAATTTAGTAGTGTACTATAGGAACGTCTTACACGACGGTCCTTTCAGGGTGGATGTGTCCTTGTGCGAGTCGACTACAGTTGTAGTTAGAGACATGGTCAACGTGGGTTACGCATTGTCGGAAGGTGCATCCGAGCGGTGTTTGGCCCGAGGATGCAGGGAAAAAATGACAATGGAGGCCTTAAATGCCGACGGAGCAAATGATGGGACAGCTGCCCGTTGGGGTTTGCGGCTGTCACAGTGATCGATCGTGGGGTCGTACATGAGGTTTGCAAGCAATCCCAATAACCCAAGTGTTTGGTCAGCCGATGGTGTATGTGGAGTTCATTTCACCACCGATGTTGCGGATCACGATGAGAAGGGGCGGTGAGGTCGAGTTGGCCATCACATCAGCCCCTAGCATCGGCCCATCGGAACCGACGGGCGACCAGCCTGTGTATGACACGGGATATTGGTCTGCGGCCATTGACATGAGTGAACACGTGGAGGTATTGCCAGAGGCGCTCGATGATGACGATCACTCTTCCGCGTCTTCCGAGTCAAGCGAAGAAGAAGATGTTCCTCCCCAGAGGGCGGTCGCGGCGTCACTGCAATCTGATCAGGTAGTCATGTTTACATTTTAATGCATTTACAATGATATTACATATTATCCTCTAACAATTTTTGTTTATAATGTTTCTATGTGCAGGGCATACCTGATGTAAATTGGAACGATGAGTACACCCAACCCGGCGACAATGTTAACGCAGTAGATACGGATTTCTTCAGAGAGGACGTTATTGGCCCATCTTTTATCCTCGAGGAGTCACAAAAACCATACGCGTGCAATCCGTCGCCGGCCTCAGCTTTGGTCGATCCCTCCTCCTTCCCTCGTGTCGCGCCCTATCTCCTCTTCATCCCGCACGCTCGTCGACCTGCCTCGATCCCGATCGTTCGGGAAGATCACGGGATGAAGATTATAATTTTTGAGACTGTGGGTTTATATGGACCAAAAAGCCGGAGGTTTTCTATAGATTAGTACCACCTCGCTTATATGTTTTAAATTCAAACTCAAAGCATAAAATCATGGAAACAAGCGTATTGTGACGGTGAATCCAAAGAGTCAATCCGTGCACCTGCACGGGCTAGCATTTTTAATATTTAATATAACAAATTCTGAAAATTCAAAATGTCAAACAATAATATCAATATGCTGATGTAGCTTATTATTATAACGCATGCATGTGTACCTTGGTTGGACATAGGGTCGAACGAAGCTACATAGGTTTATATATATATATATAGGGAAAATGCATCCTACTACCGGGTGTAGCTACACCCGTTTCTCATATACTATCATGTGGTAGTATATGCTCTAGTTTATTATTTTTAGTATGTTCATATACTATATCTAAGATACTTCAAGTGATTTGTATGAAAAATTGCAAGTGAGCTCATAATTTTATTGTATTTGTGAAATACGTACATATTTGTACGTGAAATAGAGTATCGTAAAATATGATACATACTACCAAAATAGTAGTATATATAGTACCTAAACATTCCTATATACTACATACTACACGTACATACTCTCCGATATGATAGATACTACCTAGAACGTATGAAACAAATGTTGGAGTAACTACACCCGGTAGTAGCTAAAATTTGTCATATATATATATATATATATATATATATATATATATATATATATATATAGTGATGCTATTCATCACCCAGGGTGCAGAATAAGTTATTCTTCACCCGAGGTAATCTTACGATCACTTCATAATTAAATTACATTTGGAATTCAAATAGGTACATTTCTATTGATTCACTACGTAAAATTTGATATAAGAAAATAAAAGTATAGGTCATAAGACAAGAAAATTTGGAGTTTATGTATATTTTACACTATGTTTTTACGTTTGTAATTTTACATAACATAAAATATTTTTTACGGCGATGATATATTTTCTTACGGTCTCTTTTTACATCAGAAATAAAACAAAACTTACGGAACGTAAAATTACGGTGCATTGATGATAAAATAGAGGGGGTGAAAAATAACTATTTCTCACCCAAGATGACGAATAGTCAATCCCTATATATATACATACATATATATATATATATATATATATATATATATATATGTATATATATATGTATATATATATATATGTATGTATATATATAGTGTTACTATTCATCACCCGGGTGCAGAATAATTTATTCTTCACCGAGGTAATCTTACGATCATTTCATAAATATAAATTACATTTCAAATACAAATAGTTACATTCATACTGATTTACTGCATAAAATTTGTCATAACAAAAAAAATATAGGTCAAAAATTGTATTTTATGTACATTTTACACTATGTTTTTACATTTGTAATTTTACGGAACATAAAATATTTTTACGACGATTATAGATTTTCTTACGTTCTCTTTTTATGTCTAAAATAAGACAAAATTTACGGAACGTAAAATTACGGTGCATAGATGTTGAAATAAAGGTGGGTGAAGAATAACTATTCCTCACCCAGGGTGACGAATAGTCAATCCCTGTATATATATATATATATATATATATATATATATATATATATATATATATATATATGTATGTATGTTATTTACCACCACTTGAGTTTTATATGTAGTATGTAGTATCTATCAAATCGGAGAGTATGTACGCGTAGTATGTAGTATATAATAATGTTTAGGTAGTATATATACTATTTTTTTGGTAGTATGTATCATATTTTGAGTATGCTCTCTTTTATGTACAAATATGTACGTATTTCGCAAATATAATAAAACCATGGGCCAACTTGAAATTTTTTCATGCAACTCACGTTGGAGTATCTTATATATAGTATATGAACATACTTAAAATGATAAAGTAGGATATATACTACCATAAGATAGTATATGAGACATGTGGGGTAACTACCCCCAGGTGGTAGGATGGATTTTCCCTATATATATATATATATATGTATATATACATACATACATTGTATTTAAAAAATAATGTAAACAAGATTAAAAGAAACAACCATATTAAAAATATATGTACGTGACATATAAAAAAATGTTCAATCATTTCAAAAATATTTTTGTGATATTTTTTTTGAAATGTATATACAATGTAAAATATATTTTGTACCATTCCAAAAAAAAATGTTCTCGCGTTTTGATACTATGTTCATGAGTTTTTTTAAATGTTTGTACAATGGAAAAAATCGTATAGTTATAAAATAAGTTTTGTGCCTTTAAAAAAATGTTCAACGTGTATTTGGAAAAATGTGCATCATGTATTAAAAACATTGAATGTATATCAGAAACATGTTCCTCAAGTACATGAGAAATGTATAATGTATACTGAAATAAGCAATCATGTGTTGATAAAAAAGGATGAATAAATGTAAAAACCCGAAGAAGCCAATTGAAAACTAAAAATTGAAAGAATAACTGGAAGTAAACCGACGCAAAACTGTGCGACTCGAAAGGCCCACTAAGGACGTACAGCTCGGGCACGTGCGCTGGCGGGGGAGGGGGGGGTGGTTGTTGTGTGTTTTCGTGTTTCTTCCATAATTTGAGACATTAGGGCAACTCCAATGTGGTGCACCAAAACGGACATATCAAATGTCCTCGGGTAGTGTTACGACCTAGTCATACAAAGCGTGTGACGAGCAGTTCTAGAGAAAAAGGCACATGGACCGTGAACACATCTGGTTCAATTGGTAGTGAGACAAACGGACTGTTCAAAGCTGCCCACATTTTTTTTTGCAGTGGAAAAAGGAGCTTTATTAAACAATGATAGGAGTACAATCAACAGCTAGCAAGTTATTCAGAGCCTCTGGAGCATCCTGCAACCACAAGTTGGTTCGATGCTCCGCTCTCGACATATAAGCTAGCCGATTTGCAGCCTTATTCTGCAAACCGTCAATACATAAGAAAACATGCTCCCTTTCACTCAATAACTCCTTAATCTCGTGTATCAATTGGCCTAGGTATGACTTGTTCTGCCCAGTATCCCTCATCACCTTAACAATAGCAACACAGTCAGTTTGAATGATAAACGATGAGGAAGTATGCATCAGCGCTACTTTGACTCTTTCCCTGACTGCCATCATCTCTGCTTCAAAAGCATCTGCACAGTGTGGGATATACCAGCATGCTGAAAACACATGTCCACATTTGCTATCTCTTACTACCATTGCCGCCCCAACCCCCTCATCACATGTTCCAAAAGACCCATCTGTCGTAACAGCCAGCCAATCTGCTGGAGGTGGAGGCCATGGATTCTGCTCTTTGGTATGTTTGAAATGTATGTTCCTATCCATGGAATTCTCTACTGTAGCTGGTCCCTGTCCTTTCACCACATCCCTTCCATCATTTAACTTGATTTATTGCAAGGATGAAACATAACTTTGCAAGAAAATTCGTGTTGCTTCGACTGGTCTAGAAATATTTGATGTCCCGTGTTGGATGGCAAAAGGCAGCAAGGGAATGTACAATGGTTGATAAGATAATCTTATCTTAATTCTCACATGTAATTTAAAGATAACAAAAAAATATGTCTACAATGAGGTATCTCTTAACCTTATTTTCAATAACTAGCTATTCCTGATGAGACATACTCCCTCTGTCCGAAAATACTTGTCTTCAAAATGAATAAAAGGGAATGTATCTAGACATATTTTAGTTCTAAATACATCTCTTTTTATCCATTTTGAAGACAAGTATTTCCGGACGGAGGGAGTATTATGCTAAGAGATCATCTCTTTAAAAAGACAAGACAAGCATTTTCATATGATCTCTCTCTCCTACACCTCAGCATATATCCTATGTCTACGTGACACTACTAACATAGCACTACTGTACATGCTCTAACCCAGACATTTGCCGGCGTTTTGATGAACCAGGTTAGAGTTGCCTAACGCGTCGAATAAAGAGGACCCCTGGGACGGGTCTATTCTCTGAACCCTGCTTCCTCCGTGGCTCTCGATTTTCCCATCCACTTGTCGCCGAGCACCTGTATTCGATCTTGTATCGAACCCTACAACACCACCATACAAATCAAACCGTGAGTAAATCGTGACCAAGAAATCTTAGTTTTTTTTTGAGACAACCAAAAAATCTCAGTTTTTTTTTAATGTTGGTAGTGCAGCTACCAAATTCATTGATCAGTAGAGGAGAAAAAATCGAGCTACAGGGGAACCCAAGATGGGTCAGCGCCAAGCGGCTCGACAGGAAGGAACAAAAGAAGAAAGGAAAGAAAAGCACTATCGAGAGCGCTCAGCCTGGGTCAAAAGGAATGCCCGCTCCGGCCATATTCCAGAGCTTAATTTCGTCTCTCACTCTTTGTACAAACGCTTCCTTCCTCATGAATTCTTGCTGAAATATCCTTCTGTTCCGCTCTCGCCATAATTCCCAGGACATAAACTGGATCAGGGACAAGGTTCCTTTCTTTTTGTCTTTTGTTGCACGGCCAAAACAGCCTGAGAGCCAGTCTTGAACACTAGCCATTCCATCCCAAGAGTCAGGTAACAACGCCGGGATGCTGGACAGGGCAGCGATTTTCTGCCAAGAGAAACGGGACCAAGTGAAGGAAATATGCCCTAGAGGCAATAATAAAGTTATTATTTATTTCCTTATATCATGATAAATGTTTATTATTCATGCTAGAATTGTATTAACCGGAAACATAATACATGTGTGAATATATAGACAAACAGTATGTCACTAGTATGCCTCTACTTGACTAGCTTGTTAATCAAAGATGGTTATGCTTCCTAACCATGAACAAAGAGTTGTTATTTGATTAACAAGGTCACATCATTAGTAGAATGATCTGATTGACATGACCCATTCCGTTAGCTTAACACTTGATCGTTTAGTATGTTAATGCTTTCTTCATGACCCATACATGTTCCTGTAACTATGAGATTATGCAACTCCGTTTACCGGAGGAACACTTTGGTGCTACCAAACGTCTAACGTAACTGGGTGATTATAAAGGAGTACTACAGGTGTCTCCAAAGGTACTTGTTGGGTTGGCGTATTTCGAGATTAGGTTTTGTCACTCCGATCGTCGGAGAGGTATCTCTAGGCCTTCTCGGTGATACACATCACTTAAGCCTTGCAAGCATTACAACTAATGAGTTAGTTGTGAGATGATGTATTACGGAACGAGTAAAGAGACTTACCGGTAACGAGATTGAACTAGGTATAGGATACCGACGATCGAATCTCGGGTAAATAACATACCGATGACAAAGGGAACAACGTATTTCGTTATGCGGTTTGACCGATAAAGATCTTCAGAGAATATGTAGGAACCAATATGGGCATCCAGGTTCCGCTATTGGTTATTGACCGAGAATGGTTCTAGGTCATGTCTACATAGTTCTCGAACCCGTAGGGTCCGCACGCTTAACGCTTCGATGACAGTTCATTATGAGTTTATAAGTATTGATGCACCGAAGTTTGTTCGAGTCCCGGATGTGATCACGGACATGACGAGGAGTCTCGAAATGGTCGAGACATAAAGATTGATATATTGGAAGCCTACATTTGGACATCGGAAGTGTTCCGGTGAAATCGGGATTTTCTGCGAGTAACGGAGGTTACCGAACCCCGGAAGTCCATGGGCCTTAATGGGCCATGGGAGAAGAGGAAGGGCAGGCCAAGGTGGGCTGCGCCCTCCCCTCTAGTCCGAATAGGACAAGGAAGGGGGCGGCGCCTTCCCTCTTCCCTCCTCCAATCCTAGTCCAACTAGGAGAAGGGGGAGTCCTACTCGGTGGGAGTAGGACTCCTCCTTGCGCGCCCCCTAGGGCCGGCCACCTCCCCTTGGCTCCTTTATATACGGGGCAGGGGCACCCCATGACACACAAGTTGATCTACGGATCTTTCCTTAGCCGCAGCGGTGCCCCTTCCACCATATTCCAGTTCGGTCATATCGTCAGAGAGCTTAGGCGAAGCCCTCGCCACGGAGAAGTCATATCGTCGCAGTGCTTAGGCGAAGCCCTCGTCGGTGGAGCATCAACATCGTCATCACGCCGTCGTGCCGACGGAACTCATCCCCGACACTTTGCTGGATCGGAGTCCGGGATCGCCATCGAAATTGAACGTGTGCGTAACTCCGGAGGTGCCGTGACGTTCGGTGCTTGGATCGGTCGGATCGTGAAGACGCACGACTACATCAACCGCGTTGTTATAACGCTTCCGCTTTCGGTCTCACGAGGGTACGTGGACGGACACTCTTCCCTCTCGCTATGCCATCACCATGGTCTTCGCGTGATCGTAGGAAATTTTTGAAATTACTACGCTTCCCAACAAAGGGCATCCGAGCCTAGGTTTTATGGTTTGATGTTATTTGCACGAGTAGAACACAAGTGAGTTGTGGACGATACAAGTCATACCGCCTACCAAAGCATGTCATACTTTGGTTCAGCGGTATTGTTGGACGAGACGATCCGGACCAACATTACGCGTACTCTTACGCGAGACCGGTTCCTCGACGTGCTTTGCACATAGATGGCTTGCGGAAGACTGTCTCTCCAACTTTAGTTGAACCGAGTGTGGCTACGCCCGGTCCTTGAGAAGGTTAAAACAGAGTCTATTTGACAAACTATCGTTGTGGTTTTGATGCGTAGGTAAGATCGGTTCTTGCTTAGCCCGTAGCAGCCACGTAAAACTTGCAACAACAAAGTAGAGGACGTCTAACTTGTTTTTAAAGGGCATGTTGTGATGTGATATGGTCAAGACGTGATGCTATATTTTATTGTATGAGATGATCATGTTTTGTAACCGAGTTATCGGCAATCGCGAAGCCATATGGTTGTCGCTTTATTGTATGAAATGCAAACGCCATGTAATTGCTTTACTTTATCACTAAGCGGTAGCGATAGTCGTGGTAGCAATAGTTGGCGAGACGACAAAGATGCTACGATGGAGATCAAGGTGTCGCGCCGGTGACGATGGTGATCATGACGGTGCTTTGAGATGGAGATCACAAGCACAAGATGATGATGACCATATCATATCACTTATATTGATTGCATGTGATGTTTATCCTTTATGCATCTTATCTTGCTTTGATTGACGGTAGCATTATAAGATGATCTCTCACTAAAATTATCAAGAAGTGTTCTCCGAGTATGCACCATTGCCAAAGTTCGTAGTACCCGGACACCACGTGATGATCGGGTGTGATAAGTTCTATCGTCCATCTACAACGGGTGCAAAACAGTTGCACACGCGAATACTCAAAGTTAAACTTGACAAGCCTAGCATATAACAGATATGGCCTCGGAACACGGAGACCGAAAGGTCGAACGTGAATCATATAGTAGATATGATCAACATAGTGATGTTCACCGTTGAAACTACTCCGTCTCACGTGATGATCGGACACGGTTTAGTTGATATGGATCACGTGATCACTTAGATGACTAGAGAGATGTCTGACTAAGTGGGAGTTTTTTAATATGATTAATTGAAATTAAATTTATAATGAACTTATTACCGATAGTATTTTGCTTGTCTATGTTTACTGTAGATAGATGGCTCGTCTTTGTTGTTCCGTTGAATTTTAATGCGTTCCTTGAGAAAGCAAAGTTGAAAGATGATGGTAGCAATTACACGGATCGGGTCCAGAATTTGAGGATTATCCTCATTGCTGCACGTAAAAATTACGCCCCGGAAGCACCGCTGGGTGACAGCCTCTGCAGATCTTGAGCGAGAAGTTATGAACGTCTCGCAAAGCAGAGCTGATGACTACTCTATAGTTCGATTGTGCCATGCTTTACGGCTTAGAACCGGGTCTTCAACGACGCTTTTGAACGCGTCATGGAGCATATGAGATGTTCCAGAGTTGAAGTTAATATTTCAAGCAAATGCCCGGATTGAGAGATATGAAGTCTCCAATAAGTTCTATAGCTGCAAGATGGAGGAGAATAGTTACGTCGGTGAGCACATACTCAAAATGTCTGGGTATAACAATCACTTAATTCAGCTGGGAGTTAATCTTCCGGATGATAGTGTCATTGATGTAATTCTCCAATCACCGCCACCAAGCTACAAGAGCTTCGTGATGAACTATAATATGCAAGGGATGACTAAGACAATTCTGAGCTCTTCGCAATGCTTAAAGCTGCGGAGGTAGAAATCAAGAAAGAGCATCAAGTGTTGATGGTCAACAAGACCACTAGTTTCAAGAAAAAGGGCAAAGGGAAGAAGAAGGAAACTTCAAAAAGAACAGCAAGAAAGTTGCTGATCAAGAGAAGAAACCCAAGTCTGGACCTAAGCCTGAAATCGAGTGTTTTTACCGCAAGCGCATCGACACCGGAAGCGGAACTGCCCCAAGTATTTGGCGGATAAAAAGGATGGCAAGGTGAACAAAGGTATATGTGATATACATGTCATTGATGTGTACCTTACTAGAGCTCGTAGTAGCACTGGTATTTGATATTGGTTACATTGCTAATATATGCAACACGAAACAGGGACTACTGAATAGACGAGCACTTGCAAAGGACGAGGTGACGATGCGCGTGGGAAATGGTTCCAAAGTCAATGTGATCGCGGTCGGCACGCTACCTCTACATCTACCTTCGGGATTAGTTTTAGACCTAAATAATTGTTATTTGGTGCCAGCGTTGAGCATGAACATTATATCTGGATCTTGTTTAATGCGAGACGGTTATTCATTTAAATCAGAGAATAATGGTTGTTCTATTTATATGAATAATATCTTTTATGGTCATGCACCCTTGAAGAATGGTCTATTCTTGTTGAATCTCGACAAGAGTGATACACATATTCATAATGTTGAAGCCAAACGATGCAGCCTTGATAATGATAGTGCAACTTATTTGTGGCACTGCCGTTTAGGTCATATCGGTGTAAAACGCATGAAGAAACTCCATACTGATGGGCTTCTGGAATCACTTGATTATGAATCACTTGGTACTTGCGAACCGTGCCTTATGGGCAAGATGACCAAAACGCCGTTCTCCTAACTATGGAGCGAAAGCAATGTATTTATTGGAAATCATACATACTGATGTTTGTGGTCCAATGAATGTTGAAGCACGCGGCGGGTATCGTTATTTTCTCACCTTCACAGATAATTTGAGCAGATATGGGTATATCTACTTAATGAAACACAAATCTGAAACATTTGAAAAGTTCAAAGAATTTCAGAGTGAAGTGGAAAATCATCGTAACAAGAAAATAAAATTTCTACGATCTGATCGTGGAGGAGAATATTTGAGTTACGAGTTTGGTTTACATTTGAAACAATGTGGAATAGTTTCAAGAACTCACGCCACCCGGAACACCACAGAGAAATGGTGTGTCCGAACGTCGTAATCGTGATTTTACTAGATATGGTGCGATCAATGATGTCTATTTCGATTTACCGCTATCGTTTTGGGGTTATGCTTTAGAGACGGCCGCATTCACGTTAAATAGGACACCGTCAAAATCCGTTGAGACGACGCCTTATGAACTGTGGTTTGGCAAGAAACCAAAGTTGTCGTTTCTTAAAGTTTGGGGCTGCGATGCTTATGTAAAGAAACTTCAACCAGATAAGCTCGAACCCAAATCGGAAAATGTGTCTTCATAGGATACCCAAAGGAGATCATGGGTACACCTTCTATCACAGATCTGAAGGCAAGATTTTCGTTGCTAAATTCGGATCCTTTCTAGAGAAAGAGTTTCTCTCGAAAGAAGTGAGTGGGAGGAAAGTAGAACTTGATGAGATAATCAGATCTGCTCCCTTATTGGAAAGTAGTTCATCACAAGAAATGGTTCCCGTGACAACTACACCAATTAGTGAAGAAACTAATGATGATGATCATGAAGCTTCAGCATCAAGTTACTCTGAACCTCAGAGGTCAACCAGAATAAAATACGCACCAGTGGTACGGTAATCCTATTCGAAGTCATGTTACTTGACCATGGCGAACCTACAAACTATGAAGAAGCGATGGTGAGCCCAGATTCCGCAAAATGGCTGGAAGCCATGAAATCTGAGATGGGATCCATGTATGAGAACAAAGTATGGACTTTGGTTGACTTGCCCGATGATCGGCAAGCCATTGAAAATAAATGGATTTTTAAGAAGAAGACTGACGCCGATGGTAATGTAACCGTCTACAAAGCTCGACTTGTTGCGTAAAGGTTTTCGACAAGTTCAAGGGGTTGACTACGATGAGACTTTCTCACCCGTAGCGATGCTTAAGTCTGTCTCAATCATGTTAGCAATTGCCGCATTTTATGATTATGAAATTTGGCAAATGGATGTAAAAACTGCATTCTTGAATGGATTTCTAGAAGAAGAGTTGTATATGATGCAACCGAAGGTTTTGTCGATCCAAAAGGTGCTAACAAAGTGCAAGCTCCAACGATCAATTTATGGTCCGTGCAAGCCTCTCGGAGTTGGAATAAACGCTTTGATAGTGTGATCAAAGCATATGGGTTTGTACAGACTTTTGGAGAAGCCTCAGATTTACAAGAAAGTGAGTGGGATCTCTGTAGCATTTCTGATATTATATATGGACGACATATTATTAATTGGAAATGATATAGAATTTCTGGATAGCATAAAAGGATACTTGAATAAAAGTTTTTCAATGAAAGACCTCGGTGAAGCTGCTTACATATTGGGCATCAAGATCTATAGAGATAGATCAAGACGCTTAATTGGACTTTCACAAAGCACATACCTTGATAAAATTTTGAAAAAGTTCAAAATGGATCGTGCAAAGAAAGGTTTTTGCCTGTGTTGCAAGGTGTAAGATTGAGTCGGACTCAATGCCCGACCACAAAGCAGAAGATAGAGAGAAAATGAAAGATGTTCCCTATGCTTCAGCCATAGGCTCTATCATGTATGCAATGCTGTGTACCAGACCGACGTATGCTTAGTCTGTAAGCTTGGCAGGAAGGTACCAAAGTAATCCAGAATGGATCATCGACAGCGGTCAAGAACATCCTGAAATACACGAAAAGGACTAAGGATATGTTTCTCGTATATGGAGGTGACAAAGAGCTAGTCGTAAATGGTTACGTCGATGCAAGCTTTGACACTGATCCGGACGATTCTAAATCGCAAACCCGGATACGTGTTTTTATTAAGCGGTGGAGCTGTCGGTTGGTGCAGTTCTAAACAAAGCGTCGTGGCGGGATCTACATGTGAACGGAGTACATAGCTGCTTGAAGCAGCAAATGAAGGAGTCTGGATGAAAGAGTTCATTTCCGATCTAGGTGTTATACCTAGTGCATCGGGACCGATGAAGATCTTCTGTGACAATACTGTGCAATTGCCTTGGCAAAGGAATCCAGATTTCACAAGAGGACCAAGCACATCAAGAGACGCTTCAATTCCATTCGGGACCAAGTCCAAGTGGGAGACATAGAGATCTGCAAAATACATACGGATCTGAATGTTGCGCATCTGCTAACTAAAGCCTCTTCCACGAGCAAAACATGATCAGCACCAAGACTCCATGGGTGTTAGGATCATTACTTTGTAATCTAGATTATTGACTCTAGTGCAAGTGGGAGATCAAGGAAATATGCCCTAGAGGCAATAATAAAGTTATTATTTATTTCCTTATATCATGATAAATGTTTATTATTCATGCTAGAATTGTATTAACCGGAAACATAATACATGTGTGAATATATAGACAAACAAAGTATGTCACTAGTATGCCTCTACTTGACTAGCTTGTTAATCAAAGATGGTTATGCTTCCTAACCATGAACAAAGAGTTGTTATTTGATTAACAAGGTCACATCATTAGTAGAATGATCTGATTGACATGACCCATTCCGTTAGCTTAACACTTGATCGCTTAGTATGTTAATGCTTTCTTCATGACCCATACATGTTCCTGTAACTATGAGATTATGCAACTCCCGTTTACCGGAGGAACACTTTGGTGCTACCAAACGTCACAACGTAATCGGGTGATTATAAAGGAGTACTACAGGTGTCTCCAAAGGTACTTGTTGGGTTGGCGTATTTGAGATTAGGTTTTGTCACTCCGATCGTCGGAGAGGTATCTCTAGGCCTTCTCGGTGATACACATCACTTAAGCCTTGCAAGCATTACAACTAATGAGTTAGTTGTGAGATGATGTATTACGGAACGAGTAAAGAGACTTACCGCAACGAGATTGAACTAGGTATTGGATACCGACGATCGAATCTCGGGTAAGTAACATACCGATGACAAAGGGAACAACGTATGTCGTTATGCGGTTTGACCGATAAAGATCTTCAGAGAATATGTAGGAACCAATATGGGCATCCAGGTTCCGCTATTGGTTATTGACCGAGAATGGTTCTAGGTCATGTCTACATAGTTCTCGAACCCGTAGGGTCCGTGACGCTTAACGCTTCGATGACAGTTCATTATGAGTTTATAAGTATTGATGCACGAAGTTTGTTCGAGTCCCGGATGTGATCACGGACATGACGAGGAGTCTCGAAATGGTCGAGACATAAAGATTGATATATTGGAAGCCTACATTTGGACATCGGAAGTGTTCCGTGAAATCGGGATTTTACGAGTACCGGAGGTTACCGAACCCCCGGAAGTCCATGGGCCTTAATGGGCCATGGGAGAAGAGGAAGGGCAGGCCAAGGTGGGCGCCTCTCCCCCTCTAGTCCGAATAGGACAAGGAAGGGCGGCGCCTTCCCTCTTCCCTCCTCCAATCCTAGTCCAACTAGGAGAAGGGGAGTCCTACTCCGGTGGGAGTAGGACTCCTCCTGGTGCGCCTCCCCTAGGGCCGCCACCTCCCCTTGGCTCCTTTATATTCTGAGGCGGGGCACCCCATGACACACAAGTTGATCTACGGATCTTTCCTTAGCCGTGTGCGGTGCCCCTTCCACCATATTCCAGTTCGGTCATATCGTCAGAGAGCTTAGGCGAAGCCTGCGCGGAGAAGTCATATCGTCGCAGTGCTTAGGCGAAGCCTGCGTCGGTGGAGCATCAACATCGTCATCACGCCCGTCGTCTTGTGGAACTCATCCCGACACTTTCTTTGGATCGGAGTCCGGGATCGTCATCGAAAGTGAGCGTGCGTAACTTCCGGAGGTGCCGTGCGTTCGGTGCTTGGATCGGTCGGATCGTGAAGACGACGACTACATCAACCGCGTTGTTATAACGCTTCCGCTTTCGGTCTACGAGGGTACGTGGACGGACACTCTTCCCTCTCGTTGCTATGCCATCACCATGGTCTTGCGTGATCGTAGGAAAATTTTTGAAATTACTACGTTTCCCAACACCAAGGACACTCAATTAGTAAGTGTGGCGCGGTCTCGAGGCTTCGTTCACAAAGGGGGCAGAAGTAGTTGTTCTCCCAGCCGCGGCGAAGCAGAACATCAGCCGTCAAAATCTTGCCCAACATGGCTGTCCATAAGAAGAAACGACACTTTTCGGGTGCCCATGCCTTCCATATCAGGTTGTATCCCTTCATTTGAATCGCCCCCTCGAACTGCAGCAAATAGGCGGATCTCGCGGAGTACTCATGTGACGACGTGAACCGCCAAGCAATGGTGTCCGGCTGTCCTTCCCGCAGCACCACGTCATCGAGCAGTATGGCCAAGCGAGAGAGTTCAGATAACATTTCGTCAGTAAGGCCGATGGCGAGGTCCGACAGCCAAGTGTCCTCTCGCATGGCCTCCTGAACGGTGCGGTTTTTCCGAGTGGAGATTCTGAAGAGTGACGGCGCAATGGTTTTGGGGCACTGTCCGCACAGCCATCTATCGTGCCAAAAGTTTGTTTTCCTACCATCTCCGAAAGTGATATCTCGGTTGCCATAGCAAACAACATCTCGATCTCTGTCATCACATGGCAGTGGCAATCGCGACCAAGGTCTGGTGGATCTTGCCGGGCCAGCCATATCCACCGAAGGCGAAGCGGCGCTAAATTTTGCAAGGTTCAAGACACCAAGACCACCAAGGTGTTTTGGTCGGCAAATCTGATTCTAGCTCACTCTTGCATTTGCCACCATTGCAAGTGTCCTCACCACTCCAAAGCCACGCGACGACACAGTTGGACTAGCAGCCAAAGGCCCAAAGCGGGAGTTTGTGCACCGTTGTCATATAGATTGCCAACGCTGTGAGGCCCGACTTAAGAAGTACAAGGCGACCGCTTTTCGCCATTAGACCACCCTTCCATGTGGCGGTCTTGCTGCCAAATTTGGCCAGTAGAGGATCAAGATCAACCTTGGTGAGGTTTTTGAGGGATAGAGGCATTCCGAGATAAGTGATTGGGAAATTCTTGCGAGGGATGCCGAGGTGCCAGGATGTCATCAAGGTTGAGTGAGCCACATCGTATGGCAAGGGCCGAGCTCTTGGTTGCATTGACATGAAGGCCTGTGGCTTGAGCAAAACATGCTAGTATCAGCTTAATCATTGTGGCATCGCTCTTCTTTGGGTTCATGAACAAAGCCACATCATCGGCGTAGAACGAGCATCGCATTAGTGGTGTCCGTCCAGGAAGCTTTGAGAGGACGCCGCTAGTAGTGGCCAGATTCATCATTCTTTGCAACGGGTCCATGGCGAGAATGAAAAGGAAAGGAGATATCGGATCCCCTTGTCTAAGCCCTTGCCGGTGTTGAATGGCCTCCGAGTGTTGACCGTTTATGATCACCCGGGAGGTTGCGGTCCTGAGTAACATGGCAATCCATTCACGCCAGCGCGTGCCAAAGCCTCTTGCCTCCATCATCTCAATCAAGTAAGGCCATGAGAGTGAATCGAAGGCCTTGGCAATGTCCAATTTTAGCAGTATTGATGATTTCTTCGATTTGTGCAGTTTCCGCACAGTGTTCTGAACATACAGAAAATTCTCCTGTATACACCGCTTCTTGATGAAGGCACTTTGACATTGATCAATCAAACCATCAAGCTTGGGCGCAAGCCGGCTCGCCAGAATTTTGGAGAATATCTTGATTAAACTATGCAGCAGCGAGATTGGCCTGAAATTCTGAAGAGAGTCTGCCCCTTGCTTTTTTGGGATCAGCACAAGGAAAGCAGAATTTATGCGAGTTGATCACTGTGATCGCTCTGCCCACTGATGCGCGATGGCCAAGCCCAGAGCGACGCGGCCTGGTCTCCCGCTGCTTCCGGAGATCTCTCAGTCGGAAGTTGCAACTGACCTCACCTCTGCAGCCACTTGTTGGCAAGCGAGCCGCGCGCGGTGGCTGCCATGACCGCTGTTCCGGTACAAGCAACTGACAAAATGCACATGACATGGGCACTACAGTTTGGTGGCGGCGAAAGCGACCTGTCACGTAGCGGCACGAAGAAGATTATCACCCGGGACCGGCCGTTCATCACCTGGCACTGGCAGGATGGGAATGGATGAGACGATGATGCGCAGAGCGAGCGGTAGCCGCAGCGGAGACGGAACCAGCCATTGCCGTTCTTGACCCAATGCCCGTGGAGCCCATGCATATGCGTCCAACCCGGCGTGGCATCGCCGAGATGGACGGACGCTTGGAAGGGAATCGGAGCGAGTGGTGCCCGACACGCACGAACGAGGTCCAGGGGATGAGGAGGAGAGCGTCACAGCGACGGGTGATGGCAACGCCGACGGCGGCCGGGCGCCACCGGCTGGCCTGGATCGATCATGTGACGGGACGTCCCCGCCCAGATATCGGACGCCTGAGGTGACCGGTCGGGTCGACAGGAGTAGGGTGGAAGGAGATGCATGGCCTCCCGCGATTGGCGCGGTGGCTCCCGCGGAAACACCATCGGCACATGCCGGCACATGCGTGCGTGCCCGCCCGCCATTGCTGGAACGTTCGTTCGCGCGCGCGCCACGTACGGGAAGGCAACACCTGGCCACCGGCGTGGCGTCTCAGGGCAGGGGAGGGGTCTGATCTGATCTGAGGCTCGAGCCAGGCTGCGTGGCGTACGTGCAGTGTGGCGTGTCGGCCGATCGCGCAGCAGAGAAACGTCGCCTTTCTGAAGCGAAGCTCACGCGAGCGAGATCCATCGGCCGGATAGCCCCGTGGCTCGGAAGACCCGCCCGCCCGCCCAGCGGCGCGATCCGTGCCCGTGGGGAGCACTCGCCGTTGCCCGTTGCGGATACGCCAAGCTGTGCACGGGCCGCACGCACGCACGCACGCACATGAACAACTTTGCCTTTTTTTTAGGGGTTCATGAACAACTTTGCCAAAGGCCAGGCCTCTGCGTGGCGGCGGAACAATGGCCGCCGGCGAATTCCTCTCCCGTTTCCTTTTTTCCTTTGTCGTGCCGTGCGCGCGAGACCGCGAGAGCGCAGAGCCAATTCGAGGACCCAACAAACCACACGCAGCGGTATCGCCGAGCAGCGACAAGGATGGATGGATGAGTCGATCATTCATGGCCTCGATCGGCTCCGGCTCAGGCTACGTACGATATTATCTCGTGACGGCCGACGCCGTCCGGTAGCCTTCCTTTCCTTGGCGTACGTGCCGCCCGAGCGCCGTAGGCTCATCCATGAAATGATTGGAACCTACAGCACGTAGGAGCAGGATCGATCGATCGATCAGGACGGGCTGGTGGTCGCTCTCACGCGGCGACCACAAGACATGTCTCTTCCAGGAGCCAAGCTAGCTAGCTAGGTGGTGTTTAGGTCCAAGTCCGGCAGTTTTCGTGAAGAAAGTAACCAGCTTCTTTTCAGAACACCAAGCACCCACTGCCTGCTTGATTACCAACAAGCAGTTTTAGACATGCATACAAGTGCATTTCTGGAGTGCACACACGGGCAAGTCCCTCGAATTGATGGATACCCAAACCATGCTCTCTTTTTTTTTTGCAGAACCATGCTCTGTTATTCATGTGATATTCTTCTTCCTTTTTTCGAGCGAAATTGCTGCATGAAGAAAAAAACTACACACACAGTTGCTTTCGTTTTACAGCGCCCCATTGAACTTACGTTTTTTTTCTCAAAGAAGTCAAAACTCTGTATCGATGAAACACCGACATTTACAAAGAAAACCTCTTAAAGAAAAAGGAAAACATAACCGGCCATTCGGGATCCTCCGTCATCTTCATCCCACACATGTCGATGGTGTGCCGATGTTGCTGCAATTGAAGTTCCGCATTGTTGCCGGAAGTGTCAGCGACGTCGATTTCAGAGGGTCCAGGTCCCTAGACCGTCTGACACGATGAAAAGAACAATTCGGCGTAGTTGTTGTCGAAGCAACACTGGACGCACGAAGACACAACCAAGAACCAACCCCCTGATTCCATGGAAAGAAAGGCAAACATGTCCGCCTCAACTCATGGCTAGATTCGATGTCGGACGCACCGCCAGAGCTAAAGAAGAAGACAGAGGAGGCCTTATTGAACATTGCTGCTACCGACGTCAAAAGGGTCGAAATCGTGGACATCATAGACCTAACTGGCCATCCAATCTCATCGTTTGAACGCACCGCCGGGGCCAAAAAAGAAGCCAAAGAAACCATTAGTGTACAGCGTCATCACTAAACGCCGAAAGGGACGAAGTGACGGACAAGTGGAGACCTACCCAATGCCCTAAGAGCATCTAGAGTCAGGCGCCCCAAACCCTCTTCAAATGCCCGGGCGACCTGCCTGGTCGTAAAATTTTGACCCAGCTGGCGGCCCCCTCAAACGGCCCTCAAACGCCCGGACTGACCAGCACCCCTCATATCCAGCCCAAATATGGGGCAGATATGGGGCGACCCGGGCACGCCCGGGCGCATCCGCCCGACAAGCCCGGCCCACCACCGAACCCACATATATCCTATCCGATGAACCCTAGACCTCAGTGCACTCTACTCTCTTTGTCCTATTCTCTTTCCAATCCGTCCTCTCCTCCGCCGGGGGGCACATGGAGCTGTCGGACGACTCCAACGACGGATCAACCTCCTCCTCCTCCTCCGACGATCCTCTGGCGGCCGACGCCTGCACCGAAGGCCAAAGTAGCACCGCGGACCGCAAGGGGAAGGGGGCGGCGAGGAAATGGTAATTTCCTCCGCCCTTCTCCGTTTAATTAAGTTGTTTATCGTATATTTAGAGTATTGTCCGATTAAGACTGCATCTTTGGGTTGTCCGTTGATCGTCTATGCTACAATTTGCCCCATTTAACTAGATTTGCTGCTAGTCCGAAGATCCATGTACGTTTGTTTTCATATATACATGTCTTGCATGGATATGAGATGCTGGATTTGAGATACGCGGCTGCGAATGCAGCAAAATAAGAAGTGTCCTTCAATGACCGAGAACGCGCCCGACGCGTCTGCGGATGTTTGTGGGCCCGAATTTACCAACTGCGACTGTAGATGCTCTAAGACTTGAGAAAAACTACGGCTCCCACCGCTGCTCGTGGCCTCCCCGCATGTCCCTGCGGGCGGAGCGAACGAAGGAGTAGGCCGGACGATCTACCTGTGGAGGAGGGTGACGGCAGAGGAGGAATGCTATATCGCATTTTGGGGCTGCTGCTCCCCACTGAACTTACTTTAATGTCACACTGTACTTTTTCGATGGCAATGTTCTAAAATGCTTCAACAAAAAGAGCAATGTCGTCCTAACTAAAGAAAGATATCTCTAAGGATATCGACGGCGCTGAATGTTCGCCAGAGTGAGATGAGGCCAGACCGTGTTTTCGCTGGCCGATAATATATTTTGAGGGCACCTTTCTTTCAGTGGAAAACAACAACGCCTTTATATCGGCCCTTTTTGGAGGGATCAAGCTGGATCGATGCGCCTAGCTAGCATGCTCCAAAACCGCATGACGAGAACATATTCTGCATGCCCATATATGCATGGCCACTTTGCGTCACCTATACTACTTTCCTTTGTACTAGCAGCATATTCCTTTTCCGCAAAAAAGAAAGCGGCATATTCCTATTTCAAAGAAAAACCACTCTCATTCATTCTTTCTGCATTATTGGGAATTTCAGGTGCCATCTCTCTACATAAATCCTGGTGTATAATATGTTGAGCATATATATTTCTGTCCCGTCGAATATGTGGAGCATATGCATGTACAAGTTGCTGATCTCAATTCTCAAGCTAGTCACCCAGCCGGCCGGACTTAATTGCGGCTGCTTTTCCGATCGGTCGCTGCCATGGGTCTGCTAGTAGCCGGAGTGGCCGGCCAGTCGATCCAGAAGCCCGGCGTCGGTCTCCGGTTGAGTTTTCCCGACGTGGACACCTAAAATGACGTCCGGTCGGTCTCGCCAGCTCGTCGGTCGTTGCCTCTCCCGATCCGTCTCCAGTTGTAGCAACAGTGAACGGAATGACACGATGGGTTCACGAATTCAATGCGATCCGAGAAGAAACTGCTGGACCGCCTGGTACGCCCGACACTCTCTCCACAGCGCAATGCAAGTGCGCAAGTGCACGGCCGTGTGTGTGACTAGATGCAGGTTTTTTTTTAAAAGGAGGATGCACCCCGGCCTCTGCATCCGGACGATACATACGGTCACTTTATTAATTATTAAGCACGAAAGATCTTGCAAAATAGTACATCAGTAAGCCTGAAGCCATCATCTAGTCAACATCTGTCGCTACTCCTATCTCCTTGATGCAGTGGTGTCGAATGTCCAAGCCTAATATCAAACAGACATCGCATCAAAACCTAACATCTAATGCCGGATGCCCCATCCTAGCCACATACCGGGACTGGGTCACACGCCGTCCGGCCACTTCACCGAGGCTGCCGCCGCTTTCTTCCACCGATCCATCTTCAGAAAGGTGTATCGACGCACGCACCTTGCCAGGCTTGCCGTCGACGCCACCACGGCGCCAGACAGCTCGACCACCCTGCGCTCGTCCATCCAG
Source organism: Aegilops bicornis (assembly GCA_021605145.1). Taxonomy (NCBI): domain Eukaryota; kingdom Viridiplantae; phylum Streptophyta; class Magnoliopsida; order Poales; family Poaceae; genus Aegilops; species Aegilops bicornis. Next base: position 635,771,231 of record CM038674.1, on the reverse strand, counting down.
CCGCATTCGTCGTCGATATGCAGCTGCACCATGCCGCCACCACTCGCCGTCAATGACGCGGTAAATACAACACCGCACCACCTGGCAACCTCCACACCATCGCCACTGCTGAGCTACTCGGAGCCCACCATCCACAACATCTCTCCCCCGAACAACAGTTCCTCCCAAGACGGCGCCTCCATGGAGGATACGACGCGCAGGACGCCGCCGCCGCCCAATCCAGACTGAAATTTGGACTTTCGTCCGAGAGGGGTTCAGGGGTGGATAGGGGGGACCTCGGCTTCGCCTCCAGGAAGGGTAACAACGTCAAGTGACGTCGCCGATGCCGGGCCGAACATGCCGACCAAAGTTTCCTCCGGTCCCCATCCTATGCCACCAAACCTCTGTGTACTCCGGATCCGGCAAGCCACGATCTGAAACCCGCGAAAATGAAAGAGCCATAGGGCTCAACCCACAAGAAAGAAGGATCGAGAAGAACTCCTTGTAGATCTCCAGACGCCGAATCCAACGATCCGACGTGGCCAGCGACGATCATCACCACCCCGCGGCGGCCGACGGAGTCCGAAGAAAGGATCCAGATGGATCCGATCTGGATCCGGCGGCACCCGCGACCACCGGTCAGGCCAACGCAGCCACCACCTCACGACACGCAAGTCGCCACCGCCGCGCCGCGCACAACGCCGATGGGAGACCTGCCAAGGCCGCCGACCCCACGCTCGCCCGACGCTCGATCCTACCGCCCCGCGCCACCAAGACGGAGAGGATGGGAGAGCCCGCCGCTACCAGCCAGCCGCCGGCGGCGCTATGGACGGCGGCGAGGAGGGGGAGAGGAGGAGGAGACTCGAGGGGCGGCGGCTAGGGTTTTCCCCCGGGTCGCCCGCGGGGGCGACGCGAGGGGCGAGGAGAGGTGAGAGCCTTCGGAGAACATATATAGGAAGAACCCTATATATGCAGGTGACACGAACTGGGTTAGTGGATTCATGGAGTAATGGCGGGGTTGACAACTTGGCGGAAAAAATGGCCTCGGCCGAGCTGACCAAGTAGGGAGGGGGTGGTACTTACGGGTGGACGAGGGAGTTGCAGTGCAAGCAGCTGGTGCGTGACTCGTTTCGTGCGTGGACACGCCCTGCCGTGCAGGGAACGGACGGGCATAGATCGTCGGTGGTACTAGGAGGCTGCGTCCTGCGTGCGTGGCGACGGAGATGGCGTACGGACGGGAACGAAAAACGCCCGTGGCCCTGGCGCGGCGTGTCGACCGCAGAGACCGAGCGAGCCCCTCCTCTCCGTCCGCGCAAGAGAAGCTACGCCCACAACGGCAGCCCCCACCTGACGCCGGCCGACGAGAGGAATCTGCCGACCTCGCCGTGTGTCGGCCGTGGCGATGGTCCCGGCCCCGGTTGATCATTGCCTCGCCTCCCCGGTGTTTCTTCAGAGCACAGCTCGATCGTAAGTCGGCGAGCAGCGAGATTGCGGTTCACGCTAGGAGTTCTTTTCTTTCAAAGATGGCACCTTCTGCATATGTGCTCGATTTCCCTAAAAAAAAGAAGAAGAACCTGCTCGATTAGCTCCTCCTCTCGACGTTTTTGCCGAGGCTGGAGAAAAATCTCGTTAGCCATGGGAGGGTATTTTTGGAGAGTCATACAAGTGCATTTCTTGGCACGCATAGACAGACAAATCCGCAAAATGCTCCTGTTGATAGACAGAGAACTACCTGCTCTGTTATTCATGCTAAATTATACTAAGGTTGCGTCAATTATTTCGAATCGGAGGGAATGATTTACCTCATTACATTAACAAAGGATAAAATGTACCGACACTAAAAGTCGTCGAAAGACCATGAAGAGGAAATATGCCACTTTCAGGCATCCTTTGGTTCATAGGATATGAATTTTATAGAAATAGAAAAATCATAGGAACTGAGATGACATGCATCTCAATTCCTATAGAGAAATAGATGTTATTTGATGTATAGGATAGGAATTTTTTCATTGAGTCTAGGCTAATGTTTTAATTTCCTTCAAAATGTGAAGGATTGATTCCTATCCTATATAGGAATAGGAATTCATTTCTATAAACCAAAGGGCTGCAAATGAATTTTCCCTTTGTAAAGAGTTTCTACAAAATTCCTAAAAAAAAGAGGCCTCAGGTGTTTCAGTTTTGGAGTTTGGGTTATAGATTATCAGGAGAGGACTTTGGGATTTAAATTGATCAAACAATAGGTAATCCCAACAAACAATAAATTCCAAAAAAATGATTTATTTGGTTGGTGCTGGTCTTCGATGGATCTGTTATCGTCTTGGTTTGGGTGTTTAAAGGTTCGATGCTTTCAATTTACGATTTTCTTCATCGGCGATTGTTGCTACTTTAGGTGCGCTGATCATACGAGGTCTTACCACGACGACTTCCCAACAGTCAACTACAACAAGGTTTGTCTGGCTCCAACAAGGGAGGGGCGATGACGGCGGCGCGCCTTCGGCTTGCTCCAGTGCTTGTAGTCGTCGGTAGATAGTTCATAGACCTGATTGTAATTTTTATTACCTCTTATTCTTTGTACTACCATGATTGAAGATGAAAAAAAATGCTCGAGTGCTCTAGGAGTGTGCAAAAATTCACCGGAAATGACATTAGAGGAGCTTTAGGGCAAATTTTTTTTTTGCCGAGAGCTCTCAAATGTCATTTGGCTATGAAATTTTGCACCTTCTTAGCACACTAAAAAAATCTTCGATGCTAACTTTTTTCGGAAATACTAACTCCCACATGTGTGGCAGTTTTGCAACTCGCCCACACGCATGGATCATCGTCCAGTGCAGTTTGCACGAATCTTGACACATTGAGACAGAATTTGCATGCCACGTAGAACAGGGCTGGTGTGTGGGCGTTGGAGAGTTTGCCCACACGCCCGCACCACGCTGTTTGCCAGCTGCGCTGTGTGGGTGAACTAGTTTCTGCCCATACAGCCACCACCTAGTCCATGCGCGTGTGGGCGAACTGCTTTTTGCCCGCACGACACTCCTATGTTGTGGATGGCAACTGCAGTTACGCGAACGTGGCAACTAGGTAAACACACATGGCAACTGTGATTCTTTGCTAGACGGCAACTGCAGTTGCGCGTACATGGCAACCAGATAAACACACATGGCAACTGTGATTAACCATACATGGCAACTATGGTTGGACTACACGTGGCAACTAGGTAAACACACATGGCAACTACTATTTGACCATATTGTAGGAGATATGCCCAAGAGGCAATAATAAATGATATTATTTATCTTCAAGTTCATGATTATGTTTATGTTCCATGCTATAACTATTGTGGTTCCCGAGCCCGTATATCCATAAAGGCTCTGGGGAAAATCCATGTGCACGTGTAGAATAATAAACGATAAAATGTATTCCTAGTCATGCCTCTAAGACTAGCTCAAGTATTGCATGATGAATATGTTTTCCCAATCATGGGCATGTCTATGCCAGCAACTTTGAGGGCACAATGTTAGAAGAACATTTGTGTTGAATCGACCCGAATTGATGTTATGCTATGAGATACATTCGTCACAAGTTTATGGTTAATAACACATAGATGGTTAATGTTTGCATAATTCCTTAGACCATGAGTATTGAGTTTCTTCATACTTGCTTCATGAACTTTGGGGTTTGTTAAACGTCATCCGTAAATGGGTGGCTATTACGGCGGCTTAGGGGTTCATGGAAAAGTGTGTCAAGTAACTTGATAGCTCAAGATTGGGATTTGCTCCTCCGACGATGGAGAGATATTCTCGGGCACTCTCGGTGTTACGGTATCCATAATTGTCTGGCCAGACACGTTGTGATTTGATCACTGGGATGCCGGAACACGGAAACGAGAAAAGAGAACAAAACCAGTAACGAGGTAACTTGCATGATGGACAAATTGTTCGTCCACGGGGATGCAATAAATCTCTCCTCGGGTGTTTGTGACATATCGCGAAGCAACATGAATAGCTCACTGCAACTGGAGGTTCACTCGAATATTCATTCGCGTGGGTATAGGGGTCAATATGGGTGTCCACGGCTCCGATGTTGATCATTGATTGGAAGGGTTCCGGTCATGTCTATACTTCACCGAACCTATAGGGTCACACGCTTAAGGGTCATCTATCTGCTGAATACTAGACAGGGAGTTTGAGAGAAAATCACCGAAAAAGTTTCAGACAGCGGAAAAGTTTCGCAGAGAGAGGTCACCGGATGAGTTTCGGTGAAACCAAAACGTTGTTTCGGGATATACTATTAAGTCAAATTGGTTTCGGCACATGCCTGATAATTCTTGGAGGGTGCCAGAGTCATTCTGGAAACTTTCTAGAATTTTCCGGGATAAAAGCTGGAATTGCTCCGGAGCTGCCGGAACCACTTCAGATGCTTTTCGCAGATGAAAATCACTAATCCAGAATTGTTTTGGAACGCATTGAAAATTATTTTAGTGGGTACTAGAAATGTTCTAAACCCACATAAATATTTTCAGTTTGAACGGACACTGAAAAATGTGATCGTGAATAGTGAAAGTGCTTTTTGGGATATTTATGGAAAGCCACCTTTTGGGGCTTTTCCCAAAAGGTTTCTAGAAGGACTTGGGGATCAAGGAACCCCCTTTGGGGGGCCCCATGAAGGTGGGATGTTGGAGGGTGCAGCTCCTCCATGGCGCTCCACTTGTCATCCCTTTATGCCCTTTATGCCCTTTATGTGTGACATAAAGTGTGGGCATTTTGGGTTTTTTCATGTGTCCCCTAGCCCTTGGGTTTTCCTATAAATAGAGGTGGAGAGGCACTCTCCACACTCACTCTTTCTCACATACAAGTGCCATTGCAATGATCTGGCTTCTCTCTCCCTCCCCGAGAAATAGTTTCGTAGAGCCGAAAGGTTGTCTGGGTTCCGGTGGGAACTAGTTCTGGACGGCGAAGCCCTGCCGGATAGATGACACTGTATGTGTGCAACTCTGTAGAGATATCGTAGTTTCGGTCTTAGTTCGAGAGTCCCTCCCGAAGGGCTGTCCGTGTGACCGTCCGAGTTTTGAAGGTCCTCCCGAAGGGCTGACTGCGACACCGTCCGGGGGACTGTCCGACCACCTCCCGGAGGGCTATCCGAGGGGTAGATGAGGGTATACATCCTCGCGGTTGGGAGGTTATAAATCCTAGCTGGGGGGATCTGCACCGCCGATCTCATCGACTCTACTTCCCGCTGCGCTACGAGTCGGTAACGAAAAAGATCAAACCTTGTATGCAGTCTCCATAGTGGTTCTGCGCTGGTGCGTAAGTCGGAAATTTTTTGTTTTCTGGTACGTTTCCCAACATTGGTGTCAGAGCCGTGCTATGCGTAGATGCAGGTTGCGATCTAGAATACATAGAGATGTATGGGTGTTGCACAATATAATTAGGTAGTTGATGAGTTCTATTACTGAAAATTATTTGTGCGGGTAGCAGATGAAATCTGTTACCTGATGTTCCTGTTGCTTCCCTTGAATTTGCGTAATCCTGATCTTGACGGCATGGTGGAATCTCACAAAGTTCTGGCAATCCGCGACCTTTCATGCTGCTCGTGAGTATGCTGATTGACAGATCAACGAAGTGTTAACAGTTCTTTGGGTTCCACCATAGTTAAAGAAAGATGGATGTTTCGTAGACAAAAGGGCAATGCAGATATGATCTGCACGTGGGTCATGCGTATGACAAAGTTCAGTATGGGGCTCGAGATTTTATTATCTAGTGTTTCATACACCCCGCAAAGTTAATCTAGCGACTTGAATTATCATACTTGATGATGGACGTTGGTAGCTTCGGTTTGTTTCGAAACCTTAGAAGCCACGAAAAACAAGTTTTTGCATGAACCGATTAGAGGCGTCTAAACTTGGTTTTGCAGGAGGGTTTGCATGTGTACGTGATGTGGTATAGCAGTGCTCATAATAATTTGATTATGTATGAGATGACTATATAATGTAATTAACATAACCTACGTGTCATGATTCGGCATGATGGCTGGAGCCATATGATTGCACTTTAATGACCTGCGTGTCAACCTTAAGTAATGCACTAATTTTATACGCTATGGAGATAGCAATATTATCTGGTGCATCGACAAGGTGGTGGCAATCTTCGCGAAGGTGAACACCGACGCGAATACCGAAGACGAAGAAATGAAAGACTTCTCCGTCAGAAGGGGCTATACCATATCATGCTATTATGAATTTCCTGAGATGTTTATCCCTCTTGCAGCACCCTTCTTGATTGCGCGGTAGTCGCGTTTTATTAGGGTGATCTCTCACTTCAAAATATCAAAGTAGTTAGTGTTCACCCAAGTGTAGCACCGTCTATAATTCGTATCTTTTCGGGGTGCGCCATGTCCACATGGGTATGAATGAATCAAGAGGAATGAGGCGGGTGAGGTTAGACCTCGCAGCAAGATCACTTGGTTGTCTTTGACGTTCAGGCAGGATCGTCCTGAGCTCGGAACACACCCATCGAAAGATGAACAAGAGTCACATGGAGATGTGATCGGCAAGTTTGCCTACCAATTGAAATTCTCGCCATCGCGATGTCCACATCAATGGCGTTGAATCGAAATGTGGGTCCTGTATCACTCATAATCAATTTTGAGAGATATTGATTTGAGTGGGAGCGCACTGTTGAATTGACATGTTTAATTCTCAGTGCAATTAATTATGAACACTGTCTAAGTGTTTCTTGCAAAATAGTTGTAGAATAATGGCTCGCGTTTCCACCTTCCCTATTAAAATTGAATAGCTGTTAAATATCTGGTTAAAACTTTACGATTGGTAACGTACTGTGAGGATTGTCCTCAAAAGTGCCAAGAAGGACTTTGTCCTATCGCATTCTTTCCGTATACTCTCGCTAAATGCAAGGGATGATGAGACTCTCGTCCTTCGATCCAAAAGCTAGAATTCGCTATGTCAAGTGCAATATGTTTGCTTCCATGAAACTTGAACTTCGAAAGTTTGGGGTAGTTATGTGATATTCATGGAACTGAAAATTAATTTTCAGATACAAACAAAGGCTGAAAGATATGAAATATCCAAAGCAATGTTTGTTTGCAAATTATTAGTAAAGTGTTTACTATGCATTCGACTCATAAGAGAGGGATCCAGAAGAACGCTCATTATATGATGAAAGGTGAATAAAACAACAACTTAAAGAGAAAGGAAGTGTCCATGTGGTGTTAGTATGACTTACACGCCTAGGAAGTACGGGGCTAACGCCACTCTTAAGTCGGGTGCTTATTTTGCGAGTAGGAAATACTAAAAGTTAAACTGTTAGAAGTATAAAGGCAGAAAGAAAGATGACTAAAATATCCAACTCATGTATGAATGTCATACAAGTTTTTGATGTATAGAAGGCTGGTCAAAGATATAGTTCTTGGGAGTTATGGTTAAACATGTTAATCACTAATTCTTGGGTATTGTGAGTTAATCACAAAGATACCCGCTCGATTGCATTTTGTTGCAACTCAATGTAAGAACTACTATGGCCTGAAAGATTGGCCAGGAATGAGGTTTAGATACACACATGGAACATAGTAAATGTTACTATATCTTCCATCGGTGTATTACCATATGTATTTATTTTCATAAAACATTTTAGAGTTTTACACACTCTAGCCCATTGCATAAAGTATCTTGCAAGAAGGTTGTTCATAAGAGAACTTTTGATGTTCAGTATTATGAATGAACATAAGGGCCATACTTTCATTATGAATGAGATGTATGTTATGAATAATGATATTAATATATTACCTGTGTGTTTACTTTCATAATTCATTTGAGAGTTTCTTACACTCTAGCCCATTGCACAATCTTTATTGCTAAAGGGCTGTTCATAAAAGAACAATTGTTGTTCAGTATTATGAATAACATGAAGGGCCATGCTTCCATCCAAGATGGGATGTATGTTATGAATATTGATGGTAAAATGATACATCCATAACACTGACGCTAAATGTCGCAAGACTATGAGAATACCACACATGTGTGGCACTGCATTTGGTCACATTGGAGAAACCCGCATGGAAAAATTTCATTATGATGGATTTTGAAGTCGTTTGATTTTGAATCATCTGACACTTGCAACTTTCCTCCGAAAAGTGAAGTGACTGAAATACAGTTCACGGGCCATAAGGAACGAGCAACAAACTTATTGGTGATCATACATTTTGATGTGTGTAGTTCAATAAATGTTGTTGCAAGTAGTGGATTTATATATCTTCATAAATGACTCAAGTAGATATATGGATATTTGCTTGATGAGACGTAAGTCTGGATCTTTTGAAATCATTCGAAAGGTTTTCAAAAATGAAGTAGAAGTTATTGTAACAAGGAAATTATGTTTCTACAATTTGATTGCAGAAAGGAATATATGAGTTACAAGTTTGGCGAATGTCTGATGAGTTGTGAAAAGAGTTTCATAACTTACATCTCCCGGAACACCACTATGAGTGGAATGTTTGTGAAGATGTAACAAACCATTTATGACATGGTAAGTTCAAAGATGACATAAATAAATTTGCCATTATCACTTTTAAAGAGTAATGCTTTAGAGACTGCGGCTTTTACACTGAAAAGAGCTCCATTAGGTCTGTTGAAATGACGGCATGGTATGGTACGCCCAACCATGTTATATCTTTTCTTAACATTTGGAATATGGGGCTTGTGTAAAAGGTTACAAACCTATTCCAAATCAGACAAGTGCTACTTCGTAAGTTATCCCAAGTCATTGGGTATTGCCCCACCACTATACCAAGGCAAAGGATTTTTGCCACAAAATAGTATGCTTCTAAAGAGGATAGTTCTTGCAAAAGGGTAAGTGGGAGGATAGTGCAACTCGACGAGATAACAAGTATCTTTGTCATCAGGTCAAAGGAAAGGAACCTTGGAAGTGATTCCAGAGTTTCCTACTGCGACCGATACGGAAGCCTCTACATGAGATGTATGGACTTGGTCGAACTTGCAGCTGAACAACATAGGCAAAGCTCGTGCACTCCTCTCAGGTGCGCAAACGAGATATTGTTGTTAGACAACAGTATACCTATGATACACAAGGAAGCGTTGATGTGCCCTGACTACAGAATTGGCTAAATGCAAATATAATCCGAGATAGTTTCCGTAAATGATTCAAGATTTAAATCTTGATAAACCCTCCGAAAGACTTGGAGTCTAACGGATTGTAATGGGACTAAAAACTGATACGGATAAAAAAGTTTTATCCATTAAGCTCGACTTGTTGCAAGAACAAGTTCAAGGAGTTGACTACAATGATATTGTCTCACCATAGCAATGCTTAAATTCGGTTCGGGTTAAACTAGCAATTAATACATATTTGAAACATGGATGACAAAAGAATTTCCATGAAATGGAAATACAACCTAGGACTTGTATGTATACAATCCAAAGTATTTTGTCAGTCCAGAGTATGCTAGTAAGTATGCAAACTTCGGAGTTCCAGCAATGGACAAATGGGTAACAAAGATGCTTGTGGTTTCAAGAAACTAAGTGGGAGCATAATAATATTTCTGAAAACCTTGTGTGCTTGACACATTGTTAATTGGAAATAAATATCTTGACACGAATTAGGACTTCATTTGGAAATAGTTTTTCGATGAAGTGCTTGAGCTAAATAGCCTTGATATTAGGCATAATGATCTATGGAGATAGATTTACCTAATAGGGCTGAGAAAAAATACATATTGACAAGATGCTAAAACCGTTTAGCACTAAGAACGACAAGGAGTGATTCTTGCCGAAGTCACATGGACGGAGTTTTTGCAAGAATCAGTGTCCCAAAACACTGATGAGAAAAATGCATGATGGAGATTCCACACACTCCTGGTTTTGGATTAATGATGTATTCCATGGTATGTAAAACAATCAGATATGTCCAATACTCCCAAGCTGTTGCAAGTATAGATACCAAAGCGATCAAAAGTACTGATCATGGGACAACAGTGAAAAAAGGATCATTGAGTACTAAAGTAGCACTGATGACATGTTTTCTCGCAAGTGGAGATCATGAAGAGTTCGTTGTAAAAGGTTACATCGATACAATCTTCATCATTTCTCCATGTGATTTTCGATTTAAATTGAGGGCTTTGTGTAACACACAATATGGTGGTGCAGTTAGTTGGAAATTGTTCCAAATAAGTTACTGTGGCGAATTCTATAACAGAGGCGAAGTATGTTGCCGCTTTAGAAGCGACAAAGACAAAGATGTTGAATCATATAGTTCATTCATGAACTTAGTATGGTTCCAAGAAGGCTTTGGTCAATGGGACATTATTGCAGATAGTTGCTCCATAACTCAGTATGAGGAATCAGGTTTCGACCAATGATTCACATTTATACAAAGCCAAGTCCGCATAAAATATGCATTTTGTGAAAGCGTGAAAACGAGAGGATATGCAGAGATGCACACGGAGCTGAAATTATCAGATTCGATGGACATCAGGCTATACCACATGCGAAGCATTTTTTACACTGTGCCATAGGTGTAAAGTGCATTAGCATTAACTAGATTATTGACTCTAGTGCAAGTGGGAGTTTGTAGGAGATATGCCGAAGAGGCAATAATAAATGATATTATTTATCTCCAAGTTCATGATTATGTTTATGTTCCATGCTATAACTGTTGTGGTTCCCGAGCCCGTATATCCATAAAGGCTCTGGGGAAAACTCATGTGCACGTGTGGAATAATAAACGATAAAATGTATTCCTAGTCATGCCTCTAAGACTAGCTCAAGTATTGCATGATGATTATGTTTTCCCAATCATGGGCATGTCTATGCCAAGCAACTTTGAGGGCACAATGTTAGAAGAACATTTGTATTGAATCGAATTTAATTGATGTTATGCTATGAGATACATTCGTCACAAGTTTATGGTTAATAACACAGAGATGGTTAATGTTTGCATAATTCCTTAGACCATGAGAGTATTGAGTTTATTTATACTTGCTTCATGAACTTTGGGGTTTGTTAAACGTCATCCGTAAATGGGTGGCTATTACGGCGGCTTACGGGTTCATGGAAAAGTGTGTCAAGTAACTTGATAGCTGATACATCACCAACGTATCTATAATTTTTGATTGTTCAATGCTATTATATTATCCATCTTGGATGTTTATGGGCTTTATTTTACACTTTTATATTATTTTTGGGACTAACCTATTGACCCAGAGCCAAGTGCCAGTTCTTGCTTTTTCCCTTGTTTCAGTGTTTCGAAGAAAAGGAATATCAAATGGAGTCGAAACGGGATGAAGCCTTCTGGAGAAGTTATTTTTGGAAGGAAAGAAACCCGGGAGACTTGGAGTCCACGTCAAGCAAGCAACGAGTGAGGCACGAGGCAGGGGGGCGCGCCTGTCCCCAAGGGCGCGCCCTCCACCCTCATGGGCCCCTCGTGGCTCCCCTGACGTACTTCTTCCTCCTATATATATCCATATACCCTAAAACGATTGAGGAACAGAATAGATCGGGAGTTCCACCGCCGCAAGCCTCTGTAGCCACCAAAAACCAATCGGGACCCTGTTCCGGCACCCTGCCGGAGGGGGAAACCCTCACCGGTGGCCACCTTCATCATCCGGGCGCTCTCCATGACGAGGAGGGAGTAGTTCACCCTCGGGGCTGAGGGTATTGATACGTCTCCAACGTATCTATAATTTTTGATTGTTCCATGCTATTATATTATGTGTTTTGAATGTTTATGGGCTTTATTTTACACTTTTATATTATTTTTGGGACTAACCTATTGACCCAGAGCCCAAAGCAAGGCCTCGCTTTTTTCCCTTGTTTTAGTGTTTCGAAGAAAAGGAATATCAAACTGAGTCGAAACGGAATGAAACCAACTGGAGAAGTTATTTTTGGAAGGAAAGCAACCGGAAAAACTTGGAGTGCACGTCAGGAAAGAAACGAGGGAGCCACGAGGCAGGGGGCACGCCCTCCACCCTCGTGGGCCCCTCGTGGCTCTACTGACGTACTTCTTCCGCCTATATATTCCCATATACCCTAAAAACATCGAATACGAGAATAGATCTGGAGTTCCGCCGCCGCAAGCCTCTGTAGCCACCAAAAGACAATTGGGACCCTGTTCCGGCACCCTGCCAGAGGGGGGAACCCTTACCGGTGGCCATCTTCATCATCCCGGCGCTCACCATGACGAGGAGGGAGTAGTTCACCCTCGGGGCTGAGGGTATGTACCAATAGCTATGTGTTTGATCTCTCTCTCTCTCGTGTTCTTGATTTGGCATGATCTTGATGTATCGCGAGCTTTGCTATTATAGTTGGATCTTATGTTTCTTCCGCCTCTTCTCTCTTGTAATGGATTGAGTTTTCCTTTGAAGTTATCTTATCGGATTGAGTCTTTAATGACTTGAGAACACTTGATGTATGTCTTGCCGTGCGCATGATCTGTGGTGACAATGGGATATCACGTGATTCACTTGATGTATGTTTTGGTGATCACCTTATGGTTCCGCCCATGAACTTATGCATAGGGGTTGGCTTTACGTTTTTCGTCTTGATTCTCCCAGAGAAACTTTGGGGCACTCTTTGAGGTTCTATGTGTTGGTTGATAGATGAATCTGAGATTGTGTGATGCATATCGTATAATCATACCCACGGATACTTGAGGTGACATTGGAGTATCTAGATGACATTAAGGTTTTGGTTGATTTGTGTCTTAAGGTGTTATTCTAGTACGAACTCTAGGCTGTTTGTGACACTTATAGGAATAGCCCAACGGATTGATTGTAAAGAATAACTTTGAGGTGGTTTTTTACCCTACCATAATCTCTTCATTTTTTCTCCGCTATTAGTGACTTTGGAGTTACTCTTTGTTGCATGTTGAGGGATAGTTATTGTTGGGGAACGTTGCAGAAAATAAAAAAATTTCCTACGGTTTCACCAAGATCCATCTATGAGTTCATCTAGCAACGAGTGATAGGAGTGCATCTACATACCTTTGTAGATCGCGAGCGGAAGCGCTCAAGAGAACGGGGTTGAGGGAGTCGTACTCGTCGTGATCCAAATCACCGATGACCAAGTGCTTAACAGACAAAGACCTCCGCTGCTCAACACACGACGAGCGGATGACGTCTCCCGCACCTTGATCCAGCAAGGAGGAGGGAGAGGTTGATGAAGATCCAGCAACACGAAGGTGTGGTGGTGGATGCAGCAGGGTTCCGGCAGCTTAGGTTTCTTCCCAAACCATAATTCATACGGTGTCGTCTCAACGGATTTAGACGGTGCCCTATTTAAAGTGAATGTAGCTGTCTCTAGAGCGTATCCCCGAAATGATAGCGGTAAATCAAGAAGAGACATCATAGATCGCACCATATCCAATAGAGTGCAATTACGACGTTCGGACACACGTTACACCGAGGTGTTCCAGCGGCGTGAGTTGTGAAACGATTCCACATTTCCTTAAGTGTGTACCAAATTCGGACTTAAATATTCTCCTCCACGATCTGATCATAAGAACTTTATTTTTCGTCACGTTGATTCTCTACCTCATTCTGAAATTCCTTGAATTTTTCAAAGGTCTCAGACTTGTGTTTCATCAAGTAGACATACCCATATCTACTCAAGTCATCGCGAGAGTGAGAACATATCGATATCCTCCATGAGCCTCAACGCCATTGGACCGCACACATCGGTATGTATGATTTCCAATAAGTTGGTTGCTCGCTCCATTGTTCCGGAGAACGAGTCTTGGTCATTTTGCCCATAAGGCATGGTTCGCATGTGTCAAATGATTCATAATCGAGATACTCTAAAAGTCCATCAGAATGGAGCTTCCTCATGCGCTTGACACCAATGTGACCATAGGCGGCAAAGTACACAAGTATGTGGGACTATCGTTATCAACTTTACATCTGTTGGTATTCACACTATGAAGATGTGTAACATCACGTTCGAGATTCATCAAGAATAAACCATTAACCATCGGAGCATGACCATAAAACATATCTCTCATATAAATAGAACAACCATTATTCTCGGATTTAAATGAGTAGCCATCTCGCATTAAACGAGATCTTGATACAATGTTCATGCTCAAACTTGGCACTAAATAACAATTATTGAGGTTTAAAACTAATCATGTAGGTAAATGTAGAGGTAGCGTGCCGACGGCAATCACACTGACCTTGGAACCATTCCCGACGCCAAGATCGTCACCTCGCCCTTCGCCAGCCTCCGCTTATTCCGCAGCCTGCTAGAGTTACAAATATGAGCAACGGCACCGTATCAAATACCCAGGAGTTACTACGAGTAATCGGTAAGGTACACATCAATTACATGTATATCAAATATACCTTTAGTGTTGCCGGCCTTCTTGTTCTGCTAAGTATTTGGGGCAGTTCCGCTTCCAAAGGACCCTTCCTTTGCAATAAAAGCACTCAGTCTCGTGCTTGGGTCCATTCTTTGACTTCTTCCCAAGAATCGGCTTACTGTGCGTGGCAACATCCTTGCCGTCCTTCTTGAAGATCTTCTTACCCTTGCCCTTCTTGAACTTAGTGGTTTTATTGACCATCAACACTTGATGTTCCTTCTTGATTTCTACCTCACGACTTCAAAGATTGAAAATACTTCAGAATAGTTTTCACCATCCCCCGCATATTGTAGTTCATCACAAAGATCTTGTAGCTCGTTGGAGCGACTAAAGGATTCTGTCAATGACCGCCTCATCCGGGAGGTTAATGTCCACCGGGACAAAGTGTTGTGCAACCTGCATATTTTGAGTATGTGCTCACCGACGTAACTATTTTCCTCCATCTTACAACTATAGAACTTGTCGGAGACCTCATATCTCTCGACCGGCATGAGCTTGGAAAACCATTTTCAGCTCCTCGAACATCTCATATGCTCCGTGTTGCTCAAAACGCTTTTGGAGCCCCGGTTCTAAGCTGTAAAGCATGCCGCACTGAACGAGGGAGTAATCATCAGCACGAGACTGCCAAGCATTCATACCGTCTTGGTTCTCTGGGATGGGTGCTTCACCTAGAGGTGCTTCTAGGACATATTGTTTCTTGGCTGCTATGAGGATGATCCTCAGGTTCCGGACCCAGTCCGAGTAGTTGCTGCCATCATCTTTCAGCTTGGTTTTTCTAGGAACGCGTTGAAGTTCATGTTGACATGAGCGTTGGCCATTTGATCTACAAGACATTTTTGCAAATATTTTAGACTAATGTTCATGATAATTAAGTTCATCTAATCAAATTATATAATGAACTCCCACTCAAATTTGACATCCCTCTAGTCATGTAAGTGTTACATGATCCGAGTCGACTAGGCCGTGTCCGATCATCACGTGAGACGGACTAGTCATCGTCGGTGAACATCTCCTCGCTGATCGTATCTTCCATACGACTCATGTTCGACCTTTCGGTCTCTTGTGTTCGAGGCCATGTCTGTACATGCTAGGCTCGCTGGGTTAACCTAAGTGTTTTGCATGTGTAAACTGTCTTACACCCGTTGTATGTGAACGAGGAATCTATCACACCCGATCATCATGTGGTGCTCAAACGATTTAACTTTAGCAACGGCATGCTTAGGGAGAACACTTTCTTGAAATTATTATAAGGGATTATCTTATTTATTACCGTCGTTCTAAGTAAACAAGATGCATAAACATAATAAACATCCCATGCAATTATATAGTAATGACATGATATGGCCAATATCATATAGCTCCTTTGATCTCCATCTTCGGGGCTCCATGATCATCTTGTCACCGGCATGACACCACATCATCATGATCTCCATCATCGTGTCTCCATGAAGTTGCTTGCCAACTATTACTTCTACTACTATAGCTAACGGTTTAGCGATAAAGCAAAGTAATTACATGGCGTTGAATCAATGACATGCAGGTCATACAATAATTAAGACAACTCCTATATTCTCGCCGTTGTCATACTCATCGACATGCAAGTCGTGATTCCTATTACAAGAACATGATCTCATACATCACAATATATCATTCATCACAACTTTTGGCCATATCACATCACAAGGCAATTGCTGCAAAAACAAGTTAGACGTCCTCTAATTGTTGTTGCATCTTTTACGTGGCTGCAATAGGGTTCTAGCAAGAACGTTTTCTTACCTACGAAAAAGCCACAACGTGATTTGTCAACTTCTATTTACCCTTCATAAGGACCATTTTCGTCGAATCCGCTCCAACTAAAGTGGGAGAGACAGACACCCGCTAGCCACCTTATGCAACTAGTGCATGTCAGTCGGTGGAACCTGTCTCACGTAAGCGTACGTAAGGTCGGTCCGGCCGCTTCATCCCACAATACCGCTGAAGCAAAATAAAACTAGTAGCGGCAAGAAAGTTGACAACATCTACGCCCACAACAAATTGTGTTCTACTCGTGCAATAGAGAACTACGACAAACCCGGCGCATGATGCCACTTTCGTTGGGGAACGCTGCAAAATAAAAAATTCTTACGGTTTCACCAAGATCCATCTATGAGTTCATCTAGCAACGAGTGATAGGAGTGCATCTACATACCTTTGTAGATCATGAGCGAAGCGCTCAAGAGAACGGGGTTGAGGGAGTCGTACTGCCGTGATCCAAATCACCGATGACCAAGTGTCGAACGGACAGCACCTCCGCTGCTCAACACACGTACGGAGCAGATGATGTCTCCTGCACCTTGATCCAGCAAGGAGGAGGGAGAGGTTGATGAAGATCCAGCAGCACGACGGCGTGGTGGTGGATGCAGCAGGGTTTTCGCAGAGCTTCGCCGAGCTTCTGCGAGAGGAAGAGGTGTAGCAGGGAAGAGGGAGGTGCCAAAGCTTCAGTGTGCGGCTTCCCTCCCTCCCCATTTATATTGGCCCCCTGGGGGGGCGCCAGCCCTGGAGATGAGATCTCCCAAGGGGGGGCGGCGGCCAAGGGGGGTGGAGTGCCCCCCAAGGCAAGTGGAGGCGCCCCCACCCTAGGGTTTCCAACCCTAGGCGCAGGGGGGGCAAGGGGGGGGGCGCACCAGACCACCAGGGGCTGGTCCCCTCCCCACTTCAGCCCACGGGGCCCTCCGGGATAGGTGGCCCCACCCGGTGGCCCCCCGGGACCCTTCCGGTGGTCCCGGTACAATACCAAAGGACTCAAACTCTCCCGATGGCTGAAACTGCACTTCCTATATATAATTCTTTACCTCCCGACCATTCCGAACTCCTTGTGACGTCCGGGATCTCATCCGGACTCAACAACTTTCGGTTTGCTGCATACTCATATTCATACAACCCTAGCGCCACCGAACCTTATGTGTAGACCCTACGGGTTCGGGAGACACGAGACATGAACGAGATGGCTCTTCGGTCAATAACCAACAAAGGATCTGGATACCCATGTTGGCTCCCACATGCTCCTCGATGATCTCATCGGATGAACCACGATGTCGAGGATTCAAGCAACCCCGTATACAATTACCTTTGTCAATCGGTATGTTACTTGCCCGAGATTCGATCGTCTTTATCCCAATACCTTGTTCAATATCGCTACCGCAAGCCACTTTAATCGCATCAGTAATGCATGATCCCGTGACCAAACACTTGGTCACTTTCAGCTCATTATGATGATGCATTACCGAAAGTGGGCCCAGTGATACCTCTCCGTAATACGGAGTGACAAATCCAGCCTCGATCCGTGACAACCCAATGCATAATTTCTCGGAGATACCCGTAGTGCACCTTTATAGTCACCCAGCCACGCCAGGACGCTTTGGTACACCCAAAGCACTCCTACAAAGATCCGGGAGTTACACGATCTCATGGTCTAAGGAAAAGATACTTGACATTGGAAAAGCTCTAGCAAAACAAACTACACGATCTTGTGCTATGCTTAGGATTGTCTTGTCCATCACATCATTCTCCTAATGATGTGATCCCGTTATCAATGACATCCAATGTCCATAGTCAGGAAACCATGACTATCTATTGATCAACGAGCTAGTCAACTAGAGGCTCACTAGGGACATACTGTAGTCTATGTATTCACACGTGTATTACGATTTCCGGATAATACACATATAGCATGAATAAAAGACAATTATCATGAACAAGGAAATATAATAATAATCCTTTTATTATTGCCTCTAGGGCATATTTCCAACAGTTATATGATCCAATTATGTTATTATTGTTGAGAGAACTTGCACTAGTGAAAGTATGAACCCTAGGCCTTGTTTCAACGCATTGCAATACCGTTTACGCTCACTTTTATCGCTTGTTACCTTGCTGTTTTTATATTTTCAGATTACAATAACTTATATCTACCATCCATATTGCACTTGTATCACCATCTCTTCGCCGAACTAGTGCACCTATACAATTTACCATTGTATTGGGTGTGTTGGGGACACAAGAGACTCTGTTATTTGGTTGCAGGGTTGTTTGAGAGAGACCATCTTCATCCCACGCCTCCCACGGATTGATAAACCTTAGGTCATCCACTTGAGGGAAATTTGCTACTGTCCTACAAACCTCTCGCACTTGGAGGCCCAACAACGCCTACAAGAAGAAGGTTGTGTAGTAGACATCAAGCTCTTTTCTCGCGCCGCTGTCGGAGGTAAGTGCTTGAAGGTATATCTTTAGATCTTGCAATCAAATCTTTTGTTTCTTGTTTTAGCACTAGTTTAGTTTATAAAAGAAAACTACCAAAAATGGAATTGAGTTTGTCTCATACGCTTCATCTTTTTAATATCTTTCGTGAGAATGATGGAAAGGAAAATTGTGCTCAAGTACTAGAAGAAGAATTACATAGAATGCTTGGTATAAAATATGTGAATGATGGGCATGATTGCAATGTTGTTAGTACGAATTCTTTGAATATCCATGATACTAAAGATGATTGCGCTAGTTATGATGAAAATATCTCCTATAAACATGTCAATTTTTGTGGAGTGCATTGGGTTTGCAAGTACACACCAAATAGGGAAGATAGATATTGCAAGAGGCATAAGTACTTGGAAACTAAATGGTTGCAAGAAAGGCTAGATGTGAGTGCTGAAAATTTAAAATATCTATACCGTACTTGTGAACTTTGCAATGAACATGGTCATTTAAATATCAAATGCAAATTGTTTCATGATCGAATCGTGTCCAAAAATTACGATGATTTGATTTCCTTTTCACATCATAATGAACTTAGTTTGCTTTTGGGTTATGAAGAAATGAAACGTCAAACTAAGCATATTCCAGAATATAACCTCAAGGAATTCCTCGATATTGATCTAGAAAAAATTTATATGTATTGTGCGGTGAATTGCATTGAAAATCCTTATATTGCTAATTACATAAAGATAAGAAAACAAAATAGAAGATGAAGAGAATACTAATGAAAGGGAAGAGACTTCCCAATATCCTCCTATTATTTGTTATGATGAATCAGGTAACGAGGAGGAGCCTTCTATTCAACCAATCTCATCAATAAGGAGCTCCAAAAAGAGGATTGAACCCACACATGATGTGGTGAAGAAGAAGAAAATAAAAAGGAAGATAGGTAAAAAGATATCTCTCCCAAATAATGTTGCTCCTATTATTGTTGTGCCCCATGAAAATGAATCAAAAATAATTGTGGAAGATGATGCACTTGATGATGATCTCGTTATGCCTATTACTTGTTGTGATGATTATGATTGGGAAGATAATGATACTTCTTATGATCTTGAAAATCTTTTGGCACTTGCTTGGAAGAATATGATAATTGCTATACTATTGGTGCTATCCATACTATTAATGATGAGAGTGATTATGCTTATGATATGAAAAGGCCCAAGCTTGGGGAAGCTATGTTTGATGAGGATGACATATTTGAGAATATATTTGCTGAAATTAATGTTTGTCCCAAGCTTGGGGATGCTATGTTTAATAATGATGATATTTTTAGCCTCTCAAGTTTTCATATGCAAAGTTGTTATGATGATAGCATGCCTTCTACCTATGATGATTATTGTGATAAAACTTATGCTATAAAAAGTAGTGATGATTATATTTATAAACCATGTCATGATTATGATTCCCCTTTTTCTGAACATTACTCTTTTAATGTGGAAGCAATTTATAGTATTCAAGTCTTTTATGATACTCCCATTATCCCGAATGAGAAGAATTCTGCTTATATGGAGAATAGTAAATTTTCTGTGCTTGTAGATCATGAAAAGAATGCTTTAGGTGCTGGTTATATTGTTGAATTCATTCATGATCATACTGAAAATTATTATGAGGGAGGAATATATGCTTGTAGGAATTGCAAATAATATCAAGTTTCCTCCCTATGTGCTTAAAGTTTTGAAGTTATGCTTGTTTTGCCTTCCTATGCTAGTTGATTATTGTTCCCATAAATTGTTTGATCACAAAATCCCTATGCATAGGAAGTGTGTTAGAATTAAATTTTCTAGTCATATTCTTCATTATGCTCTCTTTATGTTTCAATTCCTATCTTTTATGTGAGCATCATTGAAATCATCATGCCTAGCTAGGGGCGTTAAACGATAGCGCTTGTTGGGAGGCAACCCAATTTTATTTTAGTTTCTTGATTTTTGGTTCTATTTAGGAATAAATAATCCATCTAACCTCTGTTTAGATGTGGCTTTGTGTGTTAATTAGTGTTTGTGCCAAGTAGAACCTTTGGGAAGTCTTGGGTGAAGTCTTTATGATCATGCTGTAAAAAACAGAAACTTTAGCGCTCACGAGATTAGCTTCAACTTTTTACTGGAGAGTGATATTTAGTTTATTATTTTTGCAGATTATTACTAGACAAATTCCTCAGGTCCACCAATTTATTTTAGAATTTTTTGAGTTCTAGAAGTTTACGTTTGATACAGATTACTACAGACTGTTCTGTTTTTGACAGATTCTGTTTTTCGTGTGTTGTTTGCTTATTTTGATGAACCTATGGCTAGTAAAATAGTTTATAAACCATAGAGAAGTTGTAATAAAGTAGTTTAACACCAATATAAATAAAGAATGAGTTCATTACAGTACCTTGAAGTGGTGTTTTGTTTTCTTTCGCTAACGGAGCTCACGAGATTTTCTGTTAAGTTTTGTGTTGTGAAGTTTTCAAGCTTTGGGTAAAGATCCGATGGACTATGGAATAAGGACTGGCAAGAGCCTAAGCTTGGGGATGCCCAAGGCACCCCAAGGTAATATTCAAGGATAACCAAGCGTCTAAGCTTGGGGATGCCCTGAAGGCATCCCCTCTTTCGTCTTCGTTCATCGGTAACTTTACTTGGAGCTATATTTTTATTCACCACATGATATGTGTTTTGCTTGGAGCGTCATTTTATTTTATTTTGTTTTGCTTGATGTTTCAATAAATTATTAAGATCTGAAATTATTAAATGGGAGAGTCTTCACATAGTTGCATAATTATTCGACTACTCATTGATCTTCACTTTATCTTTCGGAGTAGTTTGTTGTTTGCTCTAGTGCTTCACTTATATCTTTTAGAGCACGACGGTGGATTTGTTTTATAGAAACTATTGATCTCTCATGCTTCACTTAGATTATTTTGAGAGTCTTAAATAGCATGTTAATTTGCTTAAATAATCCTAATATGCTAGGCATACAACATATGTAAGAATTCTTATGCGTGTGTTAAAAGCTAAGAAAAGTTTGATGCTTGATGATCGTTTTGAGATATGGAGATGGTGATATTAGAGTCATGCTAGTCGAGTAGTTGTGAATTTGAGAGATACTTGTGTTAAAGTTTGTGATTCCCGTAGCATGCACGTATGGTGAACCGTTATGTGATGAAGTCGGAGCATGATTTATTTATTGATTGTCTTCCTTATGAGTGGCAGTCGGGGACGAGCGATGGTCTTTTCCTACCAATCTATCCCCCTAGGAGCATGCACGTAATACTTTGCTTGATAACTTGTAGATTTTTGCAATAAGTATATGAGTTCTTTATGACTAATGTTGAGTCCATGGATTATACGCACCCTTCTTCCTTCCACCATTGCTAGCCTCTCTAATACCGTGCACTTTTCACGGTATCATACACCGACCATATACCTTCCTCAAAACAGCCACCATACCTACCTATCATGGCATTTCCATAGCCATTCCAAGATATATTGCCATGCAACTTTCCACTGTTCCGTTTATTATGACATGCTCCAACATTGTCATATTGCTTTGCATGATCATGTAGTTGACATCGTATTTGTGGCAAAGCCACCATTCATAATTCTTTCATACATGTCACTCTTGATTCATTGCATATCCCGGTACACCGCCAGAGGCATTCATATAGAGTCATATCTGTTCTAAGTATCAAGTTGTAATTGTTGAGTTGTAAGAAAATAAATGTGTGATGATCTTCATTTTTAGAGCATTGTCCCAAGTGAGGAAAGGATGATGGAGACTACGATTCACCCACAAGTCGGGATGAGACTCCGGACGAAATAAATAAATAAAAGAGGCCAAAGAGGCCCAAATAAAAAAGAAAAAAAAGAGGCCATAAAAAAGAGAAGGCCCAAATAAAAAAATAAAGAAATGAGAGAAAAGAGAGAGGGGACAATGTTACTATCCTTTTACCACACTTGTGCTTCAAAGTAGCACCATGATCTTCATGATAGAGAGTCTCTCATTTTGTCACTTTCATATACTAGTGGGAATTTTTATTTATAGAACTTGGCTTGTATATTCCAATGATGGGCTTCCTCAAAATGCCCTAGGTCTTCGTGAGCAAGCGAGTTGGATTCACCCCCACTTAGTATCTTTTGTTGAGCTTTCATATACTTATAGCTCTAGTGCATTCGTTGCATGGCAATCCCTACTCACTCACATAGATATCTATTAATGGGGCATCTCCATATCCCGTTGATACGCCTAGTTGATGTGAGACTATCTTCTCCCTTTTTGTTTTCTCCACAACCACCATTCTATTCCACCTATAGTGCTATATCCATGGCTCACGCTCATGTATTGCGTGAAGATTGAAAAAGTTTTGAGAATGTCAAAAGTATGAAACAATTGCTTGGCTTGTCATCGGGGTTGTGCATGATTTAAATACTTTGTGTGGTGAAGATAGAGCATAGCCAGACTATATGATTTTGTAGGGATAACTTTCTTTGGCCATGTTATTTTGAGAAGACATAATTGCTTAGTTAATATGCTTGAAGTATTATTACTTTTATGTCAATATGAACTTTTATCTTGAATCTTTTGGATCTGAATATTCATACCACAATTAAGAAGAATTACATTGAAATTATGCTAAGTAGCACTCCACATCAAAAATTATCTTTTTTTATCATTTACCTACTCGAGGACGAGCAGGAATTAAGCTTGGGGATGCTGATACGTATCCAACGTATCTATAATTTTTGATTGTTCCATGCTATTATATTATGTGTTTTGAATGTTTATGGGCTTTATTTTACACTTCTATATTATTTTTGGGACTAACTTATTGATGCAGCCCAGTGTCAGTTCCTGTTTTTTCCCTTGTTTCAGTGTTTCGAAGAAAAGGAATATCAAACTGAGTCGAAACGGAATGAAACCAACTGGAGAAGTTATTTTTGGAAGGAAAGCTACCGGAAAAACTTGGAGTGCACGTCAGGAAATAAACGAGGGAGCCACGGGGCAGGGAGGTGCGCCCTCCACCCTCGTGGGCCCCTCGTGGCTCCCCTGACGTACTTCTTCCGCCTATTTATTCCAATATACCCTAAAAACATCGAATACGAGAATAGATCTGGAGTTCCGCCGCCGCAAGCCTCTGTAACCACCAAAAGTCAATCGGGACCTGCTCCTAAGACTCCTTCCTGAGGGGGAACCCTCACCGGTGGCCATCTTCATCATCCCGGCGCTCTCCATGACGAGGAGGGAGTAGTTCACCCTGGGCTGAGGGTATGTACCAAGAGCTATGTGTTTGATCTCTCTCTCTCTCTCTCTCGTGTTCTTGATTTGGCACGATCTTGATGTATCGCGAGCTTTTCTATTATAGTTGGATCTTATGTTTCTTCTCCCTCTCTACTCTCTTGTAATGGATTGAGTTTTCCCTTTGAAGTTATCTTATCGGATTGAGTCTTTAATGACTTGAGAACACTTGATGTATGTCTTGCCGTGCGTATCTGTGGTGACAATGGGATATCATGTGATTCACTTGATATATGTTTTGGTGTTCAACTTGCAGGTTCCGCCCATGAACTTATGCATAGGGGTTGGCACACGTTTTCGTCTTGATTCTCCGGTAGAAACTTTGGGGCACTCTTTGAGGTTCTATGTGTTGGTTGAATAGATGAATCTGAGATTGTGTGACGCATATCGTATAATCATACCCACTGATACTTGAGGTGACATTGGAGTATCTAGGTGACATTAGGGTTTTGGTTGATTTGTGTCTTAAGGTGTTATTCTAGTACGAACTCTAGGGCTGTTTGTGACACTTATAGGAATAGCCCAACGGATTGATTGGAAAGAATAACTTTGAGGTGGTTTTGTACCCTACCATAAACTCTTCGTTTGTTCTCCGCTATTAGTGACTTTGGAGTGACTCTTTGTTGCATGTTGAGGGATAGTTATATGATCCAATTATGTTATTATTGTTGAGAGAACTTGCACTAGTGAAAGTATGAACCCTAGGCCTTGTTTCAACGCATTGCAATACCGTTTAGGTCATCCACTTGAGGGAAAATTTCTACTGTCCTACAAACCTCTGCACTTGGAGGCCCAACAACGTCTATAAGAAGAAGGTTGTGTAGTAGACATGAAGCTCTTTTCTGGCGCCGTTGCCGGGGAGGTAAGTGCTTGAAGGTATATCTTTAGATCTTGCAATCGAATCTTTTTGTTTCCTGTTTTAGCACTAGTTTAGTTTATAAAAGAAAACTACCAAAAAATGGAATTGAGTTTGTCTCATACGCTTCATCTTTTTAATATCTTTCATGAGAATGATGGAAAGGAAAATTGTGCTCAAGTACTAGAAGAAGAATTACATAGAATGCTTGGTATAAAATATGTGAATGATGGGCATGATTGCAATGTTGTTAGTACGAATTCTTTGAATATCCATGATACTAAAGATGATTGCACTAGTTATGATGAAAATATCTCCTATAAACATGTCAATTTTTGTGGAGTGCATTGGGTTTGCAAGTACACACCAAATAGAGAAGATAGATATTGCAAGAGGCATAAGTACTTGGAAACTAAATGGTTGCAAGAAAGGCTAG
Organism: Aegilops bicornis; assembly: GCA_021605145.1. Classification (NCBI taxonomy): domain Eukaryota; kingdom Viridiplantae; phylum Streptophyta; class Magnoliopsida; order Poales; family Poaceae; genus Aegilops; species Aegilops bicornis. The sequence continues at coordinate 635,746,018 of CM038674.1, read as the reverse complement.
ATGTGAGTGCTGCAAATTTAAAATGTCGTACCGTACTTGTGAACTTTGCAATGAACATGGTCATTTAAATATCAAATGCAAATTGTTTCATGATCGAATCGTGTCCAAAAATTGTGATGATTTGATTTCCCTATCACATCATAATGAACTTAGTTTGCTTTTGGGTTATGAAGAAATGAAACGTCAAACTAAGCATATTCCAGAATATAACCTCAAGGAATTCCTCGATATTGATCTAGAAGAAATTTATATGTATTATGCGGTGAATTGCATTGAAAATCCTTATATTGCTAATTACATAAAGAAAAGAAAACAAATAGTTATTTTTTTGAGTTTGCTCCCACTACTATTGATGAGAATAAATTTGCTTACGTGGAGAGTAGGAAAATTTCTATGCAAGTAGATCATGAAAAGAATGCTTTAGGTGCTGGTTATATTGTTGAATTAATTCATGATGCTACTGAAAATTATTATGAGAGAGGAACATATTCTTGTAGCAATTGCAATAATATCAAGTTTCCTCTCTATGTGCTTAAAGTTTTGAAGTTATGCTTGTTTTGCCTTCCTATGCTAGTTGATTATTGTTCCCATAAATTGTTTGCTCACAAAATCCCTATGCATAGGAAGTGGGTTAGACTTAAATGCGCTAGTCATATTCTTCATGATGCTCTCTTTATGTTTCAATTCTTATCTTTTATGTGAGCATAATTGAAATCATCATGCCTAGCTAGGGGCGTTAAACGATAGCGCTTATTGGGAGGCAACCCAATTTTATTTTAGTTTATTAATTTTTGGTTTAGGAATAAATAATACATCTAGCTTCTGTTTATATGTGGTTTTGTGTTTTAATTAGTGTTTGTGCCAAGTAGAACTTTTGGGAAGACTTGGGTGAAGTCTTTATGATCATGCTGTAAAAAACAGAAACTTTAGCGCTCACGAGATTAGTTAAAACTTTTTACTGGAGAGTGATATTTAGTTGATTCTTTTTGCAGATGATTACTATACAAATTCCTCAGGTCCAACAATTTATTTTAGAATTTTTGGAGTTCCATACGTTTGCGTTAGGTACAGATTACTACAGACTGTTCTGTTTTTGACAAATTCTGTTTTCTATGTGTTGTTTGCTTATTTTGATGAATCTATGGCTAGTAAAATAGTTTATAAACCATAGAGAAGTTGGAATACAGTAGGTTTAACACCAATATAAATAAATAATGAGTTAATTACAGTACCTTGAAGTGGTGTTTTGTTTTCTTTCGCTAACGGAGCTTACGAGTTTTCTGTTGAGTTTTGTGTTGTGAAGTTTTCAAGTTTTGGGTAAAGATTCGATGGACTATGGAATAAGGAGTGGCAAGAGCCTAATCTTGGGGATGTCCAAGGCACCCCAAGGTAATATTCAAGGACAACCAAGAGTCTAAGCTTGGGGATGCCCTGGAAGGCATCCCCTCTTTCGTCTTCGTTCATCGGTAACTTTACTTGGAGCTATATTTTTATTCACCACATGATATGTGTTTTGCTTGGAGCGTAATTTTATTTTCTTTAGATTTGCTTGATGTTTGAATAAAATACCAAGATCTTAAATCCTTAAATGTTAGAGAGTCTTCACATAGTTGCATAATTATTCGACTACTCATTGATCTTCACTTATATCTTTCGGAGTAGTTTGTTGTTTGCTCCAGTGCTTCAGTTATATCTTTTTAGAGCACGGAGGTGGTTTTATTTTGAAGAAATATATGAACTCTCATGCTTCACTTATATTATTTTGAGAGTCTTTAGAACAGCATGGTAATTTGCTTTGGTTATGAATTTAGTCCTAATATGATGGGCATCCAAGAGGGATATAATAAAAACTTTCATATAAAGTGCATTGAATACTATGAGAAGTTTGATTCCTTATGATTGTTTTTAGATATGAAGATGGTGACATTAGAGTCATGCTAGTAGAGTAGTTGTGAATTTGAGAGATACTTGTGTTAAAGTTTGTGATTCCTGTAGCATGCACGTATGGTGAACCGTTATGTGATGAAGTCAGAGCATGAATAATGTCTTGATTATCCTCCTTATGAGTGGCGGTCGGGGACGAGCGATGGTCTTTTCCTACCAATCTATCCCCCTAGGAGCATGCCCATAGTACTTTGTTTCGATGACTAATAGATTTTTGCAATAAGTATATGAGTTCTTTATGACAAATGTTGAGTCCATGGATTATACGCACTCTCACCCTTCCACCATTGCTAGCCTTTCTAATACCGCACCTTTCACGCGGTATCATACACCCACCATATACCTTCCTCAAAACAGCCACCATACCTACCTATCATGGCATTTCCATAGCCATTCCGAGATATATTGCCATGCAACTTTCCACTGTTCCGCTTATTATGACACGCTCCATCATTGTCATATTGCTTTGCATGATCATGTAGTTGACATCGTATTTGTGGCAAAGCCACCGTTCATAATTCTTTCATACATGTCACTCTTGATTCATTGCATATCCTGGTACACATGGGAGGCATTCATATAGAGTCATATTTTGTTCTAAGTATCGAGTTGTAATTGTTGAGTTGTAAGAAAATAAAAGTGTGATGATCATCATTATTAGAGCATTGTCCCAGTGAGGAAAGGATGATGGAGACTATGATTCCCCCACAAGCCGGGATGAGACTCCGGACGAAAAATAAAATAAAAAAAGGAAAAGAAAAGAGGCCATAAAAAAGATAAAAAAGGCCCCAAAAAAAGAGAGAAAAAGAGAGAAGGGACAATGTTACTATCCTTTTTCCACACTTGTGCTTCAAAGTAGCACCATGATCTTCATGATAGAGAGTCTCCTATGTTGTCACTTTCATATCGTGGGAATTTTACATTATAGAACTTGGCTTGTATATTCCAATGATGGGCTTCCTCAAAATGCCCTAGGTCTTCATGAGCAAGCGAGTTGGATGCACACCCACTTAGTTTTTTTTGTTGAGCTTTCATATACTTATAGCTCTAGTGCATCCGTTGCATGGCAATCCCTACTCACTCACATCGATATCTATTGATGGGCATCTCCATAGCCCGTTGATACGCCTAGTTGATGTGAGACTATCTTCTCCTTTTGTCTTCTCCACAACCACCATTCTATTCCACATATAGTGCTATGTCCATGGCTCACGCCCATGTATTGCGTGAAGATTGAAAAAGTTTGAGAATGTCAAAAGTATGAAACAATTGCTTGGCTTGTCATCGGGGTTGTGCATGATTTAAATAATTTGTGTGGTGAAGATAGAGCATAGCCGCACTATATGATTTTGTAGGGATAACTTTCTTTGGCCATGTTATTTTGAGAAGACATAATTGCTTTATTAGTATGCTTGAAGTATTATTATTTTTATGTCAATATTAAACTTTTGTCTTGAGTCTTTCGGATCTGAATATTCATACAAAAATTAAGAAGAATTACATTGAAATTATGCCAAGTAGCATTCCACATCAAAAATTCTGTTTTTATCATTTACCTACTCGAGGACGAGCAGGAATTAAGCTTGGGGATGTTTATGGGCTTTATTTTACACTTTTATATTACTTTGGGACTAAACTATTGACCCAGAGCCCAGTGCCAGTTCCTGTTTTTTCCCTTGTTTCGGTGTTTCGAAGAAAAGGAATTTCAAACGGAGTCAAAACGGGATGAGACCTTCTAGAGAAGTTATTTTTGGAAGGAAAGCAACCAGGGAGACATGGAGTCCACATCAAGAAAACAACGAGGGAGGCACGAGGCAGGGGGGCGCGCCCTCCATCCTCGTGGGCCCCTCGTGGCTCCCCTGACGTTCTTCTTCATCATATATATATATATATATATATATATATATATATATATATATATATAAATATATATATCCATATACCCTAAAACGATCGAGGAACATAATAGATCGGGAGTTCTACCGCGCAAGCCTCTATAGCCACCAAAAACCAATCCATGATGAGGAGGGAGTAGTTCACCCTCGGGGTTGAGGGTATGTACCAGTAGCTATGTGTTTGATCTCTCTCTCTCTCTCTCTCTCGTGTTCTTGATTTGGCACGATCTTGATGTATCGCGAGCTTTGCTATTATAGTTGGATCTTATGTTGCTTCTCCCCCCTCTACTCTCTTGTAATGGATTGAGTTTTATCTTTGAAGTAATTTTATCGGATTGAGTCTTTAATGATTTGAGAACACTTGATGTATGTCTTGCCGTGTGTCTCTGTGGTGACAATGGGATATCACGTGATTCACTTGATGTATGTTTTGCTGATCAACTTGCGGGTTCCGCCCATGAACCTATGCATAGGGGTTGGCACACCACTACAAAAAAAGACACATCTGTGACATTTTGGGCCGAACGAAATTTTTTTCTGTCATACATATGACACTTTTATGACGATATTTGTGACAAAACCCGGTATCATCATAGATGTGGTGGGATCCTACTTCTATGACAAAAAATCATGACAGAAAATGGGCTTTTCGTCCTGGGCGGGCCGGAGACGCAGCTGCATGAAATTCTTTGGGCCGTCCATGATGGAAAAAACCGTGGTAGAAGCGAGGGGGAGGAAAATTTCTGGGAGTTCCTGATTCACGGTGGGAGGTCGGGGCCGAGCAATGCGCGCTTTCTCTCGTGACACGACGCTGCAGTGTGCGAGGCATTGGCTCTAATCGAACCCGAAGCGAGGCGTTGGGCTCTAATCGAACCCGGCGATTGCAATGCAAAGCTACGACATCGAACCCGAGCGATCGATCGATGGTCGTTAATCAACCCGATCGAGCGATTCTTCGCCATCGCTGCCGCTAATCAAGCCGATCGATGCCGCCTCAGATGAACAAAGTGGCGTTGCGGAGGGGGGGGGGTTGGATGAATAGTGAGCGGTGGCGTTGCCGCTGGATGAACAGGACCCGGTGGGGTGGTGGGCTGGATGAACAGTAGACCGTGGAGGGTGCCCGTGGAGGGGTGGTTGTACAGGACCCCGTGGTGTGGAGGGCTGGATGAACAAGAGCTGCTGGAGAAGCGCGCGGTGGAGGCCGGATGAACAGGAGCCCGTGGAGACTGGAGGAGGTCGATCAGAGCCCGTGGAGGCCGGAGGAGGTCGACGGTGGAGATGAACAGATCCCGTGGAGTCCGTTTTGCGGTGCGCCACACCTCCCGGCGAATAGGACCCCGTTTGACCGTAACACTCCAACACAAGTCCGTTTAAATCCGTTTTGCGATGCGCTACACCCTCCCGATTAACAGGACCCCCGTTTCAACCGTGGGAGGTCTGTTTCGTCTGCTTTTGGCGGACGCCACACCCCTCCCGATCAACAGGACCCCGTTCCGAACGTAGGAGGTTCGTTTCCTACGTTGTGCGGTACGCCAGGCCTCGTTTCCATTGCCTGTTCCGTCCAAGCCCTCCCGATGAACATGACCACGCGTTCCATTCCAACCCAGCCGGTTGGCTCCCACGCGTTCCGTTGCCTCCCGATGAAGATGACGCATTCCGTTGCCTCCCCATGAACACGACGCATTCTATTGCCTCCCCATGAACACGACGCATTCCGTTGCCTCCCCATGAACAGGACGACGACGCTGTTTCTCCGTTCCGACCCAACCATGTACACGAGCCCCGCCAGACGTATGCGCCGGTAGTAGGCGTTCGAGACACCGCCTGTATGTACACATACGTGGCCGTATTTTCTTTCTTTCACCCTAGCCGCTATACGTACGTGTACATGCTACGTGCGCGCCTCTACTACGACACCTGCGAACCTCTACTACGACTCGTGCGCGCCTCTACATCGACCAGTATGTACGTACACGTTCGCGACCAGAATGACAACGCTACGTACACTTCGACCAGGTGGGTCCCGACTGTCAGGCACTTCCTGGCGTGCGAAGATTTAACTGGTGGGTCCCAGCAGTCAGTGGGGCGAATCATTTTTTTTTCTCGGACGCACTTCCTTGCGTGCGAAGGTGTAGCTGGTGGGTCCCAACAGTCAGGGGGAAACGTTTTTTTCGTGAAATACGGTGGCCCTTTCGATGGGTCCCTGATGTCAGGTGGAGGAATCATTATTTTGCGCGTAATAAGGAGGCACTTCCTTGCGGCTGCCGTGGACCCACCTGTCAGCCTCTCCACGTACTGTCCACGTCCGATGGAAGCCGTTCCTTGACCATGTTGACCACGCCGCGCCGAGAGCACCAGGGCGGTGGACGACGGTGAGGCCTAGGAAGGGGACGACACGGAGCCGGGGAAGATGAGGCAGTGCATGCACACGCGGAGAGGAGTACGAGGGTTTACTGGTTCGGTTGTGCTGCCGTCGCCGCAGAATAACAGGGGGTGTGGGTGAGTGGAGGGATGGTCTGGCCAGCGGTGGGAGTAGTAGGGGGCGGTGAGTCCTCCGCGGCAAAGACAAACGGCCACGGGAGGCAGGAGCAGGCGGCACGACCGGCGCTGCTTTGGGCGGCTGGAGCAAGAAGACCAGAGGTTGAAGAAGAACAACCGCCGTTGGATGGACATCGTACGGTCACTGCAGCTAGAATCATTTATATTGACTAAGTTGACAAAGCCCTTGCTACGTCAACTTAGTAGGCCCACAGGTCAACTTCCGAAACGGTGCGCCCCAGATGTCAGGGGGAGGAATCATTTTTTGGGCGAGTGAAGCTAGAATATCCGAGATTGAAGAAGAAGCACAGCATCCGTTGGTTGGACATCCAACGGCCACTGCTGCTAGAACTGTGTGTTGACTATAAGTTGACAAAGCCTTGCATACGCGTCAACTCTATTTTTTTAGGGGACACGCCAACTTAGTAAGGCCGTAAGTGTGTGGCGTAGAACTTATAGCCCATTTGATATTTGTAAGAATGTGTAGCCCATTTTCGAATTCTAATGGAATTTACTGCAGCCCATTTACAGTTTGTTAAAAGTACAACCCATTTCAACCAACCGTTCAAAACAGAATTCAATAAAATTTCCCACATTTTGATGGGATCCGAAATATTTTTATCCCGAAATTTCTAGTCAGATTAAATACAATTTTAATATAAATTTATATTACGTAAAAATCCAACGAAACATTGCGCTCGCAACAATTAATGAAATTAAAATGTTCAATATCCAAAAGGGATTTGCAGCCCAGCGGGGCGGAGAATAACAACTTGAACTTGCCTGTGTATTCCTAAAAAGAAGTATAGCTGGGCTAGCCATTTTCAGATTGAAAAAAAAATAATATCTTGGCTAGATATCTGGTCTGGGCTAGACGCGCCACAGCCCGCCCAGTTAATACCTGCAGTGATGTTTTCGTTGTTGTTCAGAGGAGAAAAATTAATATCTGGGCTAAACATCAAAAAACTCTGCAGTGCTCACACCTAGAAAACACAAATACTGCTCGAGCTGCTTGGTCCCAGCTGTCGGCCGCTTCTTGTGCAATTCTCTCGTTTATTGACTACTACATAGGTTGACAATGGTATGGGACCATGATGTCAGGAAACCAGGAGGAAGCAAAATAAATTATAGTTATATATATATAATAAGGAGGCACTTGCGTATGTGAGGCTATGGACCTGGTGGGTCCCCGTTGTCATCCTCTCCAAGTAAAGTCATCTCCTCGCCCGCGCGCGCTTTCCGCCCGAAACAGTCAACACCACCCGCCCCGCTTCCTGGTGCAGGCGATTGCTCCGCATTCAAACGACACAAGTGCCGTCCGTCCGTCCATCTGCCTCCCACATTAAAGATACGCGGTTGCCGAGGCGGCTACTCTGGCGCCACAAGTCCGTCCCTCCGCCCGCCCACCATTGCTATATAAACTGCTGCGCCGGCCATAGCCGCAGTCATCCGCATTCGTTCCCTTTCTCCTGTCCACACCACTACTGCCCACCATGGCTTCCTCGCGCTCCAGCGCTCTTCGGGACGGGCGGACGATGGACCACAAGGAGATGGCAGCCATTGCTGCCGACCGGCTGGCCGGCAGGCAGCCGGAGGACGACGACGTCCCAATGGAGAACATGGTAGTCGACGATCCGGCGCCAACCCCCTCCTCCACGCCATCCTCGCTGGTGCATTGCACCATGACCATCGGCGAGGCCCGTGCCCAATATATGGACAGGGTGAGGCAGATGCGTGAGGAGCAGTTCCGGGAGGCGCAGGCCGACGCCGCCTACAACCACCATCTCTTCCAGGAGCACCTGCAGGCGGAGGAGCAGATTGCCGCGGAGCGGGCGGAGCAGGAGGCGCTGCTCGACTCGTACCGCTCCGCCCGCAAGGGCCGCCTCGAGCGCTGGCGGTACCGCATGCGGGTGGCGGAGGCTGCGGCCGCCTACAAAGAGGCTAGCAAAGAGGGCGATGAAGCAGGCGAGGCGCTGTTTGGCGAGACCGAGGACGAGGCAGAGGACAATGCCGGCTCCGATGAGTCCCCGCTCCGCTGGCGTCGACGAGGCCCTGCTCCGTCGAGGCCCCGCGGCGCCAACAATGAGGCAGAGGACACCGTCGGCTCCGCCGAGGCCCCGCGGTGCCAACAACGAGGCAGAGGACACCGCCGGCTCCGCCAAGGCCCCGCGGCGCCAACAACGAGGCAGAGGACACCGCCGGATCCGCCGAGTCCCCGCCCCGCCAACAACGAGGCAGAGGTGTTGGGGAACGTAGTAATTTCAAAAAATTTCCTACGCACACACAGGACCATGGTGATGGCATAGCAACGAGAGGGGAGAGTGTCTGTCCACGTACCCTCGTAGACCGAAAGCGGAAGCGTTATAACAACGCGGTTGATGTAGTCGTGCGTCTTCACGATCCGACCGATCCAAGTACCGAACGTCACGGCACCTCCGTGTTCAGCACACGCTCAGCTTCGATGACGATCCCCGGCTCCGATCCAGCAAAGCGTCGGGGATGAGTTCCGTCAAGACGACGGGCGTGGTGGCGATGATGATGCTCCACCGACGCAGGCTTCGCCTAAGCTCCGCGACGATATGACTTCACCGGCGCAGGGCTTCGCCTAAGCTCATGCGACGATATGACTGAAGTTGAATATGGTGGAGGGGCACCGCTGCGGCTAAGGAACGATCCGTAGATCAACTTGTGTGTTCTGGGGTGCCCCCCTGCCCCCGTATATAAAGGAGCAAGGGAGGGGGTGGCCGGCCTAGGAGGAGGCGCACCAAGGGGGAGTCCTACTCCCACCGGGAGTAGGACTCCTCCTTTCCTTGTTGGAGTAGGAGAGAAGGAAAGAGGAGGAGAGGGAGAAGGAAAGGGGCTGCTCCTTGTCCAATTCGGACCAGAAGGGGGCGAGGCCTCTTTCCTTTGGCCTCTCTTCTCTATTCCCGTATGGCCCAATAAGGCCCATATACTCCCGGCGAATTCCCGTAACTCTCCGGTACTCCGAAAAATACCCGAATGACTCGGAACCTTTCCGAACTCCGAATATAGTCGTCCAATATATCGATCTTTACGTCTCGACCATTTCGAGACTCCTCGTCATGTCCCCGATCTCATCCGGGACTCCGAACTCCTTCGGTACATCAAAACTCATAAACTCATAATATAACATCGCCGTAACCTTAAGCGTGCGGACCCTACGGGTTCGAGAACTATGTAGACATGACCTAGAACTATTCTTGGTCAATAACCAATAGCGGGACCTGGATGCCCATATTGGCTCCTACATATTCTACGAAGATCTTTATCGGTCAAACCGCATAACAACATACGTTGTTCCCTTTGTCATCGGTATGTTACTTGCCCGAGATTCGATCGTCGGTATCTAATACCTAGTTCAATCTTGTTACCGGCGAGTCTCTTTACTCGTTACGTAATGCATCATTCCGTAACTAACTCATTAGCTACATTGCTTGCAAGGCTTATAGTGATGTGCATTACCGAGAGGGCCCAGAGATACCTCTCCGAGCAATCGGAGTGACAAAACCTAATCTCGAAATACGCCAACCCAACATGTACCTTTGGAGACACCTGTAGTACTCCTTTATAATCACCCAGTTACGTTGTGACGTTTGGTAGCACCCAAAGTGTTCTTCCGGTAAACGGGAGTTGCATAATCTCATAGTTACAGGAACATGTATAAGTCATGAAGAAAGCAATAGCAGCATACTAAACGATCAAGTGCTAGGCTAACGGAATGGGTCATGTCAATCACATCATTCTCCTAATGATGTGATCCCATTAATCAAATGACAACTCATGTCTATGGTTAGGAAACATAACCATCTTCGATTAACGAGCTAGTCAAGTAGAGGCATACTAGTGACACTCTGTTTGTCTATGTATTCACACATGTATTATGTTTCCTTAATACAATTCTAGCATGAATAATAAACATTTATCATGATATAAGGAAATAAATAATAACTTTATTATTGCCTCTAGGGCATATTTCCTTCAGTCTCCCACTTGCACTAGAGTCAATAATCTAGTTCACATCGCCATGTGATTTAACATCAATAGTTCACATCTATATGTGGTTAACACCCATAGTTCACATCGACATGTGACCAACACCCAAAGGGTTTACTAGAGTCTGCAATCTAGTTCACATCGCTATGTGATTAACACCTAAAGAGTACTAAGGTGTGATCATGTTTTGCTTGTGAGATAATTTTAGTCAACGGGTCTGTTACATTCAGAGCCGTGAGTATTTTGCAAATTTCTATATCTACAATGCTCTGCACGGAGCTACTCTAGCTAATTGCTCCACTTTTAATATGTATCCAGATTGAGATTCAGAGTCATCTAGATTAGTGTTAAAACTTGCATCGACGTAACCCTTTACGACGGGCTCTTTTATCACCTCCATAATCGAGAAATATTTCCTTAGTCCTCACTAAGGATGTCTTTGACCAATGTCCGGGATCTACTTCCTAGATCACTATTGTACTCCTTGCCAAATTCGAGCAAGGTATACAATAGGTCTAGTACATAGCATAGCATACTTTATAGAACCTATGATCGAGGCATAGGGAATGACTTTCATTCTCTTTTCTATTTTCTGCCGTGGTCGGGATTTGAGTCTTACTCAATTTCATACGCTTTGCAACACAGCAAGAACTTTTCTTTATTTGCTCCATTTTGAACTACTTCAAAATCTTGACAAGGTATGTACTTATTGAAAAACTTATCAAGCGCCTTGATCTATCTCTATAGATCTTGATGCTCAATATGTAAGCAGCTTCACCGAGGTCCTTCTTTGAAAAACTCCTTTCAAATACTCCTTTATGCTTTGCGTAATAATTCTACATTATTTCCGATCAACAATATGTCATTCACATATACTTATCGAAATGTCAGAGTGCTCCCACTCACTTTCTTGTAAATACAAGCTTCTCCAAAAGTCTGTATAAAACCATATGCTTTGATCACACTATCAAAGCGTTTATTCCAACTCCGAGATGCTTGCACCAGTTCATAGATGGATCATTTGGAGCTTGCACATTTTGTTAGCTCCTTTAGGATTGACAAAACCTTCTGGTTGCATCATATACAACTCTTCTTTAATAAATCCATTAAAGAATGTAGTTTTGACATCCATTTTCCAGATTTCATAAAATGTGGCAATTGCTAACATGATTCGGACAGACTTAAGAATCGCTACAGTTTGAGAAAATCTCATTGTAGTCAACACCTTGATCTTGTCGAAAACCTTTTTGTGACAAGTCGAGCTTTGTAGATAGTAACACTACTATCAATGTCCGTCTTCCTCTTGAAGATCCATTTATTTAACATGGCTTGCTGATCATCGAGCAAGTCAATCAAAGTCCATACTTTGTTCTCATACATGGATCCTATCTCAGATTTCATGGCCTCAAGCCATTTCGCGGAATCTGGGCTCATCATCGCTTCCTCATAGTCCGTAGGTTCCTCATGGTCTAGTAACATGACTTCCAGAACACGATTACCATACCACTCTGGTGTGGATTTTGCTCTGGAAGACCTACGAGGTTTGGTAGCAACTTGATCTGAAGTTTCATGATCATCATCATTAACTTCCTCACTAATTGGTGTAGGAATCATCGAACTGATTTACGTGATGAACTACTTTCCAATAAGGGAGAAGGTACAATTACCTCATCAAGTTCTACTTTCCTCCCACTCACTTCTTTCGAGAGAAACTTCTTCTCTAGAAAGGATCCATCTTAGCAACGAAAAACTTGCCTTCGGATCTGTGATAGAAGGTGTACCCAATAGTTACCTTTGGGTATTCTATGAAGACGCACTTCTCCGATTTGGGTTCGAGTTTATCGGTGAAAAGTTTTTCACATAATTATTAAAACTACAAACTTTTAAGAAACGACATCTTTTGTTTTACTGTTAAACCATTTTTCATATGGTGTCGTCTAAACGGATTTAGATTGTGCCCCATTAAACGTGAATGCAGCCGTCTCTAATGCATAACCCCAAAAGCGATATTGGTAAATCGGTAAGAGACATCATTGATCGCACCATATCAAAATAAAGAAATGCTGATTCTGACGTTCGGACACACCATAACGTTGTGGTGTTCCAGGTGGCGTGAGCTGTGAAACTATTCCCCTTTGTTTTAATTGAAGACCAAACTCGTATCTCAAATATTCATCTCCACGATCAGATCGCAGAAACTTTATTTTCTTGTTACGATGATTTTCTACTTCACTCTGAAATTCTTTGAACTTTTCAACTATTTCAGACTTATGCTTCATCAAGAAGATATACGCATATCTGCTCAAATCATCTGTGAAGGTCGAAAATAATGATACTTGCCACGAGCATCAACACTCATTGAATCGCATACATCGGTATGTATTATTTCCAATAAGTCAAGAGCTTGTTCCATTGTTCCGAGAAGCGGAGTTTTAGTCATCTTGCCCAAAAGGCACGGTTCGCAAGCATCAAATGATTCATAATCAAGTGATTCCAAAAGTCCATCAAAGCATGGAGTTTTCTTCATGCGCTTTACACCAATATGACCTAAACGGCGATTGCCACAAATAAGTTGCACTATCATTATTAACTTTGCATCTTTTGGTTTCAATATTATGAATATGTGTATCACTATGATCGAGATCCAATGAACCATTTTCATTGGGTGTGTAACCATATAAGGTTTTATTCATGTAAACAGAACAACAATTTATTCTCTTACTTAAATGAGTAATCAGATTGCAATAAACATGATCAAATCATATTTATGCTCAACACAAAATAACACTTATTTAGGTTCCACACTAATCCCGAAAGTATAGGGAGTGTGCGATGATGATCATATCAATCTTGGAACTACTTCCAACACTCATCGTCACTTCCCCTTCAACTAGTTTTCATTCATTCTGCAACTCCGTTTCTAGTTACTACTCTTAGCAACCGAACCAAGATCAAATACCGAGGGGTTGCTACGAACACTAGTAAAATACACATCAATAATCTGTATATCAAATATACCTTTGTTCACTTTGCCATCCTTCTTATCCGCCAAATACTTGGGGTAGTTACGCTTCTAGTGACCAGTTCCATTGCAGCAAAAGCACTTAGTCTCGTGCTTAGGTCCAGACTTGGGCTTCTTCACTCGAGCGACAACTTGCTTGCCGTTCTTATTGAAGTTCCCCTTCTTCCCTTTGCCCTTTTCCTTGAGACTAGTGGTCTTGTCAATCATCAACACTTGATGCTCTTTCTTGATTTCTACCTTCGTCGATTTCAACATCACGAAGAGCTCGGGAATCGTTTTCGTCATCCCTTGCATACTATAGTTCATCACGAAGTTCTAGTAACTTAGTGATGGTGACTAGAGAATTATGTCAATCACTATCTTATCCGGAAGATTAACTCCCACTTGATTCAAGCGATTGAAGTACCCGGACAATCTGAGAACATGCTCACTAGTTGAGCGATTCTCTTCCATCTTTTAGCTATAGAACTTGTTGGAGACTTCATATCTCTCAACTCGGGTATTTGCTTGAAATATTAACTTCAATTCCTGGAACATCTCATATGGTCCATGACGTTCAAAACGCCTTTGAAGTCCCGATTCTAAGCCGTTAAGTATGGTGCACTAAACTATCAAGTAGTCATCATATTGAGCTAGCCAACGCTCATAACGCCCGTGATTTGCTCTCGTAATAGGTCCGTCACCTAGCGGTGCATTACGGACATAATTCTTACGTGCAGCAATGAGGATAAACCTCAGATCACGGATCCAATCCGCATCATTGCTACTAACATTTTTCAATACAATTTTCTCTAGGAACACATATAAAAACATAGGGAAGCAACAACGCGAGCTATTGATCTACATAATAATTTGCAAAATACTACCAGGACTAAGTTCATGATAAATTTAAGTTCAATTAATCATATTACTTAAGAACTCCCACTTAGACAGACATCTCTCTAGTCATCTAAGTGATCACGTGATCCAAATCAACTAAACCATAACCGATCATCACGTGAGATGGAGTAGTTTCAATGGTGAACATCACTATGTCGATCATATCTACTATATGATTCACGCCGACCTTTCGGTCTCGTGTTCCGAGGCCATATCTGTTATATGCTAGGCTCGTCAAGTTTAACTCGAGTACTCAGCGTGTGCAACTGTTTTGCACCCGTTGTATTTGAACGTAGAGCCTATCACACCCGATCATCACGTGGTGTCTCAAAGACGAAGAACTTTCGCAACGGTGCATACTCGTGGAGAACACTTCTTGATAATTTTAGTGAGAGATCATCTTATAATGCTACCGTCAATCAAAGCAAGATAAGATGCATAAAGGATAAACATCACATGCAATCAATATAAGTGATATGATATGGTCATCATCATCTTGTGCTTGTGATCTCCATCGCCAAGCACCGCCATGATCACCATCGCCACCGCGCCGACACCTTGATCTCCATCGTAGCATCGTTGTCGTCTCGCCAACTATTGCTTCTACGACTATCGCTATCGCTTATTGATAAAGTAAAGCAATTACATGGCGCTTGCATTTCATACAATAAAGCGACAACCATATGGCTCTCGCCATTGCCGATAACTCGGTTACAAAACATGATCATCTCATACAATAAAATATAGCATCACGTCTTGACCACATCATATCACAACATGCCCTGCAAAAACAAGTTAGACGTCCTCTACTTTGTTGTTGCAAGTTTTACGTGGCTGCTACGGGCTGAGCAAGAACCGTTCTTACCTACGCATCAAAACCACAACGATAGTTTGTCAAGTTGGTGCTGTTTTAACCTTCGCAAGGACCGGGCGTAGCCACACTTTTGTTCAACTAAAGTGAGAGAGACAGACACCCGCGGTCACCTTTAAGCAACGAGTGCTCGGGCGGTGAAACCAGTCTCGCGTAAGCGTCTGGCGTAATGTCGGTCCGGGCCGCTTCATCTCACAATACCGCCAACCAAAGTATGACATGCTGGTAAGCCGTATGACTTGTATCGCCCACAACTCACTTGTGTTCTACTCGTGCATATAACATCAACGCATAAAACCAGGCTCGGATGCCACTGGTGGGGAACGTAGTAATTTCAAAAATTTCCTACGCACACACGTGACCATGGTGATGGCATAGCAACGAGGGGAGAGTGTTTGTCCACGCATCTTCAGAGACCGAAAGCGGAAGCGTTATAACAACGCGGTTGATGTAGTCAGACGCCTTCACGATCCGACCGATCCAAGTACCGAACGTGACGGCACCTCCGTGTTCAGCACACGTTCAGCTCGATGACGATCCCCGGCTCCGATCCAGCAAAGCGTCGGGGATGAGTTCCACAAGACGACGGCAGTGACGATGATGATGCTCCACCGACGCAGGGCTTCGCCTAAGCTCCGCGACGATATGACTTCACCGGCGCAGGGCTTCGCCTAAGCTCCGCGACGATATGACTGAAGTTGAATATGGTGGAGGGGGGCACCGCACACGGCTAAGGAACGATCCGTAGATCAACTTGTGTGTCTTGGGGTGCCCCCCTGCCCCCGTATATAAAGGAGCAAGGGAGGGGTGGCCGGCCTAGGAGGAGGCGCAAGACTATGGGGGGAGTCCTACTCCCACCGGGAGTAGGACTCCTCCTTTCCTTGTTGGAGTAGGAGAGAAGGAAAGAGGAGGAGAGGAGAAGGAAAAGGGGCTGCTCCCTTGTCCAATTCGGACCAGAAGGGGGCGCAGGCCTCTTTCCTTTGGCGCCTCTTCTTTATTCCCGTATGGCCCAATAAGGCCCATATACTCCCCGGCGAATTCCCGTAACTCTCCTGTACTCCGAAAAATACCCGAATGACTCGGAACCTTTCCGAACTCCGAATATAGTCGTCCAATATATCGATCTTTACGCCTCGACCATTTCGAGACTCCTCGTCATGTCCCCGATCTCATCCGGGACTCCGAACTCCTTCGGTACATCAAAACTCATAAACTCATAATATAAATCGCCGTAACCTTAAGCGTCACGGACCCTACGGGTTCGAGAACTATGTAGACATGACCTAGAACTATTCTTGGTCAATAACCAATAGCGGGACCTGGATGCCCATATTGGCTCCTACATATTCTACGAAGATCTTTATCGGTCAAACCGCATAACAACATACGTTGTTCCCTTTGTCATCGGTATGTTACTTGCCCGAGATTCGATCGTCGGTATCCAATACCTAGTTCAATCTCGTAACCGGCAAGTCTCTTTACTCGTTACGTAATGCATCATTCCGTAACTAACTCATTAGCTACATTGCTTGCAAGGCTTATAGTGATGTGCATTACCGAGAGGGCCCAGAGATACCTCTCCGACAATCGGAGTGACAAAACCTAATCTCGAAATACGCCAACCCAACATGTACCTTTGGAGACACCTGTAGTACTCCTTTATAATCACCCGATTACGTTGTGACGCTTGGTAGCACCCAAAGTGTTCCTCCGTAAACGGGAGTTGCATAATCTCATAGTTACAGAACATGTATAAGTCATGAAGAAAGCAATAGCAGCATACTAAACGATCAAGTGCTAGGCTAACGGAATGGGTCATGTCAATCACATCATTCTCCTAATGATGTGATCCCATTAATCAAATGACAACTCATGTCTATGGTTAGGAAACATAACCATCTTCGATTAACGAGCTAGTCAAGTAGAGGCATACTAGTGACACTGCTTGTCTATGTATTCACACATGTATTATGTTTCCGGTTAATACAATTCTAGCATGAATAATAAACATTTATCATGATATAAGGAAATAAATAATAACTTTATTATTGCCTCTAGGGCATATTTCCTTCAAGAGGACATCGCCGGCTCAGCCGAGGCCCCACCCTGCCGGCAACGTGGGGGAGGATTTCCACCGCTCCGCTGAGGTGCCGCCCGCCGGCAACGAGACAGAGGACATCGCCGGCTCCGCCGAGGCCCCGCCCCGCTGCCAACGAGGCCGCGCCACACAGAAAACGAGGAAGAGTAGAACACGGTAGGTCACCGCCGCTCGGGTCCAAGTAAGGCCACCGCTGCTACCCTCCGGTTGAAGCCAAGCTAGGCGGGTTGACCATTGACGGCCGGTTAGCTTCTTGGCGGGGACGTGGAGTCGGAGAGCTGTGCTGGAGAAGAACGCTGCTTCTACTTAACTGTTGGTACAGTTGGCCACATGTCAGTTACGCAACTGCACCTGCAGTTAAGTCACTGAAGCTTCTGTTCGGCTCAGCGGGACACAGGTGGGTAGCTTCGGTTAATTAGTTATACCTCCAACGCACCCCTTTTTAGGTTAAGAATGTATGAAATGTGATGAAATCCGGCATGTTTATATGAAATCCTACCGTGCATGAATGAATTTATTTCGATTAGTTCGAATTCCTGGATCACTGGCATTGGATGAACATGCAAAACAATACGTACTAGCATTATTCCCAGGGTGATCACCTCGTTTGCAGCTGTTTCACATGTACTCCCTCCGGTCCTTTCTAGTCTGCATACAAGTTTTATTGCAGTCAAAGTATCTCTACTTTGACCAATCTTATACAAAAATTATGCACTTTCACAATGTGTGAAGTAAAAAGGAAATGTATGAGTACAAAGAGTTTGAGCAGCTTTTTAGCGTTTCAGACATTGCAATCAAACACACAGGCCTGGCAATTCATAGAGAACATTCAAAACAATCGATGATTATGCATCTCAATGACACACATGTCGAGGCAATATATACTTCACAACTAAAGAATAAAGAAAAATTGATCAAATCACGATGACAAAGGGCGTCCCGTTCAAAAATATCAAACGCATGTCTTGCTAAAATCAATGAGAAAAATTTGACAAGGTTGTCCCATTCCAAAATATCAAATGCCTACGATTGTGGAATGGGCAGGGTTTGCCATCAGTTCGGACATTGACATGGCACCTCGTGCTAAATAAACCAGCTGTTCTTTTTGTGCAGTTCCACCAAAATCAACCAAATTCGATCGTAGCTTGTATGATTTCGCCCTTATATGTTGTTACACCTTGAGCTTATCGGCACCTCCTTTCTTGTGGTGGAAATGGATGATTTGATGTATTCATGAACATTTTGTGCAGTTCCCGTTGAAATCAAGCTGAGCACCCATGTTTGCACAAATACAAAAAAGTGATTAGTATAAAGCAAACTGTACTATGAATTGACAGTTTCAACATGCACATACATGGTCCATGTAGAGCACACTTTTAGAAAAATGGAACTCACCAGAAAGAATCCTAGAACAACATTGTACTCAAGCATCACAAAGCAAAAAAATGGAGATTTGTCAGTCCTTCCGAGCTGAAGTTAGTTTGGTCTTGTGGGGAGTAATGTAACCATCCTTCAACCGCTTCCTTCCGATGAGAAGATAGACAGGCTTCTTCATCCTGGAATAATCGGAACTAGTCACTTCACGTAGTCGACATTCTTTTTGAGAGGAAGATGATCCTGTTGTGCTAAGACTAGAGGTCTACTAAATGCTAGCTTCCCTGTTTGCTTTCGAAAAAAGGAAAGGAAATATTTAAAACAGACAGATGAAGCACTTCTCAAGGACAATACCACTTTTTCATGACAAGATTCTAAATAGTAGCACAACACCAATAGAGATGACAAAGCTCAATCATATGGATGAAATCAGTGGGCGAGTACCAACCTTTGTCAGGAGGCTTATTGTGTAGAGCATACAGATGAAGCACTTCTCCGGAATCATCTGTTGCTATCTACGGTGTGCTACGGCTTGAGCTTGTGTTGGTTTTCCCCGAAGAGGATAGGATGATGCAGCAGAGTAGCGTAAGTATTTCCCTCAGTTTTTGAGAACCAAGTTATCAATCCAGTAGGAGGTCACGCGCAAGTCCCTCGTACCTACACAAAGCAAATAACTCCTCGCAACCAACGTGAATAGGGGTTGTCAATCCCTTCACGGTCACTTACGAGAGTGAGATCTGATAGAGATGATAGATAATATTTTTGATATTTTTGTTATAAAGATGCAAAGTAAAATAAAAGGCAAAGTAAAGAGCAAAGAAATAATAAAGCGTAGGAAGATTAATATGATGAAAATAGACCCGGGGGCCATAGATTTCACTAGTGGCTTCTCTCAAGAGCATAGGTATTTTACGGCGGGTGAACGAACTATTGTTGAGCAATTGATGTAATTGAGCATAGTTATGAGAGTATCTAGGTATGATCATGTATATAGGCATCACGTCCGAGACAAGTAGACCGACTCACCGTGCATCTACTACTATTACTCCACTCATCGACCGCTATCCAAAGATGCATCTAGAGTATTAAGTTAATGAAAACAGAGTAACGCCTTAAGCAAGATGACATGATGTAGAGGAATAAATTCATGCAATATGATAAATACCCCATCTTGTTATCCTCGATGGCAACAATACAATACGTGCCTTGCAACCCTTTCTGTCACTAGGTAAGGACACCGCAGGATTGAGCCCAAAGCTAAACACTTCTCCCATTGCAAGAACTACCAATCTAGTTGGCCAAACCAAACGGATAATTCGAAGAGACTTGCAAAGATAACTCAATCATACATAAAAGAATTCATAAAAGATTCAAATATTGCTCATAGATAATCTTGATCATAAACCCACAATTCATCGGTCTCAACAAACACACCGCAAAAAGAAGATTACATCGAATAGATCCCCTCGAGAGAGGGGGAGAACATTGTATTGAGATCCAAAAAGAGAGAAGAAGCCATCTAGCTACTAACTATGGACCCGAAGGTCTGAGGTAAACTACTCACACTTCATCGGAGAGGCTATGATGATGATGTAGAAGCCCTCCATGGTGGAATCCCCTTCCGGCAGAGCTCCGGAACAGGCCCCAAGATGGGATCTCGTCGATATAGAAAGTTACGGTGGTGGAATTAGGTTTTTGGCTCCGTATCTGATCTGACGGGGGTACGTAGGTATATATGGGAGGAAGGAGTAAGTCGGTGGAGCTTCGGGGGGCCCACGAGGCAGGGGGCGTGCCCTCTACCCTCGTGACCGCCTCGGAGCTTTCTTGATGGAGGGTCCAAGTCTCCTGGGTCTTATCTGATGAGAAAATCATGTTCCTGAAGATTACATTCCGTTTGGACTCCGTTTGATATTTCGTTTCTTTGAGACACTTAAATAGGCAAAAAACAACAATTCTGGGCTGGGCCTCCGGTTAATAGGTTAGTCCCAAAAGTAATATAAAAGTGGAAAATAAAGCCCAATATAGTCCAAAACAATAGATAATATAGCATGGAGCAATCAAAATTATAGATACGTTGGAGACGTATCAGACATCCCCAAGCTTAATTCCTGCTCGTCCTCGAGTAGGTAAATGATAAAAAGAGAATTTTTGATGCGGAGTGCTACTTGGCATAATTTCAATGCAATTCTTCTTAATTGTGGTATGAATATTCAGATCCAAAAGATTCAAGACAAAAGTTCATATTGACATAAAAATAATAATACTTCAAGCATACTAACAAAGCAATCATGTATTCTAAAAATAACATGGCCAAAGAAAGTTATCCCTACAAAATCATATAGTCTGGCTATGCTCTATCTTCACGACACAAAGTATTTAAATCATGCACAACCCCGATGACAAGCCAAGAAATTGTTTCATACTTTTGACATTTTCAAAACTTTTTCAATCTTCACGCAATACATGAGTGTGAGCCATGGATTTAGCACTATATGTGTAATAGAATGGTGGTTGTGGAGAAGACAAAAAGAGGGAAGATAGTCTCACATCAACTAGGCGTATCAACGGGCTATGGAGATGCCCATCAATTGATATCAATGTGAGTGAGTAGGGATTGCCATGCAACGGATGCACTAGAGCTATAAGTATATGAAAGCTCAACAAAAGAAACTAAGTAGGTGTGCATCCAACTCGCTTGCTCATGAAGACCTAGGGCAATTTGAGGAAGCCCATCATTGGAATATACAAGCCAAGTTCTCTAATGAAAAATTCCCACTAGTATATGAAAGTGACAAAATGAGAGACTCTCTATTATGAAGATCATGGTGCTACTTTGAAGCACAAGTGTGGTAAAAGGATAGTAACATTGTCCCTTTTCTCTTTTTCTCTAATTTTTTTATTGGGCCTTTTTTTATGGCCTCTTTTTTTTTTTTCCTTTTTTTATTTTTCGTCCGGAGTCTCATCCCGACTTATGGGGGAATCATAGTCTCCATCATCCTTTCCTCACTTGGGACAATGCTCTAAAAAATGATGATCATCACACTTTTATTTTTCTTACAACTCAACAATTACAACTCGATACTTAGAACAAAATATGACTCTATATGAATGCCTCCGGCGGTGTACCGGGATATACAATGATTCATAAGTGACATGTATGAAAGAATTATGAAAGGTGGCTTTTCCACAAATACGATGTCAACTAAATGATCATGCTAGCAATATGACAATGATGGAGCGTGTCATAATAAACGGAACAGTGGAAAGTTGCATGGCAATATATCTTGGAATGGCTATGGAAATGCCATGATAGGTAGGTATGGTGGCTGTTTTGAGGAAGGTTTATGGTGGGTGTATGATACCGCTAAAAGTGCGCGGTATTAGAAAGGCTAGCAATGGTGAAGGGTGAGAAAAGTGCGATAATCCATGGACTCAACATTAGTCATAAAGAACTCATATAATTATTGCAAAAATCTACAAGTTATCAAAGCAAAGTATTACGCGCGCATGCTCCTAGGGGATAGATTGGTAGAAAAGACCATCGCCATTCCCCGACCGCCACTCATAAGGAAGACAATCAATAAATAAATCATGCTCCGACTTCATCACATAACGGTTCACCATAATGCGTGCATGCTACGGAATCACAAACTTTAACACAAGTATTTCCCAAATTCACAATTACTCAACTAGCATGACTCTAATATTATCACCTCCATATCTCAAAACAATTATCAAGCATCAAACTTTTCTTAGTATTCAACGCACTCAAAAGAAAGTTTTACAAATCTTGAATACCAAGCATATTATTATTAAGCAAATTACCATGCTATTTAAGACTCTAAAAATAATCTAAGTGAATCATGAGAGATCAATAGTTTCTTTAAAACAAATCCACCACCGTGCTCTAAAAGATATAAGTGATGTACTAGAGCAAAACTATAAAGCTCAAAAGATATAAGTGAAGCACATAGAGCAAAACTATCAAGCTCAAAAGATATAAGTGAAGCACATAGAGTATTCTAACAAATTCCAAATCATGTATGGATCTCTCAAAATGTGTGTACGGCAAGGATGATTGTGGTAAACTAACAAGGAATGACTCAAATAATACAAGACGCTCCAAGCAAAACACATATCATGTGGTGTATAAAAATATAGCTCCAAGTAAAGTTACCGATGGAAGTGGACGAAAGAGGGGATGCCTTCCGGGGTATCCCCAAGCTTTGAATTTTTGGTGTCCTTGGATTATCTTGGGGGTTCCATGGGCATCCCCAATCTTAGGCTCTTGCCACTCCTTGTTCCATAATCCATCAAAAAATTTCACCCAAAACTTGAAAACTTCACAACACAAAACTCAACAGAAATCTCGTGAGCTCCGTTAGCGAAAGAAAACAAAAGATCACTTCAAGGTACTGCAATGAACTCATTATTTATTTATATTGGTGTTAAAACTACTGTATTCCAACTTCTCTATGGATCATAAACTATTTTACTAGCCATAGATTCATCAAAATAAGCAAACAACACACGAAAAACAGAATCTGTCAAAAACAGAACAGTCTGTAGTAATCTGTAACTAACGCAAACTTCTGGAACTCCAAAAATTCAGCCAAAATAGGAAGACCTAGGAAATTTGTTTATTGATCAGAAGCAATTGGAATCCCTATTTTATCACGTTCTGGTCATTTTTAACAATTATTTTCGTGAACCGAAAGTTTCTGGAAATTACAGCAAGATCAAATAACTATTATCCAAGAAGATCCTATAGGTTTAACTTGGCACAAACACTAATTGAAACATAAAACCCCATCTAAACAGATGGTAGATGGATTATTTATTCCTAAACAGAAACAAAAATAAAAAAATAAATTGGGTTGCCTCCCAACAAGCGCTATCGTTTAACGCCCCTAGTTAGGCATAAAAGCAAGGATAGATCTAGGTATTGCCATCTTTGGTGGGCAGTTCTTCAATGAGGCATCTACCTTCCTTAGAAATTTCTTTCTTTCTAGTAATTATCAAACTTTTAGGCAAAAGATCAAAAAATTCATTCATGGCAAATGGTTCCTTAATGATAGCAAAAAGATTGGGATGAATACTTATAGATTTAAGATCCGCGGTTTCCTTACTAGAGGATTCACCCTTATTCTTAGGAGCGTATATGAGCTTAGCAACTTTAGTAGGTGGACTTGGAGTATTTTTTACGAAAGAAAAGGCGGTTCCCAAGTTGGTAATGATACCCTCAAGTTTATCAATTCTAGAGGAATCTTGATTTATTTTCTCATTAACTATGGGTTCCTTCTCCTTAATATTTTTCAAAGTTACTCCTACCTTAGATCCATATTGGGTAATTTGATTGTGGATATTTTTATCTAGATTTTAAATTAACTCAATGGTAGCAACTTTATTTTCAATAATTTCAAGTCTTTGCATTACATGCTCCAAAGTTAACATAGTTCCTTTAACCAAGAGAGGTGGTGAGCCAAATAAATCTATCATAGCATTATAAGAATCAAAAGTATGGCTACCCAAGAAATTCCCTCCGGTAATGGTATCGAGGATATATCTATACCAAGGATTAGCACCTACATAAAAATTGCGGAGAAGAACTGAGGTAGATTGCTTCCTGGTAGATCTATTTTGAGCATAGCAAATTCTATACCAAGCATCTTTTAGATTTTCTCCCTCCCTTTGTTTAAAATTTAGAATTTCATTCTCGGGAGACAACAGAGAAGGTATAAGACTAGCCATAATGACAAGCAAGCGAGGAAAAGGCAAACGGAAAAGAAAGGAGGAGATTGGGAAAGAGAGGGCCAATAAAACGGCAAGGGTGAAGTGGGGGAGAGGAAAACGAGAGGCAAATGGCAAATAATGTAATGCGAGAGATAAGGGATTGTGATGGGTACTTGGTATGTTAATTTTTATGATACTCCCCAAGAACGGTGCCGTAAATCCTTCTTGCTACGCCTTGAGCTTATGCTGGTTTTCCCCAAGAGGAGAGGATGATGCAGCAGAGTAGCGTAAGTATTTCCCTCAGTTTTTGAGAACCAAGGTATCAATCCAAGAGGAGGCCATGCGCAAGTCCCTCGTACCTACACAAAGCAAATAACTCCTCGCTACCAACGCGAATAGGGGTTGTCAATCCCTTCACGGTCACTTACGAGAGTGAGATCTGATAGAGATGATAGATAATATTTTTGGTATTTTTGTTATAAAGATGCAAAGTAAAATAAAAGGCAAAGTAAAGAGCAAAGCAATAATAAAGCGTAGGAAGATTAATATGATGAAAATAGACCCGGGGGCCATAGATTTCACTAGTGGCTTCTCTCAAGAGCATAGGTATTTTACGGCGGGTGAACGAATTACTGTTGAGCAATTGACAGAATTGAGCATAGTTATGAGAGTATCTAGGTATGATCATGTATATAGGCATCACGTCCGAGACAAGTAGACCGACTCATGCCTGCATCTACTACTATTACTCCACTCATCGACCGCTATACAACATGCATCTAGAGTATTAAGTTAATGAAAACAGAGTAACGCCTTAAGCAAGATGACATGATGTAGAGGAATAAATTCATGCAATATGATAAATACCCCATCTTGTTATCCTCGATGGCAACAATACAATACATGCCTTGCAACCCTTTCTGTCACTGGGTAAGGACACCGCAAGATTGAGCCCAAAGCTAAACACTTCTCCCATTGCAAGAACTACCAATCTAGTTGGCCAAACCAAATGGATATTTCTAAGAGACTTGCAAAGATAACTCAATCATACATAAAAGAATTCAGAAAAGATTCAAATATTGCTCATAGATAATCTTGATCATAAACCCACAATTCATCGATCTCAACAAACACACCGCAAAAAGAAGATTACATCGAATAGATCTCCACGAGAGAGGAGGAGAACATTGTATTGAGATCCAAAAAGAGAGAAGAAGCCATCTAGCTACTAACTATGGACCCGAAGGTCTGAGGTAAACTACTCACACTTCATCGGAGAGGCTATGCTGATGATGTAGAAGCCCTCCACGGTGGAATCCCCTTCCGGCAGAGCTCCGGAACAA
This sequence comes from Aegilops bicornis, assembly GCA_021605145.1. NCBI lineage: Eukaryota > Viridiplantae > Streptophyta > Magnoliopsida > Poales > Poaceae > Aegilops > Aegilops bicornis. The sequence continues at coordinate 635,720,307 of CM038674.1, read as the reverse complement.
GGCCCAAGATGGGATCTCGTCGATACAGAAAGTTGCGGCGGTGGAATTAGGTTTTTGGCTCCGTATCTGATCTGACGGGGGTACGTAGGTATATATAGAAGGAAGGAGTAATTCGGTGGAGCTTCGGGGGGCCCACGAGGCAGGGGGGCTCGCCCTAGGGGGGGCGCGCCCTCCACCCTCGTGGCCGCCTCGGAGCTTTCTTGATGGAGGGTCCAAGTCTCCTGGGTCTTATCTGATGAGAAAATCACGTTCCCGAAGATTTCATTCCGTTTGGACACCATTTGATATTTCGTTTCTTCGAAACACTGAAATAGGCAAAAACAACAATTTCAGGCTGGGCCTCCGGTTAATAAGTTAGTCCCAAAAGTAATATAAAAGTGGAAAATAAAGCCCAATATAGTCCAAAACAATAGATAATATAGCATGGAGCAATCAAAAATTATAGATACATTGGAGACGTATCACGGTGGTGGCCATGCTTACTATATACTAATCGATTAGTTTAATGTTTCCAACATCTTCTTGTGCAGTTCCACTAAAATATATGGTATCTTCAAAGAAGATCCCTGTTTGCACAAGTAGAGATAATTACATATTACATTAAGAGTGGCATCAAATCAGGCAAAACAATTGCTCGCTCCAGCCATAGCAATAAATTAAGATGCAAAACTATATCATTACTTGTGTCATCACAGCCCAAAGGTTTCATTACAGCACCGGAGTTGATTTTTGTTTTCTTCCGCTTGTTCTTCCCCTTCATCACTTGCTTCAATAATGCATAAGCTTCGCCTTCAATGTAAGATTTGGCACGTTAATTAGGGAGCATAAGTATAGTACTAAACTTAATTTTCGATGAAAGTGGCAAAATACAGGCCATCGGGCCAGAAATATCCTTATCTTACCTCAATGGGATATTACGGTGCACATACAGATTGGAAGTCTTGCCTCCATTTGTGCAGTTCACTAAAATCAAGCAACATTATCGTACAAGTAGCACAACATATGAAAGCACACTGCAGAATCATGTGAAAGAAGGCTAGTACTGACCTCTCATGATGCGGAATTCAAACGACTCACAAGAACAAGATCTGAACCTAATTTGCCTTAACGGATAGGAAGTAAGATCTCCTCTTGTGCAGTTCCACTAAGATCAAGCAATCAAGCAATGTTGTCGGTGTGACATTTTGATTGAACTGCACAAAACACTCTTAAAACAAAAGTGTTTTGTGCAGTGCAACAAAAGGTCACGATGGCAACAAGGTGAAGTAGATAACCCTGTCTACACAGAGGTGCAAAGGAAACAATTAGTGGTCAATAACGGTGGATGACACAGAAGCCAACAAAAAGAAGCATCTACCTTATCTAAATGGGAAAGAAAGCAAGACAGTAGCATTTCTCAAACGGTGGCATTGATTAATATTAACATAGAGATTATATTAACAATAAAATTCGTTAAACATGTAATTTGCGTTTAACCGTAGCATTGCATCAATTTGCCAAAGAGTATTATTAGAGGGTGTTTGTTTACAGGACATTTTGGTGTAGGGACTAAAAAACTCGTGGTCACCCCATCTAAACCAAGCAGGAGGGACTTTTAGGGACTAAAAGTGGGCATTTGGGACTAAAGAAAGAAGACCCCGAGGAGTCTTTTGGGACTTTTTCCAACAGTTGCCCCCGCCACGCATCGCACCTTGTCTCTATTAGTTCATTACTAGGGGTAACATGGTCTTTTAGCATGTCATTTAATAACCTCTAGTCCATGTTTAGTCCCCGAACCAAGCAGGTAGGGACTAGGGAGTTTTAACCAAACAAGGCCTTAGATTAACAACAGCTAATGAGTTGCATGGGGACAAGGACGACCTTTGACACCATGTGCATCTACCAATGTACTGTGGTCATGCACAGTCTGTTGCAACAAATAACAAACAACCAAGGAGCATATTTGTGTTGGTCCCAGCTTTGTTATCTTTAGACACCTTTCCCTATGTGAGCGAAGAAAATCTAGTCATACTCAAACTCTACAGCCTTGTAACTTCCTATCCTCTTTGAACTAGTACTTTCGCCTTCCTTTCCTCTTTGAACCACGTCCTAGATTTATGCGATACAACTTTCCCCACTACTTTCCCCATTCCTTTCCTCTTTGAACCATGTCCTAGATTCATGCTATACAACTTTCCCCTTCATTTCCTCTTTGAACCACGTCCTAGATTCATGCTATATACAACTTTTCCCACTACTTTCCCCACTCCTTTCCTCTTTGAACCACGCCCCTAGATTGATGGTATACATGCAGCTAGAGCAATGCATGTGGAGTAAGTAAATTATACCTTAAGGTTCTTGGGGCGTGGTTCGGTGGGATGACGGACGGCGGCGAAGAAGGGGTCGGAGGCCCTCCCACGCCGCCGCTGGGTGGAAAGTGAACAGCTGCGCCGGTAGTCCCTCGCCGACGGCGATAGTGTTAAGCCTCCTTCCCTTCTCGACGGACGGATCCTGCCGGCTCTTTGAGCAGCAGTGAGGGGAGAGAGAAGCCAGCGAAGTCTTGTTTAGATCTGGAGAGGGCGAGAGAGTGTGAAGAGAGCAACTACAAGCGCCGAGGCTCCAGCGTGTATATATATACTGGAGAGAGAGTGTGAAGCGTGCAAACCCTAGAAAACATTTTCACCAGTCAAAGAATCCTCCTGGCACAAATTATGATCAAGTGTAGTTATCGAACCCGAGACCTCAAGTTTGATGAGCGAACAGGCTAACCAGCTACACAACCCTCCCGTTATGTTCAACGAGAGGGAAATAACCTTTTATACATTCGTGCATTCGTGTGACAAGCATGCCGTGTTTTTTTGTGTGTGTGGGAGTCATTTGGATTTCAATCATAATCGTGTCATGTGGATTTGGTGGTAAGACTATCCACAGTGGTGCAGAAATAATACAGCCTTAGTCACCTTACCTCTCTCCACGTAGTAATGCTGGGTCCCACCAAATGAGGGTGGAACAAACAAATTAATAAGAAAAATTAAAAGCGCCCGGTGTATCTTACCTCACACATCTCGCTACTGCTCGGGAACACTGTCCAATTGATCCCTCTGTTCACTCACGTACTATTTTACGTGAATCCTTATTATAAAATGCACACGAATTTTGGGTACTTGTATTCGACTTAAGTCAGTGTGCCACCGTATCTCATATACTTACTACTCCCTCTGTCTAGGTGTAATAAGTCACGTTAGAAGGTGCAACGGACCAAGGTGCGTCTTGGCGTCTTGTATGTATGTAGCAAGTGTGTGTGTGTGTGTGTGTGTGTGTGTTTAACAACATGTGTGTGTTAGAGAGCGACAGATCGACCTACTCCTCTGAGAGAGATGTTGTGTAGTGTACGATTTTAGCCGCGAGAGTCGATTGCATCCTCTCGTTTACGGGCGTGTCCGTAGGGACATGCGACAGCTTCCACGCCCGCCTCCCACCAGCTGGCCCACCCAAAGCCCTCCATTGCTCAAGGCTTCCCGCCCGAAACGGTCAACGCCGCTCCAAAGAATCGGTGCCGCATTCATGCCCGGGCAGAGCGGGCGCGACCTCTCACTGGCGCAAGAGTGATGGTTGCTTCGTCCGTCCAACTTACTGCTGGGTCTATATTATTTGACGGCTCATTGGTCTTTATTACTGAGGTGGTAGGACTGCTGGATGTCCCACGCTTTCGGCGAAAGGAGGTACTACTAATTACAATTTTCTCCATTCTTACAGCGAAGGCGTGCAAGAGCAGTGAAAACACGCAGACTCAGTGATTACATGGCCCACCTCACACTATCACTGTGTGACACCTAACTCTTTACATAGTACTCCCTCCGTTCCTAAATATTACTAGATGAGTCCCCGCGCGTTGCCGCAGAACAGCGGTATATCTCTCTACGCAAAATTATCGATTTCATAGAACAAAAAAAAATCTATAATCGCATGACAAATGTGGTAGCCAAACTAAATAAACTCCCATTATCATTTAGATCATCCCACGTAAGGAAAAAAGATCAGCCAACTCCTAATGCATAATGGGATTATATTTTTCTTTTTGACATGTTAATGGGACTTAAAAGCTCACTTACATGCATGCTACCGGTACATGCTTGCATGCAGACATGTTGATGTGTATTAAAACCCACTCACATGCATGTGGCACGGTATTTCGCTTGCTTGCATGTGGCTTAGTGCGGAGCCTCTCAACGTCTAGATCAGACGTCTATTATGGACTGATTTACTTCATCTAACGGCTACATCAATTTTGATGATGTGGCTCAAGGAGAGGATAGAGAACTCCTAGTAGTGGGGGCTAGCTATTACTAGTAGATCAGTCTTTGTAGAGATTCCACTACATACGGAACAAAATGAATGAATCTACACTTAAAATGCATCTATATACATCCGCATGTGGTTCATGGTGAAATCTCTACAGACTTATATTTAGGAACGGAGGAAGTACTAGTATAGTACGTACTGTAATTTATTAGTGAGATAAATTTGTACAATGCTATGAAGCTTCCAACTTCTGTTACATGTATCTTGCGTCCAAGGTTGCCCGTTGCAACATTTCATCAAATACAAAGGAGACTAACATGCATGCTATTGCATCTCAATGATTGACAGATCATAGCAAATATGTACTCCCTCCGTTCCAAAATAAGTGTCTCAACTTTGTGAAAACTTTAGTACAAAGTTGTACTACTACTAAAGTTGACACTTATTTTGGAACAGAGGCAGCTAAAAAAATACGATCCACGCAGTCCCTAGCCCTTGAACTGTGAACCCTGACCAGGCTTCAATTTGCTGTCAAAGTTCGAGCATCCTAATAAATGAAGTTTGCAACCTTTTGACCATCGGATCATTTTGTGCTGAAAGATCGAGGATGTCGCCTAGAGGGGGGGGGGTGAATAGGCGTTTTAAAATAATTACGGTTTAGGCTTGAACAAATGCGGAATAAACCTAGCGGTTAATTTGTCAAGCACAAAACCTAAAACAACTAGGCTCACCTATGTGCACCAACAACTTATGCTAAGCAATAAGCAACTATGTGATAGCAGGATATATGACAAAGAACAATATGTCTATCACAAAGTAAAGTGCATAAGTAAAGGGCTCGGGTAAGAGATAACCGAGACACGCGGAGACGACGATGTATCCCGAAGTTCACACCCTTGCGGATGCTAATCTCCGTTTGGAGCGGTGTGGAGGCACAATGCTCCCCAAGAAGCCACTTGGGCCACCGTAATCTCCTCACGCCCTCGCACAATGCAAGATGTCGTGATTCCACTAAGGGACCCTTGAGGGCGGTCACCGAACCCGTTCAAATGGTAACCCTTGGGGCGGTCACCGAACCCAGACACTTTGGCAACCCTTGGGGCGGTCAATGGAACCCGTCAAATTGCTCGGGCGATCTCCACAACATAATTGGAGACCCCGACGCTGTCTGGAGCTTTACACCACAATGATTGAGCTCCGAACACCACCAACCGACTAGGGCGCCCAAGCACCCAAGAGGAACAAGCTCAACGGCACCAAGCACCCAAGAGTAATAAGCTTCTCAGCTTGTAACTTCCACGTATCACCAGAACTCAAACCGATGCACAAATGCAATGGCAAGGGCACACAGAGTGCCCAAGTCCTTCTCTCTCAAATCCCACCAAAGCAACTAATGCTAGGGAGGAAAATGAGAGGAAGAACAAGAAGGAGAACACCAAGAACTCCAAGAACTAGATCCAAGGGGTTCCCCTCACATAGAGGAGAAAGTGCTTGGTGGAAATGTGGATCTAGATCTCCTCTCTCTGTTCCCCCAAAAACTAGCAAGAATCCATGGAGGGATTGAGAGATAGCAAGCTCGGACAAGGTCAACAATGGGGGAAGAACACGAGCTCAAGAGATAGGGAACCATTGGGGAAGAAGACCCCCTTAAATAGGTCCCCACGAATCTGCCCGTTATGTGCAGAAAGCTGTAGGACCGGTACAACTGGTGCACGAACCGGTACAACCGGACAAAGCGGAGGAAAACCAACACAGGAAAAGCTCTAAACGGTACAACAGCCTAGGGAACCGGCAAGATGCAGTTAAACCGTTAAACCGGTCAACAACCGCCAAGAACCGCCCCAAAACAGAAACCAGTCCGGTGGTAGAGCGGTACATGGCGGTACAACCTCCGCCAATTCGAGCGGTACAACAATCACAAACACCGGTTGTACCGGTCAACCGGTACAACCTCTCTATGTAAAACAGGCAATATCAAAACAGCCACAACTTTCGCATACGAGCTCCGAATTGATGAAACCAAGTTTGTTGGAAAGCTAGCAACAAGGGCTAACACAATCTTGATAGAAATATCAATAAGAAGCAAATGAGAAAAGGCCCATAAGAAAATGGTGAGAACCCTTCCTTGGATAAGACCGGTAAAACCTCCAACACCGAAAACATCATAGAATACGCATGCGACCTCCGTTTTCGATGAACTCAAGCTTGTCATCAAGATGACCATAAGCTCTAAGACTCACAAAGAAAACCAAACAAGAACAAGGAAACATGATGCAAGGATGCAATGGTTTGAGCTCTCTACTAACGATACGATCAAGCTACCAACTTGAGAGCCCCCTTGATAGTACGGCAAGCGATCCTATAACCCGGTCTCCCAACTACCACCACGAGACCGGGTAAAATAGAAAACCTATCAAGGGCAAACCTTTGCCTTGCACATGGTCCACTTGAGCTAGATGAAGAAGATCTTGACTCCCTCAAGTTGGACCACCTTTCTTGATTGTGTTGGCTCGATGAAGACTAGATGATTGCTCCCCCATAGTCCACTATGGGTGAGCGACTCTTAGGCACATCTTCACAAGTCCATTGACACCACAATGGATGGCAAGATTCAAACTTGATTGCTCCCCCATACTCCATTATGGGTGAGCCACTCTTCGTGTTGCTCCACTTGAACTTGCACACAGCAAACTTGATGATGATCACCACTTGATGTCATCCTCCATGGGTTGTATGGGATCTTCCTCTTGACGCAAGACCATGGAAACATACCTAACCCCACAAAGAACTCTCACGTAGACCATGGGTTAGTACACAACGTAATGGACAATGCTTACCATACCATGGGAACACTTGGTCCCTCTCGGTACAACTTGTGCGCTTTGTGTGTTGATCAACTTGAATCACTCTATGTACTTAGGCTAGATAAACATTGAATCTTTCCAACTCTGTTCATTTGGATGATGTCTTGAAGGTAAACATGAATGATCACATAATCTTCTTCTTCAATACATGCTTGCAATAAGCTCAACACTCACATGACCAATCTTTGGATAATTCCTTAATAGCACCTTGGTCAACTCATAAAATCCTTGAAACCAACACATGGACTTAAAGAAAAGCCTATGGACAAAACCTTCAAATATAACTCAAGCCAACCATTAGTCCATAGAGATTGTCATCAATTACCAAAACCAAACATGGGGGCATCGCATGTTCTTTCATGTGCAGTTTCACCAAAATCGAGATGAGCATCCCTGTGGCAAAGAAATTGAAGAAGCGTGATTAGAATAAGATTACTGGGACTAGTTGATGAGACATAAACATCACAAATACAGTACGTAGAAGCCAGTAGAGGTATAAAGGGCAAAGAAGTAGAGAAATATCCACGTGGAGTGATGTGGGCAGCTGGAAGCAGTGCAAGCCGGCTATAAAGGGAGTTGTACCTAAGGGACGTAGCTCAACCTTGAGGAGGGCGTCGAGGCGGCAATCGCCCACGCCGCGGCGGTGAGCAAGGGACGAAGGCAACCTCACCGGCTTTGTGAGAGAGAACGGCGGGACCCCGATCGGGACGCGTGCGACAAGGTTTTCGCCCGTCGGCGACCACCGCATCTACACTAAGCATCCACCCCTTCCCCAAGTGGGACGTGATCTGCCGGGATGTTAGAGATGTGGCCACAAATGCTTTTGTGCGAGAGAGTGTGAAGAGAGCAACCCCAGCAAGCAACCGTGTAGGCTGGCCCGTCCTGACTATGTATATAGTGGAGCGGTTTCCTTTTCTCTCCATATGAACATATCATATTGCGTACGTGCCACTGAAGAAAAAAAAACTCTATTTATAAATGACATGGCACCTACTACTCGTTCTCCTATAACCTTGCGCTTGGCATCTCCAAAATATTAACCTTGTGATTGGCTCTTCGCCTCTTCGGGAAGTCTAGCAATAATGGTAGTGCAATATATATCGTTCTGGCTATATGAGACCGAATGAATTGCTGCACGTTCACCACATGGGCGAGGGTCGAGGGGCGAGGGAGAGTGCTACATACGGAGCAAAATGAGTGAATCTACACTCTAAAATACGTCTATATACATCAGTGTTTGGAGTATGTACTAGTAGTTCATATTGAAATCTACTAAAGGACATATATATTCCAAATAATATGATATAATCTCTATAACCAAGGTAGTAGGGACGAGGAGTAAACGGAGGGAGTAGTAAAATTTTCTCCTCGTCCTGCGAGCCACCGCGCGCATGGGCGAGGGAGCGGACGTAAGGCGGAGCAAGCTTCACCTCATCCTGCGAGCCACCGCGCCTGTATGGGAGACGGGCGACTAAGCAAGCTTCTCCTCGCTCATGAGTTGACGGGACACATCAAAAGTACTCTAGTGTATAGAGCCTTGCCTCTAAGGTAGGCCCCACATGGTTTGCCTCTTTTTTAACATAATAATGCGCCAGGTCGCAATTTGTTTGTTCACCCGTGGTAGACGATCCTCCCTCCACCAAGTGGACAACCAAGACATCGTGCCAAATTATCACGTGGGCTGCCTTTTTCAGACAGAAATGAGCTCCACCGTGTACCAGCGGGTGTGGTTGGGAAAGAGACGGAGTACGTGCCCGTGCATGCACCTGCTCGTTTCAGGCACGTCCCCCACCTACGTGGGTGTGTGAGAGAGACACAAACCGCGTTCGTGAGTGTTTTTTGTTTTGGGGTGGGGGTGGGGTGGGGGGTTGATTTCGTGAATTATTTGTGGGAATATGTGTCGATGACATATCAAACAAAATTTTGCATGCAATGTGTGTGAAATGGAGGCCTATCCATATCAGACATAGAGGGTCGGGCAATCCACGAGAAGAGAGGGAGGGGTCATAGCTATCGATAGAGTCGAAGAGAGGATCAAGTGGGTGGGTGCGAGATCAATGAAGAGAGCCATCGAAATTGTGTGTGTGTGTGTGTGTGTGCAAGTCAAAGATATAGGGCGATGGCCTACTGTAACGCGTTAAAGGGCACATGTCAAGTTTGTGTGTGGCAGGAGACATGACTAGAGCGCTCGATGTATCGGTGTGTGTGGGGGGTAGGGGGGTGGGGGGAGGTGTAGGCAGCGGCCTAACTATAGAGGTAGAACGACTCGTATATGTGTTGAGAAGGAGAGACCCAACTATGTCTTGAGGGAGATCGGTCGACATCCATACATAACTGAAGGACGGGAAATATGATGGGACAGAGAGAGAGAGGAGAGAGAGAGGGAGGGAGAGGGGTAGATTGCTGGATGGGTGATGGAGTTGCTTCTCGAAGATAGTGGGAGAGGCCTACTAGACAAAGTGAGGGTGGAACTGCAATGTTATCAATAAGAGTGGGGATGTGTTTCTGTGTGTGCATGTGTGTGATAGATCTATCGGGACGCATACATGGATGATGAAGGGGAACCATGTGTTTGTCGGATTTCGGGTTCCGGCAGACCCTTGAGGTTCGAACACTAGGGTGCGCGCGGAGATCTCGCCCTCTACCTACCTGCACCCCGCCGCCTCGCTTGGATCTAAACTACGAAAGGAACAACACAAGAGACACAAGGTTTATACTAGTTCGGGCCACCATTGTGGTGTAATATCCTACTCTAGTTTGTGGTGTGGTGGATTGCCTCTTGGGCTGATGGTGATGAACAATACAAGGAAGAACAGCCTCGCGAGGGTCTGTTCTTGGCTGGGCGATGAACTGCTTGGAGGAGTTCAGTCGCTCCCTCTCTTTCTCTCTCCCTCGATTCAAGATCTCAGATCCCCCTAGCTCTGTGTGTGGCTAGTCCTATTTATAGGCGAAGGCCCTGGGCCTCTTCCCAAATATTGAGCGGGAAGGGCGCCAACAATTGGTCATTTTGAAGGGGAACATCTGGTACACTTATCCTGACTAAAGTTGGTCCTCGCATGTCAAAGGCTCTGGTGGTGACGCCTGCTTGGGCTCCACAATGACTTCCTTCCTGCCGTTGGGCTGGTCTTGGTCTTGTTGCACCAAAATGGACGCCTTTGCTTGATGCTCTCGCCGCTTGCTCCCTTTGCACCAAAGAGGAAAGGAGGACACTGCTGGCTGGCGCCTCGCCGCGCCTTGGTCGTCATGGCTTGCGTCATGGGCACCTCGTGAGGTACCCCGCCTTGATCTCTCCGCCTCCTCGCGAGCTAGCCTGACAAGGCCGTGCCTGAGGAAGCTCCCTATCGCCCGCCCCGCGAGGGTCTTGAGCTTGTGTTGATGAAGATGGGCCGTGCTGGGCCTCCCTTGAGCCACGCTGCAGGCCGCAGGCAGGCAAGTCTGGGACCCCGTTCCCGCAGCGCCGACAATGAGCCCCCGGGTCCAAAGCGGCGCCGGGCTTGGCCGAGTAGAGAGGCGAAGGGCAAGTGTGCGGCGCCGTGGGCCCCTAATAGCTCATGTTTTGAGCGCCGCATGGCGGTTGATTGGGCGTGGGTGCCTTAGCAACCGCTGAAGTTGATAAAGGAGCGGCGCCTCGCCTAGGCTTTGCTTCCCTTGCTTTCTCTGGTTACTGCTCAGATCCCCTTTCTTGCGCATCTCCTTCATGCCTCCGAAATCTTCAGATCCACTTCGACTGCATGCCCTAGCAAGGCATGGCGCCTCGCCAGACCCCGGCCGGAGCTTGGTACTCGCCTGCCCTGGACTCGCCGAACGTGTCGGAGGCGAGCCTTGCCCGGGTGTGCTAGATGGCGGCGGCGCAGGGCATCGACGGGGCGAAGGTGTTCAAGGCCGGCTCCGCCCTCCCTGAGGGCCAAGGGAGCACCTTCTATCCGCTCTTTGTAAGCGCCATTGTTGCTGGTCTAATGCCTCCCTTTTTCGAGTTCTTCTTCTCTGTCCTCCGCCATTACAAGCTACAAGCTCTGCATCTCCACCCCAACTATGTTCTCCTTCTGGCGATCTTCGCCTACTATTGTGAGGCCCACGTCGAGGTGCAGCCCTCAGTGGCCTCTGCGCCACTATTTCTCCCTCCGCACTTCTCTCGTGGTTCCATCTCTGCGTGTGCGAGCTTAAATCGTCACAGACGGTAGCTCCATCGCCATTTCGAACCCCGGGAAGAGGATCGAGGGCTTCAGGAGCAAGTGGGTCTTGGTAGATGTTGGGCGCATCCACCCTCGACTAATCTTGCCCACAGAGCACCCCACGCACTCCGACGATTGGTCTCGAGTGGAGCTCGTGGACCCCCGCGCGAGGCTGGTGTTGGCGAAGATGGACATGGATCTGAGGCCGGCCAACATGGCGGCGGCGAAGCTGACCGGCGGCGTCGCTGCTGAGGGAATTCCTGGAGCACCAGCTGGCTCTGCTTCGCCAGTACCCACTTCCGATGTGGAGGCCCCACCCGAGCCCCGCGGTCTTGGCCGACGAAGACCTGGCTGCGGTTCTCCAATCTTTGGTCGGGGGCGACGTGGCGAGGTTGGAGGGCGCTCCTACGCCCCTGTTCCTCCGCGACGACTGGGAGCAGGTAGTGGATTCCATGCTCGTCTTCAACGGGGACAGGCCCGTGCTCGCGGAGGTTCCCGAGGACCCGGTGGACGTGTCCTGCGGCGACTCCAGCGAGGAGAAGGGAGAAGGGGGGCGGGAAGGAGGGCTCGACTCCGAGGCGACCGATGGAGAGTCGAGGGCTCCCCTCCCTCGGTGCAAGTCTCGCGTTCTCCAGCTCTCACCGAGCGACGACGACGACAACGATGATGACGAGCAGGGCGGCGGAAGCTTGCCCCCGATCCCGAAGAAGGATAGGGCCGGGCTGATCCCCCGCGGGTCTGCCCCGGCCCCGAGGCGATCCATAGGCGCGCCTTCTGCTCCCGAGCTCCTTGAGGCTGATCCTTGCTGCCAGCTCTCGGGCTTCAAGTATGGCCGGAGGTTGCTCGAGCCCGCGAGCGATGACCAGTAAGTGCTCGATTCCTATCTTATTTCTTGTTTTGTCGCTAAGGCTTCACGTCAGTATCTCTTGGCTAGGTCAAGGCCAAGCGGCAAAGAAACCAAGGATCTCCTGAGGTTCCGTGCAGGGCAGCGCCTCTGCCTGCCAAAGAAGGTGACCGCAATGTACGGGCCTCTCCTGCCCGGTCGTCCTCACGAGGCCCTGGCCGAGCAGTGGGCGAAGCTCAGCCCCCACGGCCCAAGCGGCTCTGAGGTGCCCTTGCTCGATGCCGCCACCACCGTTGGAAGCGAGCAGTGCTCCGCCTCAGGATACTGTGGTCACGCTGCCGCCTTCTCCTCCTACCCCACCGACTGTTGTCTCTCCGACTCCTCCTACCGTTCTGGATCGTGCTGCTGTCGAACTAGACCGGCTGCAGCAGGATCTTTTGGGCGCCGACCCTCCTCTAGTGGCCGGGCGCTTGGAGCTGGCTTCTGGCTGGATTCACTCCGACGCTTCGATTCGGGCGGCGCTGGTCCAGGCCTCGACGGCTTGCGACGAGGAGAAGCAGGCCGTCCTTGGGGCGAAAGCTGCTCGCGACGCCGCCTTGGGGGAGGTAGCCGATGTCCGAGGTCGCTGCAAGGCGCTGGAGAGCGAGCTGCAGGGCCTGCGGGACCAGCTCGCCAAGGAGGCCCGCCTTCGCCAAGAGCAGGAGGAAGGCATGAAAGCTCACGAGGTGGCCGTCAAGGATCGGGACGCCAAGCTCAAGAAGCGCCGTGAACGCCTAGGCGTGCTGGAGCAGGAGTTGGAGGCGAGGAAGGTCGAGCTGGACGGCAAGGCACGGGTCCTTGCCGAGGATCGCGTGGCCTTCACGGAGATGGAGGTGAAGGCTCGCACCTTGCTGAGGGAGCTTTACTATAGCAGCCTGGGGAGCCCGCTGGCCGATGCAGAGGACGGCCCCGCCAAGCTACTTCCCTTCCTGGTTCGCGCTCTTGAAGATGTCGCCCTTGGCCTTGGCCCTATGGCTGAGGCCGAGGCGCGTGTCTTGTCTTCTGCAGCGCTGACGCGGGTCCTCACCCACGTCTACCTTCGCGATCCCAACGTTGACCTAGACAGCCCGCTGGAGCCAGCGAGCGGCGAGCTTGCCGCTGCCGCTGCTGAGGCCATGAAGGGTCGTGCGGAGGCTCTGCTGGGGAAGTTCCGGCCTTCAAAGACTAAGCCGGGCGGGCGCTGCCAACCCTGCGGCTCCACAAGGCGAACCCGCTCATGCAGCTCCACCACCGACAAGTGACTCCGTTGTGGCTCTGCTCGCTTTTAATTCCTGCACATGTATCATGCCTCGGGGAGGCGTTTAAACTTGCATTTGGCGTTGTGATAATAAAGTTATGGACTGTAATATTTGCTTTTGAATTTCTTGAAATTTATGCGCTTTTCCTTCCTACTTGCTTATGTTCTCGCCGCAGAGCCCGCCCACAAGATACCTCGCTCGCCGTTAGCCCCGACCGGAAACCAGGACGGGACCAAGGAGTGAGGGGCTACGTGACAAGTTAGGCTCCTGAGTCACGATGCTCATGAGTCCCCCTTGGCGCACGATTCAGCCACCCCGTCCTCCACCTCCAAGTAGCTGCCCGACGTTCCCCTCGTCTTTTGCGCCACCTCCATTCCCACACCGCTGTCTTCACCTGCACCACCGGAACAGCATCATCATCACCGTTTCCTCGGATGAAGCTGCGGCCTAATCGGCGCCACCAAAGAAGTTGTACACTAATCGCCGCATTTTCTTCTTGATTCGATCTCAAGGTGCTGCCGGCGCTCGGTCCTAAGCCGACACGGCGCGGCTCCATCCCCGGCGGCGTCGCCGACCACTTCCTCCACGACGTCGCTCCCTCGGTGGCGACGTCCACATCAGTAGGAGCTGCTGCTGCTTTAGCTCTCGCTCGTGCTGCTGCTTTAGCTCTCGCTTCATGCTCTTTGCTCTGCTCTTGCTCTCGGTCCCTTGTCTGTCTGCTCTTGCTATTGCTCTTGCTCATGTTGCTGCTCTCGCTCTTGCTCTTGCTTGCGATGCTGCTCCGATGAAGCTACACTTGATCGACCGAATTGACTTTTGGGTCGGTCGATTTTGAAGGTGGGGGTGGGGGGGGGCTCGCCCGGTGAAGGAAGAACCAATGCAACAGGAGGGGCTCACGGAGAGGTACCCCACTATCTATCTTAGGGTTCAGGACGGAGGCGGTGGTCGCTGGCGGTGGCGGGGCGTTGGCGGGGCGGTGGCATGGGGATTGCCGGAGAAAAAGCTTGGCACGGGGGGGGGGGGGGGGGGCGAGGGGGATGGCCGGGGCGGCGGCGGACCGGGGGGGGGGAGTGTTTTCGGCAAAGGGGCGGCGACACCGCTAGTGCTGGCGCTGTTGCTGTTTGGCCGGTGGTCAAGGCTCGGGGTGGAGGTTGAAGATGAACCGCAGCACTTGATTTCGTATCCAACGGTCAGAAATCGACCGACCAGAGATGAAAAAGTCAGTCGATCGACGTGTAGCCTCACCTTGCTAGTGCGTTCAGTTTTGACAGCAAAATTCAGTTTCGACAGCAAAATTCAGTTTCGACAGTTAAGTTCAGTTTCAACAGTTAAGTCAGTTTCAACAGTTAAGTTCAGAGATGAGCGGCTGGTGTATTTTACATGTAGCACTTTGTGGTTATGTATTTTACGTCATGTATTGGAGATGCTATTAGAATTCCACTCAGGTTAACATTGTTCGTCGTCTCTCTTGTCCTGCTTCAGCCTCGGCGTCGTACAACTCACCGGAGCTGCTCCAACGCATTTAAACCCTCCATCACAGCGGAGCAGTACCTCGGGCTCCATCTCCAGACGCCTAAGATCTTCTTCCCCTCCTCCGACATCAAAGTCAGCCGGAGCATCCTCACCGGCCAACCCAATCACGCTGAGATCGACATGGCTTCGCCAAAGAGGTTGTACACTTGTTGCATCTCTTTTTTACTCTACATGTTATATATATTGTCCACTGAGCACACGAATTTGTTCCTTTAGTGTCTCCTTGAAAGAAAAAACGTAGAAATTTTAATTTTCACTTGTCCTCCTTTTCAAATTCCTATTCATGAAGCACAAGACTAAGAGATAGTAGCATAATAGCATTATAACCGTACATTTTCTTGTGGTTTGACTTAATCTCACCATGCTTCTTTGCATCCTGTGATCTCCCAATTGTTGTGAATCAAACACCCAGATTGGCAGAAATCTTGTATTTTTAAATTCTCTGTTTTGCACGTGCATTCCTATCCTATTCCTGTCTATTGCCTATCCCTGCATTGTTGGAATCATCCATTTCAAACGAGCCCTTACAGAATTACTTCTCTTACAGATAGTTGTCAAAGAAAACCTTGTGTGGTCTGTCCCGCTCCTGCTGCGCCGTCGTCCACCCCAGCTCAGCTTCTCCAACGGCAGAAGGGTCCAGCATAGCAGGGATCCGGCATCCAGACTGTCTTTCGCCGCCTCAGATCTTCTTCCCCGCCGCTGGCAGCCATGAAAACTGCATTACCATCATCAACCGAGTAGATGACCTCGAGGACTACACGGGTCCGCAAGAGAGGTCGCACTCTTTCGTGTCTGCTTACGTTATGCATCGCTTAATATTACATGCTACTTTATCGTCACATTCACGGATTAGACTCGAGTCAGCTCCAAACTAATGGTCAAACTTGAGTTTTTAAATGGTTGTGGGGTACATATCGGGCCGCTATCAATAGTATCTATTTACTATCTGATTAATCTTGATTGTCTACTATGAGTTTCATGTTGGGTGGGAAACAAATAGTAAAGAAGCCATTATCTGTATTTTTTAACCGAAGCCATTATCTGCCGCTATTATTGGTTTTGGGCCTATCCACAAAGTTGCTACCATCACTCTGGATTTCTGCATGCACTCCTTACATAATCTCACTATGTTTTATTCCTATGCTTGACAGCTTATTGTAAACAATGGAACCGAACATGTAGAGCAAAAGAGACGAGCCTTATGCGTGGCAATAAAATTTCATGCGACGCCGCTCCATGGTAGGCGCAGGCAGCCCCTCCACGCATTTCGGTTTGTAGTCGAGAGGAAGATATTTGTTCTGAGGGGGATTCAGAAGGAGAAGACAACTCCTATTTACCCCCTGAGGTCTTCGCTCTAACTTGGCATGCTGATGTTGGTTGTATCATGCATATGGTGTCTTGCATTTCTTACTTTATACATCAAATATGTCATCTGCTTAGTTTAGACATCCTTTGTGTGAATGTCATCTGTTTAGTTTATTCATCATTTATGTGAATTATGCAACGCCATCTTCTTTAGCCATGCATCATATATGTGAATTTTGCAATGCCATCCTGCTTAGCTAGTCATCTTATATGTAAATTATATCAGGCCATCCTTTTTTCGTTACATATTACATTTGTCAACAATGTTAGTACATTCAACTGCTCTTCGTGTGCATCAGCCATTTGACACGGTGATGGCAAATTCTGGAGTGAAAACAAGGTCTTCAGAGCAGACTATGCTATCTGACGAAGCGCATATCTCGCTGGTTACGGATAGCTCCTCGGAGGAGGATTCAGACAGACGATGACCAGTCCTATTCCCCGAGGTGTATACTCTAACTTGGCAGGGTTATGTTGCTCATATCGTGCGTATGGTGTCTCGCATTGCTATGTCATTTGATTAGTTTAGACATGCTTTGTGTGAATTGAAGGAAATATGCCCTAGAGGTAATAATAAAGTTATTATTTATTTCCTCATATCATGATAAATGTTTATTATTCATGCTAGAATTGTATTAACCGGAAACATGATACATGTGTGAATACATAGACAAACTTAATGTCACTAGTATGCCTCTACTTGACTAGCTCATTAATCAAAGATGGTTATGTTTCCTAACCATAGACATGTGTTGTCATTTGATTAACGAGATCACTTCATTAGGAGAATGATGTGATTGACTTGACCCATTCCGTAAGCTTAGCACTTGATCGTTTAGTATGTTGCTATTGCTTTCTTCATGACTTATACAAGTTCCTATAACTATGAGATTATGCAACTCCCGTTTACCGGAGGAACACTTTGTGTGCTACCAAATGTCACAACGTAACTGGGTGATTATAAAGGAGCTCTATAGGTGTCTCCAAAGGTACATGTTGAGTTGGCGTATTTCGAGATTAGGTTTTGTCACTCTGATTGTCCGAGAGGTATCTCTGGGCCCTCTCGATAATGCACATCACTATAAGCCTTGCAAGCAATGTAGCTAATGAGTAAGTTACGGAATGATGCATTATGTGACGAGTAAAGAGACTTGCCGGTAACGAGATTGAACTAGGTATTGAGATACCGATGATCGAATCTCAGGCAAGTAACATACCGATGACAAAGGGAACAACGTATGATGTTATGCGGTTTGACCGATAAAGATCTTTGTAGAATATGTAGGAGCCAATATGAGCATCTAGGTTCCGCTATTGGTTATTGACCCGGAACGGTTCTCGGTCATGTCTACATAGTTCTCAAACCCGTAGGGTCCGCACGCTTAAGGTTTCGGTGATAGTTATATTATGAGTTTAAGAGTTTTGGTATACCGAAGTTTGTTCACAGTCCCGGATGTGATCACGAACATGACGAGGAGTCTCGAAATGGTTGAGACATGAAGATTTATATATTGGACGACTATATTCGGACACCGGAAGTGTTCTGGAGAAGTTTCGGATAAAACCGGAGTGCCGGAGGGTTATCGGAACCCCCGGGGGAACTAATGGGCCTCGATGGGCCTTAGTGGAGAGAGAGAGGGGCGGCCAGGGCAGGCCGCGTGCCCCCTCCCCCTCTGGTCCGAATTGGACTAGGAGAGGGGGGGGCGGCGCCCCCCTTTCCTTCTCCCTCCCCCTCTCCTTCCTTCCCCCCTCTCCCTTTAGGTGGAAACCTACTAGGACTTGGAGTCCTAGTAGGATTCCCCTCTTGAGGCCAGCGCCATAGAGGCGGCGGCCTCCCCTTGCTCCTTTATATACGGGGCGGGGGCACCCCAAAGACACAACAATTGATCTCTTGATCTCTTAGTTGTCAGGCGGTGCCCCGCTCCACCATAATCCTCGATAATATTGTAGCGGTGCTTAGGCGAAGCCTGCGACGGTAGAACATCAAGATCGTCACCACGCCGTCGTCTTGACAAAATTCTTCCCGACATTCTCACTGGATTGAGTCCGGGATCGTCATCGAGCTGAACGTGTGCTAGAACTCGGAGGTGCCGTAGTTTCGGTGCTTGATCGATCGGGCCGTGAAGACGTACGACTACATCAACCGCATTGTTTTAACGCTTCCGCTTTCGGTCTACGAGGGTACGTGGACAAAACTCTCCCCTCTCGTTGCTATGCATCACCATGATCTTGCGTGTGCGTAGGAATTTTTTTAAATTACTACGTTCCCCAACATGAATGCCACTTGTTCAGTGTCTAATTACCATATATGTGATTATGCATTGCCATCTTGTTGCAAGGCATTATATATGTCAATTATACAATGCTATCTGTTGCAAAGGCATTATATATGTGAATTATGCAATGCCATCTGTTTAGCCAATCATCATGTATGTGAATTATATCATGCTGAAAGAAAAAGGTATTAAAGCTGAAGATGTTAAGAATTTACCTCCTATTGAAGAAATACATGGACTTAATCTACCGCCTGTTGAAGAAACATATGATCATGATCCATTACCTATTGAAGAACCTCCTGATCCCGATAACCCGACATAGGTAGTAAAGGTAAATTCTCTCTATAGATTTGATGAAGGTGATATTCCTCACTATAAGTCTGCTAGACAATGCTTGGATGAGTTTGATAATTTTATTGTCAAACAAGAAAATTTCAATGCTTATTTTGGTAGACAATTAAAACAAAATACCTATATGATTAAACACTTGGGTGATTATATGGCTAATGTTAGAGGTGAACTTAAACTCATTAGCAAACATTCTTCTATGGTTACCACTCAAGTAGAAGAAGTACTTAAGGCTCAAAATGATTTGCTCAATGAAATGAATAGTAAGAAAAATGATTATGCTGTTAGAGTGGCTACTAGAACTGGTAGAATGACTTAGGAACCTTTGTATCCTGAAGGCCACCCTAAGAGAATTGAGCAAGATTCTCCAGAAATAATATCGATGTGCCTAGTTCTTCTAAAAGGAAGAAAAAGAAAAATGATAGGACTTTGCAAACTTCTAGTGAACCTATTATTGAACCACCCGAGAATCCAAATGATATATCTATTTACGATCTTTGAAACACAATCTGGTAATGAACATGAACCTAGTGAAAATGTTAATGATGTTGTTCATGATGATTCTCAACCAAGTAATGATAATGATGTAGAAGTTGAACCTGCTATTGATCTTGATAACACACAATCAAAGAATCAACGTTATGATAAGAGAGACTTTGTTGCTAGGAAACATGGTAAAGAAAGGGAACCATGGGTTCAGAAACCCATGCCTTTTCCTCCCAAACCATCCAAGAAAAAGGATGATGAGGATTTTGAGCGCTTTGCTGAAATGATTAGACCTATCTTTTTGCGTATGCGATTAACTGATGTGCTCAAAACAAATCTTTTATGCTAAGTATATGAAGGATATCATTACCAATAAGAGAAAGATACCGGAAGCTGAAATTTCCACCATGCTTACTAATTATACTTTTAAGGGTGGAATACCAAAGAAACTTGGAGATCCAGGAGTACCCACTATACCATGCTCCATTAAAAGAAATTATGTTAAAACTGCTTTATGTGATCTTGGAGCCGGTGTTAGTGTTATGCCTCTCTCTTTATATTGTAGAATTGATTTGAATAAGTTAACACCTACCGAAATATCTTTGCAAATGGCTGATAAATCAACTGCTATACCTGTCGGTATTTGTGAGGATATGCCTCTTGTGGTTGCAAGCGTTACTATTTTAACAGACTTTGTTATTCTTGATTCCCGAGGACGATAGTATGTCTATTATTCTTGGAAGACCTTTTCTGAATACTGCGGGGGCTGTTATTGATTGCAACAAAGGCAATGTCACTTTTCATGTTAATGGTAATGAGCATACGGTACACTTTTCGAGGAAACAACCTCAAGTTTATAGCATCAATTCTATTGGAAAGTTCCATCGATTATTTTTGGAGGTTTTGAATTTCCTCTTCCTACTGTCAAGAAGAAATATGATATTCTTATTATAGGGGATGTGCATATCCCCGTTGAGGTAACATAGTGTTATTCGAAATTTCTCCTGTTCCATGTTATTCGGAATGAGTTTGTTAACACGACTTGATCAACCTTGTTAGTGGATTCCTTTTGATGAGCATGAGACGGATGAAACTAGAAGGCACAACCTTCTGTACCCTCTTTATACTTTCTGTTATTTAGTTTAAATAAAGTAAAAATAGTATTTTTCTGTCTGTTTCCTGATTTATCTGAGCAATATAAAAATATCCCGAAAATAAAAGTCCTCAGAATGCCATGCCAATTTAATATAATTTTTCAGGACTATTTGAGGATTTTTGGTGCAAAATTTACCGCGGGGGGAGCTGCCACCCGGCCACGAGGGTGGAGGGCGCGCCCTACCCCCCAGGGCGCGCCCCCCTATCTTGTGGGCCCATGGTGGCCCTCCTCCACTTATTCCTGCACCCATCCTCTTCTTCTTCCTCCCACAAACACGAATATCTGGCTCAAACACGAGTTCCAGCCCCCGTTGTTGTGATTTTCGATCTCCTTGCTCAAAGCACCTCACACAAAACTGCTTGGGGAGATTGTTCCTTGGTATGTGACTCCTCCATTGGTCCAATTAGTGTTTGTTCTAGTGCTCTATTCATTGCAAATTTGTGCTGCATAGGTGACCATGTTCTTGAGCTTGCATGTCAATTTTACATGGTTCCAAGTAGTTCTAATGCTTGATAAAGGCTCTAGGCACTTGTAGGAGTAGTTGCTATCAATTTTATTGAAGTTGGTTCACTTTTGTTTGAAGTTACTAAAAATTTCAGATTACTTCAGAAAATAATGAAGAGACTTTTGAGGGGCTCGTCGAGCTGAAGCTCGAAGGAAAAACAAAAAGAAGAAGCACAGAGTGTTGGGTAACGTAGTAATTTCAAAAATTTTCCTACGATCACGCAAGATCATGGTGATGCATAGCAACGAGATGAGAGTGTTGTCTACGTACCCTCGTAGACCCACAGCGGAAGCGTTGACGCAACGTAGAGGAAGTAGTCGCATTTCTTCACGATCCAACCGATCCAAGTACCGAGCGTCGGCACCTCCGAAGTTCTGCACACGTTCAGCTCGATGACGTCCCTCGAACTCCGATCCAGCCGAGTGTTGAGGGAGAGTTTCACAAGACGACGGTGTGGTGACGATGATGATGTTCCACCGGGCGCAGGCTTCGCCTAAGCTCTGCCACGGTATTCTCGAGGTGTAATATGGTGGAAGGGGGCACCGCACACGGCTAAGGAAAGATCTCAAGGATCAACTTGTGTGTCATGGGGTGCCCTCTGCCCCCATATATAAAGGAGGGAAGGAGGAGGGGCTGGCCGGCCAAGGGAGGTGCGCCAGGTGTCCTACTCCTACTAGGAGTAGGATTCCCCAATCCTAGTCCAACTAGGTTTCCCCAAGTGGGAAGGGAGAGAGGGGGGCCCTTCTCCTAGTCCTAATAGGACTAGGGAAGGGGGAAGGTGCGCCAGCACTTGGGCCCCCTTCTCTCCTTTCCACTAAGGCCCATGTTGGCCCATTAGTATTCCGGGGGTTCCGTAACCTCCGGTACTTGGTAAAATTCCTAATTTCACCGGAACACTTCCGATGTCCAAACATAGACTTCCAATATATGAATCTTTATGTCTCGACCATTTCGAGACTCCTCGTCACGTCCGTGATCTCATCCGGGACTCCGAACAACCTTCGTACAGAAACATCATAACAACTCATAGTAACTGCCATCGAAACGTTGTTAAGCGTGCGGACCCTACGGGTTCGAGAACTATGTAGACATGACCGAGACACCTCTACGGTCAATAACCAATAGCGGGACCTCGATGCCCATATTGGCTCCTACATATTCTACGAAGATCTTTATCGGTCGGACCGCATAACAACATATCGTTGTTCCCTTTGTCATCGGTATGTTACTTGCCCGAGATTCGATCGTCGGTATCCAATACCTAGTTCAATCTCGTTACCGGCAAGTCTCTTTACTCGTTCCGTAATACATCATCTCACAACTAACTCATTAGTTGCAATGCTTGCAAGGCTTATGTGATGTGCATTACCGAGAGGGCCCAGAGATACCTCTCCGACAATCGGAGTGACAAATCCTAATCTCGAAATATGCCAACCCAACATGTACCTTCGGAGACACCTGTAATGTACCTTTATAATCACCCGATTACGTTGTGACGTTTGGTAGCACCCAAAGTGTTCCTCGTGCAAACGGGAGTTGCATAATCTCATAGTCATAGGAACATGTATAAGTCATGAAGAAAAGCACTAGCAACAAACTATACGATCAGGTGCTATGCTAATGGAATGGGTCATGTCAATCGGATCATTCAACCAATGATGTGATCCCGTTAATCAAATAACAACTCCTTGTTCATGGTTAGGAAACACAACCATCTTTGATTAACGAGCTAGTCAAGTAGAGGCATACTAGTGACACTCTGTAGGTTTATGTATTCACACATGTATTATGTTTCCTGTTAATACAATTCTAGCATGAATAATAAACATTTATCATGATATAAGGAAATAAATAATAACTTTATTATTGCCTCTAGGGCATATTTCCTTCAGTCTCCCACTTGCACTAGAGTCAATAATCTAGATTACACAAGAATGATTCTAACACCCATGGAGTCTTGGTGCTGATCATGTTTTGCTCGTGGAAGAGGCTTAGTCAACGGGTTCCGCAACATTCAGATCCGTATGTATCTTGCATATCTCTATGTCTCCCCACCGACCAAATCCCGGATGGAGTTGAAGCGTCTTTTGATGTGCTTGGTTCTCTTGTGAAATCTGGATTCCTTTGCTAAGGCAATTGCACCAAGATTGTCACAAAAGATTTTCATTGGACCCGATACACTAGGTACAACACCTAGATCGGTTATGAACTCCTTCATCCAGACTCCTTCATTAGCTGCTTCCAAGCAGCTATGTACTCAGCTTCACATGTAGATCCCGCCACGACGCTTTGTTTGGAACTGCACCAACCGACTCCTCCGCTTAATGTAAATACGTATCCGGTTTGCGATTTAGAATCGTCTGGATCAGTGTCAAAGCTATACGACGTAACTGCCGTTCTGACGAGTTCTTTGTCACCGCCATAAATGAGAAACATATCCTTAGTCCTTCTTAAGTACTTAAGGATGTTCTTGACCGCTGTCGATGATCCACTCTGGATTACTTTGGTACTGCCGCCAAACTTACAGCAAAGGCACACATCAGTCCGGTACACAAGATTGCATACATGATAGAGCCTATGGCTGAAGCATAGGGAACATCTTTCATTTTCTCTCTATCTTCTGCGGTGGTCGGGCATTGAGTCTTACTCAACTTCACACCTTGTAGCACCGCAAGAACCCTTTCTTTGCACGATCCATTTTGAACTTTTTCAAAACTTTGTCAAGGTATGTGCTTTGTGAAAGTCCTATTAAGCCGTCTTGATCTATCTCTATAGATCTTAATGCCCAATATGTAAGCAGCTTCACGAGGTCTTTCATCGAAAAACTCTTATTCAAGTATCCCTTTATGCTATCCAGAATTCTATATCATTTCCGATCGCATAATATGTCATCCACATATAATATCCGAAATGCTACAGAGCTCCCACTCACTTTCTTGTAAATACAGGCTTCTCCAAAAGTCTGTATAAAACCAAATGCTTTGATCACACTATCAAAACGTTTATTCCAACTCCGAGAGGCTTGCACCAGTCCATAAATGGATCGCTGGAGCTTGCACACTTTGTTAGCTCCTTTTGGATCGACAAAACCTTCTGGTTGCATCATATACAACTCTTCTTCCGTAAATCCATTCAGGAATGCAGTTTTAACATCCATTTGCCAAATTTCATAATCATAAAATGCGGCAATTGCTAACATGATTCGGACGGACTTAAGCATCGCTACGGGTGAGAAGGTCTCATCGTAGTCAATCCCTTGAACTTGTCGAAAACCTTTTGCAACAAGTCGAGCTTTATAGATGATAACATTACCATCGGCGTCAGTCTTCTTCTTGAAGATCCATTTATTCTCAATTGCTTGCCGATCATCGGGCAAGTCAACCAAAGTCCACACTTTGTTCTCATACATGGATCCCATCTCAGATTTCATGGCCTCCAGCCATTTTGTGGAATCTGGGCTCACCATCGCTTCTTCATAGTTCGTAGGTTCATCATGTTCCAAAGAATATGACTTCCGAATAGGATTACCGTACCACTCAAAAGTGCGGATCTTGCTCTGGTTGATCTACGAAGTTCTCAGAGAAACTTGATCTCAAGTTTCATGATCATCATCATTAGCTTCTTCCCTATTTGGTGTAGGTGTCACGTAAACTGTTTTCTGTGATGTACTACTTCTCAATAAGGGAGTAGATACAGCTTATCTCATCAAGTTCTACTTTCCTCCCACTCACTTCTTTCGAGAGAAACTCCTTCTCCAAAAAGTTTCCGAATTTAGCAACAAAAATCTTGCCTTCGGATCTGTGATAGAAGGTGTACCCAACAGTCTCCTTTGGGTATCCTATGAAGACACATTTCTCCGATTTGGGTTCGAGCTTATCAGGTTGAAGCTTTTTCACATAAGCATCGCAGCCCCAAACTTTCGTAAGCGACAACTTTGGTTTCTTGCCAAACCACAGTTCATAAGGCGTCGTCTCAACGGATTTAGATGGTGCCCTATTTAAAGTGAATGTAGCCGTCTCTAAAGCATAACCCCAAAACGATAGCGGTAAATCAAGAAGAGACATCATAGATCGCACCATATCTAATAAAGTACGATTCTGACGTTCGGACACACCATTACGTTGTGGTGTTCCGGTGGCGTAAGTTGCGAAACTATTCCGCATTGTTTCAAATGTAGGCCAAACTCGTAACTCAAATATTCTCCTCCACGATCAGATCGTAGAAACTTTATTTTCTTGTTACGATGATTTTCCACTTCACTCTGAAATTCTTTGAACTTTTCAAATGTTTCAGATTTGTGTTTCATTAAGTAGATATACCCATATCTGCTCAAATCATCTGTGAAGGTGAGAAAATAACGATATCCGCCATTTAGCCTCAACATTCATTGGACCACATACATCAAGATGTATGATTTCCAATAAATCTGTTGCTCTCTCCATAGTTCCGAGAACGGTGTTTTAGTCATCTTGCCCATAAGGCACGGTTCGCAAGTGCCAAGTGATTCATAATCAAGTGACTCCAAAAGTCCATCAAGATGGAGTTTCTTCATGCGCTTTACACCGATATGACCTAAACGGCGATTGCCACAAATAAGTTGCACTATCATTATCAACTCTACATCTTTTGGCTTCAACGTTATGAATATGTGTATCACTACTATCGAGATTAAGTAAAAACAAACCATTCTTCAATGGTGCATGACCATAAAAGATATTATTCATATAAATAGAACAACCATTATTCGCTGATGTAAATGACTAACCGTCTCGCCTTAAACAAGATCCAGATATAATGTTCATGCTCTACGCGGGTACTAAATATCATTTAGTGAGGTCTAATACTAATCCGAAGGTAGATGTAGAGGTAGCGTGCAATCGCGATCACATCGACTTTGGAACCATTTCCCACGCCAAGATCGTCACCTCGTCCTTAGCCAATCTTCGCAATCCGTAGCCCTGCTTTGAGTTGCAAATATTAGCAATGTAACCAAGATCAAATACCGGTGCTATCTGCGAGTATTAGTAAGGTACACATCAATAACTTGTATATCACATATACCTTTGTTAACCTTGCCATCCTTCTTATCCGCCAAATACTTGGGGCAGTTCCGCTTCCAAAGGACCAGCCCGCTTGCAATAGAAGCTCTCATTTTCATGCTTAGGACCAGACTTGGGTTTCTTCTCTTGATCAGCAACTTGCTTGCCGTTCTTTTTGAAGTTTCCCTTTTTCTTTCCTTTGCCCTTTTTCTTGAAACTAGTGGTTTTGTTAACCATCAACACTTGATGCTCCTTTTTGATTTCTACCTCCGCGGCTTTCAGCATTGCGAAGAGCTCGGGCATTGTTTTGGTCATCCCTTGCATATTATAGTTCATCACGAAGCTCTTGTAGCTTGGTGGCAGTGATTGGAGAATTCTGTCAATGACGCAATCATCCGGAAGATTAACTCCCAGTTGAATCAAGTGATTGTTATATCCGGACATTACGAGTACATGCTCACCGACAACCGTTCTCCTCCATCTTACAGCTATAGAACTTATTGGAGACTTCATATCTCTCAATCCGGGCATTCGCTTGGAATATTAACTTCAACTCCTGGAACATCTCATATGCTCCATGGTGTTCAAAACGACGTTTGAAGTCCCGGTTCTAAGCCGTAAAGCATGGCACACTGAACTATAGAGTAGTCATCAGCTTTGCTTTGCCAGACGTTCACAACATCTGGCGCAGCCCTTGCACCAGGCCTGGCACCTAACGGTGCTTCCAGGACGTAATTCTTCGGTGCAGCAATAAGGATAATCCTCAAGTTACGGACCCAGTCCGTGTAATTGCTGCCATCATCTTTCAACTTGGCTTTCTCAAGGAACGCATTAAAATTCAACGGAACAACAAGACGAGCCATCTATCTACACATCATAGACAAGCAAGATACTATCGGTACTAAGTTCATGATAAATTTAAGTTCAATTAATCATATTACTTAAGAACTCCCACTTAGAAAAATATCCCTCCAATTCTCTAAGTGATTATGCGTGATCCATATCAACTACACCATGACCGATCATCACGTGTGATGGAGTAGTTTCAATGGTGAACATCAATATGTTGATCATATCTACTATATGATTCACGCCGACCTTTCGGTCTCTGTGTTCCGAGGTCATATCTTATATGCATAGCTCGTCAAGTATAACCTGAGTATTCTGCGTGTGCAACTGTTTTGCACCCGTTGTATTTGAACGTAGAGCCTATCACACCCGATCATCACGTGGTGTCTCAAAGACGAAGAACTTTCGCATAGCGGTGCATACTCAGGAGAACACTTCTTGATAATTTAGTAAGGGATCATCTTATAATGCTACCGTCAATCAAAGCAAGATAAGATGCATAAAGGATTAACATCACATGCAATCAATATAAGTGATATGATATGGCCATCATCATCTTGTGCTTGTGATCTCCATCTCCGAAGCACCGTCATGATCACCATCGTCACCGGTAGCGACACCTTGATCTCCATCGTAGCATCGTTGTCGTCTCGCCAAACTTATGCTTCTCGACTATCGCTACCGCTTAGTGATAAAGTAAAGCATTACAGATGCATTGCATTGCATACAATAAAGCGACAACCATATGGCTCTGCCAGCCTGCCGATAACTCGGTTACAAAACATGATCATCTCATACAATAAAATATAGCATCACGCCTTGACCATATCACATCACAACATGCCCTGCAAAAACAAGTTAGACGTCCTCTACTTTGTTGTTGCAAGTTTTACGTGGCTGCTACGGGCTGAGCAAGAACCGTTCTTACCTACGCATCAAAACCACAACGATACTTCACAAATAGACTCCGCTTTTAACCTTCTCAAGGACCGGGCGTAGCACTTTTCGGTTCAACTAAAGTTGGAGAGACAGTCTTCCACAAGCCATCTATGTGCAAAGCACGTCGAGGGAACCGGTCTCGCAGAAGAGTACGCGTAAGGTTGGTCTGGATCGCTTTCCAACAATACCGCTGAACCAAAGTATGACATGTCGGTAGGCGGTATGACTTGTATCGTCCACAACTCACTTGTGTTCTACTCGTGCATATGACATCTACGCATAAAACCAGGCTCGGATGCCACATGTTGGGTAACGTAGTAATTTCAAAAATTTTCCTACGATCACGCAAGATCATGGTGATGCATAGCAACGAGATGAGAGTGTTGTCTACGCACCTCGTAGACCCACAGCTAAGCGTTGACGCAACGTAGAGGAAGTAGTCGCATTTCTTCACGATCCAACCGATCCAAGTACCGAACGACGGCACCTCCGAGTTCTGCACACGTTCAGCTCGATGACGCCCCTCGAACTCCGATCCAGCCGAGTGTTGAGGGAGAGTTTCACAAGACGACGGTGTGGTGACGATGATGATGTTCCACCGGCGCAGGCTTCGCCTAAGCTCTGCTACGGTATTCTCGAGGTGTAATATGGTGGAAGGGGCACCGACACGGCTAAGGAAAGATCTCAAGGATCAACTTGTGTGTCATGGGGTGCCCTCTGCCTCAGATATAAAGGAGGGAAGGAGGAGGGGCTGGCCCGGCCAAGGGAGGTGCGCCAGGTGTCCTACTCCTACTAGGAGTAGGATTCCCCCAATCCTAGTCCAACTAGGTTTCCCCAAGTGGGAAGGGAGAGAGGGGGCGCCTTCTCCTAGTCCTAATAGGACTAGGGAAGGGGAAGGTGCGGCCAGCACTTGGGCCCCTTCTCTCCTTTCCACTAAGGCCCATGTTGGCCCATTAGTATTCCGGGGTTCCAGAACCTCCCCTTTCTGGTAAAATTCCTAATTTCACCGGAACACTTCCGATGTCCAAACATAGACTTCCAATATATGAATCTTTATGTCTCGACCATTTCGAGACTCCTCGTCACGTCCGTGATCTCATCCGGGACTCGAACAACCTTCGTACAGAAACATCATAACAACTCATAGTAACTGCCATCAAACGTTAAGCATGCGGACCCTACGGGTTCGAGAACTATGTAGACATGACCGAGACACCTCTCTGGTCAATAACCAATAGCGGGACCTGGATGCCCATATTGGCTCCTACATATTCTACGAAGATCTTTATCGGTCAGACCGCATAACAACATACGTTGTTCCCTTTGTCATCGGTATGTTACTTGCCCGAGATTCGATCGTCGGTATCCAATACCTAGTTCAATCTCGTTACGGCAAGTCTCTTTACTCGTTCCGTAATACATCATCTCACAACTAACTCATTAGTTGCAATGCTTGCAAGGCTTATGTGATGTGCATTACCGAGAGGGCCCAGAGATACCTCTCCGACAATCGGAGTGACAAATCCTAATCTCGAAATATGCCAACCCAACATGTACCTTCGGAGACACCTGTAATGTACCTTTATAATCACCCGATTACGTTGTGACGCTTTGGTAGCACCCAAAGTGTTCCTCGTGCAAACGGGAGTTGCATAATCTCATAGTCATAGGAACATGTATAAGTCATGAAGAAAAGCACTAGCAACAAACTATACGATCGGGTGCTATGCTAATGGAATGGGTCATGTCAATCAGATCATTCAACCAATGATGTGATCCCGTTAATCAAATAACAACTCCTTGTTCATGGTTAGGAAACACAACCATCTTTGATTAACGAGCTAGTCAAGTAGAGGCATACTAGTGACACTCAGAGGTTTATGTATTCACACATGTATTATGTTTCCTGTTAATACAATTCTAGCATGAATAATAAACATTTATCATGATATAAGGAAATAAATAATAACTTTATTATTGCCTCTAGGGCATATTTCCTTCACAGAGGCCCAAATATAATTTGCCTCGCACCGCGGAGGTCCGGCCGTGTGAATGGCCTTCCGATGACTTCTTGAGGAGAGCCAGGATTTATGAGGATTTCTATTCACTAATTGGGAACGCCGGCCTCACCGACTTCCTCCGCGACCAACGTCATCAGTATCTCTTACTCACTAATACTTTCGTGCAAAACTTCTACTATTTTCCTAAGGAATCACCTCCTTCAGTAGAGTTTCATTTATATGACGTTGTTAAGAAGATGCCATTAGCTGAATTTTGCGAGGTTTGCAAAATACCCTTTGAGGGTACCTTAGATGAACCACACCGTAATGAAGTGGAAGCATTTATTAACACTATCACTGTGGGAGAAACCAGGAAGGTTTCTGATGCAAGAATCACTAGCATACATTTTCCTGTTTTACGCTACTTTGCCTTATTTGCTAGTCGTTGCTTGATTGGTCGCGGAAACTGTGGAAACCTTAGTGTTCCTGATATTATAATTTTGTTCCATGGTTTACACCTCAATAACTCTGTTAGTATGGGTGGAATTGTTGCTAGACGGTTAAGTCTGAACCGTACTAAAGGCCCCATCTTTGGAGGCATTAATGCTTCACGCCTAGCTGAATATTTTGACATACCTATTAGGCATTTTGAGAAAGAAGAAAAATTGCTGCCTAGTGCTTATCTAGATTATAAGAGTATGCTAGCACTTGATTTTATTGTTAAGAGTCGTGAAGGGGAGCTTAAATATAAATTGTACTTTGATAAACATCACCTTGAGACTATTACTTTGCCTGCTCCTTCTTTGATTAACTTGTCTGCATGTCCTCACCTCGTTCCGTGGGCGGCCGTTCAAGCCTATCGGAATCCTGCACCAGCCCCGGAGCCGGAACCACAATACGAGCCTCCACGCCAGTCTGTTTATTCTTGGGATCCGGAGGCGGTTGCCAGCCAGTGGCAGTCAGAGCCCTCTTCCTCGCAGTACGACCCCAGCTACACCTACGGGTATCCGCCAGGCTATCCCTGGCAATGAACCAACTTAGGCCAAAAGCCTAAGCTTGGGGGAGTACGTATTTCCCATCGATATTACATTTATGCTCACACACACTCATTGCTAGATGTCGGTGCTCATACTCTTTCACTGTAATATCCATGCTAGTTTATTTTCTTTTTCCTGCTTTGTTCTTGTGTGTTTGTTAAACTTTAAGAAAACAACAAAAAAATTAGTGTAGCTTCCAGTTAGTTTACTTTCTTGTTGTAGTAGTAATAATTAAAAAGAAAACCCAAAAAGATTTCCTATTCTTCTTTTGCTTGTTGGGAGCTTTCCCATGTAAATAGTTTTATTTCTTTTCTTTTCTTTGGGGGTCGATAGGAGAAGACCATGATTAAATTATTGAAGTGGCTCTTATATGCTTTGTTGTTGATTTAACCAAGAGCCCATATTGCCTTGTCTTCTCCTGCTTATTGAATGCTCGCACATTCCAGCTTAGTCCAGTGCACGTGCACTCTTATTATTATTCACATCGTTCGGTCGTGCAAGTGAAAGGCAATTATGGTGATATATGATGGATCGATCGAGATGGGAAAAGCTGGTATGAACTCGACCTCTCTTGTTTTTGTAAATATGATGAGTTCATCGTTCTTGATTCAGCTTATTATGAATAAACATGTTTGCAATGACAATTAGAGATCATAGTTGCTTATGCCATGTGAGGGAGTTCTGGACTAGGGGGTGTCCGGATAGCCGAACTATCATCATCGGCCGGACTCCAAGACTATGAAGATACAAGATTGAAGACTTCGTCCCGTGTCCGGATGGGACTTTCCTTGGCGTGGAAGGCAAGCTTGGCGATACGGATATGTAGATCTCCTACCTTTGTAACCGACTCTGTGTAACCCTAACCCTATCCGGTGTCTATATAAACCGTATGGTTTTAGTCCGTAGGACGAACAACAATCATACCATAGGCTAGCTTCTAGGGTTTAGCCTCTTTGATCTCGTGGTAGATCCACTCTTGTAACACACATCATCAATATTAATCAAGCGGGACGAGGGTTTTACCTCCATCAAGAGGGCCCAACCTCGGGTAAAACATCGTATCTCTTGTCTCCTGTTACCATCCGCCTAGACGCACAGTTCGGGACCCCCTACCCAAGATCCGCCGGTTTTGACACCGACATTGGTGCTTTCATTGAGAGTTCCTCTGTGTCGTCACCGATAGGCTCGATGGCTCCTTCGATCATCGACAACGACGCAGTCCAGGGTGAGACCTTTCTCCCCGGACAGATCTTCATATTCGGCGGCTTTGCACTGCGGGCCAATTCGCTTGGCCATCTGGAGCAGATCGAAAGTTACGCCCCTGGCCGTCAGGTCAGATTCGGAAGTTTAAACTATACGGCCGATATCCGCGGAGACGTGATCTTCGACGATTCGAGCCGCAGCCAAGCGCCAGACCTTGTCTCGATGGGCATGATCTAGCTCTGCAGCCAAAGGTGCCTCGAGGCCGCACCTGCATCCGCTCCGACCCTTAATCCGGAGCCGGATTCCCCGATCGAGGACGAGTGGTTGGACACCGCCTCGGGGGCTTTAATCTCTACGACGATCGAGCCAAACTCCTTCCCTGTCCTTTGCGAAGACCTCGATCCAGGGTGCCGGACTCCTCTCCGGACTCCGAACCCTCCGCGCCCTTGCCGATCGAATCCGATTGGGCGCCCGTCATGGAGTTCACTGCCGCGGACATCTTTCAGCACTCGCCCTTTGGCGACATCCTGAATTCACTAAAGTCTCTCTCTTTATCCGGAGAGCCCTGGCCGGATTACGGTCAGGAAGGTTGGGATGCGGACGACGAAGAAATTCAACGCCCACCCACCACCCACTTGGTAGCCGTTGTCGACGATCTAACCGACATGCTAAACTACGACTCCGAAGACATCGACGGTATGGACGACGATGCCAGAGATTTAGACAAGACCCAGCGCCTACGTGGCAATCGAAGGCCACCTCGCCATACGACATATACATGCTGGACATCCCGAAATATGGGAACGGCGATGGAACAGAGGAGGATGACCCCTCCAAGAAACAGCCCAAGCCGGCGTCAGCGGCGCCGCTCTAAATCCCGCCACAGCAAAAATGAAGATTCCGGCACCGGAGACAACAATACACCGGACAATACCGAAGACAATCCACTCCAGCAAGATCCAGCACAGGAAGATGGAGACGCCAGCCCTCACGAGAGAGCGGCAGAAGAAGAGGTAGAGGATTATATGCCTCCCTCCGGAGACGAAGCAAGCCTCGACGACGATGAATTCGCTGTGCTGAGAATCCCGTCAAACAAGAGCGTTTTAGACGCAGGCTTATGGCCATGGCGAACAGCCTCAAGAAAAGCGGCAACAACTTAGAGCTGATCAGGATCTGCTAGCATACAGATGGATCAAGTCCTCGCGTCAAGAGCATGAGCTCGAACGCCCCTCCAAAAGTTACCCTAAACGCAAGCTGCTCCCCCGATTAGAGGAGGAGGCTTACGAACCCGCATCACCAGGAGACAATACGGCTGGTCGACCACCCCGCGGTCGCGACAGAGAGGCCTCTAGGCCCTTCACTAGAACCGTACCCCGGCATCGCTCAAAAAGCACATGACCAACGGGGAACCCTCCGGACCTGCGAGATATATTGGAGGACAAGGCAAGACAATCAAGATCGATCTATGGATCGCGGGCGCCCACTTGCGTGATTTACAACCGTCAGACCGGACACGATAAGTCCGCCGGGCGAACAAAACAGACCAAGCTCTTTTGAGCTCCGTCGTGATATCGCCCGACAGAGGCGCCAGCACACCCACTATGCTTCACGCATTTAAGTAATGGATCATCAAATCTCGAAGGGTTTAAACCCGTCAATATTGAATCCTATGATGGCCCAACAGACCCCGCGGTTTGGATCAAGACTATCTCCTTCACATCCACATGGCCCGCGGTGACGATCTTCACGCCATCAAATACCTCCCCTCAAGCTTAAAGGACCAGCCCGGCATTCGCTCAACAGCTTGCCGCCAGAGTCAATTGGGAGCCGGGAGGACCCGGAAGCCGCATTCCTCTATAACTTCCAGGGCACTTATGTGCGACCACCAGACGCTGATGACCTAAGCCACATAATTCAGCAGCCAGACGAATCGGCCAGACAACTCTAGACACGGTTCTTAACCAAGAAAAACCAAATCATCGACTGTCCGGATGCGGAGGCCCTCGCGGCCTTCAAGCATAACATCCGTGACGAGTGGCTTGCCCGGCACCTAGGACAGAAAAGCGAAATCCATGGCAGCCCTCACATCACTCATGACCCGCTTCGCTGGTGAGGACAGTAGCTAGCACGCAGAAACAACCTCGGCAAAAATTCGCAGTCCGGACTTCAAGGACCAAAATGGCAGGCCGCGTCGTAATAAAAACAAATGCCGCATTAACGGCGACAATATTGAGGATACGGTCAATGCCGGATTCAGGCTCTAATCCCGGTCAGCGGAAAAAGCCACCAAAAGAACTACTCCGGTCCGGCCCAATTTGGACCGAATACACGACCGCTTGTGCGGATACACGGCACCCCAAAAGCCAGTTAACCACACCAACAGGGACTGTTGGGTATTCAAGCAGCAGGCAAGTTAATTGCGAAAACAATGACAAGGGCTGCATAGCGATGACGAGGACGAGACCCAACCGCCCGAACAATAGAGGATGAAGGGTTTCCCCACAAAGTGCGGACGGTGAACATGATATACGCAACGCACATACCCAAAAGGGAGCGTAAGCGTGCACTCGTGGATGTCTACGCGATGGAGCCAGCTGTTCAAGTTCAATCCATGGTCCTCCCGCCCGATCACTTTTGACCGAAGGGACCACCCCACCAAAGATCCGCCACGGTGGATTCGGCCAGACCGGTCTTAGACCCAATCGTCGATGGATTTCACCTAACCAGTAGTCCTCGATGGACGGCGGCAACAGCCTGAACCTGCTTTACCGTGATACAATGCGCAAAATGGGCATAGACCCTCAAGGATTAAACCTACCAAAACGACCTTTAAAGGCGTCATACCAGGTGTAGAAGCCAATTGTACAGGCCCAATTACACTGAAAGTGGTCTTCGGATCCCCGGATAACTTCCGAAGCGAGGAGTTAATCTTCGACATAGTCCCGTTCCGCAGCAGCTATCATGCCTTGCTCGGACGTACCGCATTTGCAAAGTTCAACGCGGTGCCGCACTACGCATACCTCAAGCTCAGGATGCCAGGCCCTCGAGGAGTCATCACGGTCAAAGGAAACACTGAACGTTCTCTCCGCACGAAGGAACATACAAGGCTCTCGCGCGTAAGTGCAATGCAGCCTCTTAAGGCAATTCTCGAGTCCGGCCGTTAAGCGGCGGACACAGCCAAGCGCCGCCGAGTAACTTACAACAAGACCACAGCACGCCCGAGCACGCCAGAGCAAGGCGGCCCCAACCCCAGCCTCCCGCGAACGTCAAAGCAGGTCCTTCACGACACCATTACGCTCTGAAGGTACCATGGGCATGGGGAGAGGGCACGACCACGATAAACCCAGATCGGCTCAACCACACCAGGGCTCTCAAGTGTGTCATTCCTTTTTCTTTTCTTTTTACCTTTTACTTTTTACCCACAGGACTCCGTTTGTCGAAGCCTGTCCGGCAGCAGACCTGCCAACTCACGATGCAACAGCCGGGGAAGGATAAAGGTTACAACGAATATACTGGTGGTCTCCATTACGAGCATTTTTATACACCAATCTGCAGCCTACCCTGGAGGGGACATGTTTAACAGTTCCATACCTTGCTTATCGCACTATTTGTATCGCTCGCATTCGTAGCAGCACTTATTGAATAAAACAATGCAGCACCATTTTGCTTATAATTGCATTTCTTTTTCATACATATGTTCATTCACGGCATGTTGCATCCGTACACTTTGGTACGGCTAATATACACCAGGGGCTTATGTTCCCCGCATTATGGTGTGATGAGTCCGAACACTTTCACAAGTGCGGCACCCCGAACTTATAGCACTATATGCATCGGCTCTGAATCATGTCTTGGGTCAATAGTTGGGTTTGCCTGCTCCCATGTTTTGGTACCTTACGTTCCGTTATATCGGCTAAGGTAGCACTGGGAGAACCACTGCGATTCCGCCCCAGTTGAGCTAGGTTAACGCCTCAGTGGAGAAAGCTAAAACTGAGGTTTTTTGCGAGTCCTTAAAGACTTATGCCGCTTAGAGCGAGGAGCCGGATACTGTCCGGCCAAGGCGTGGATAGCGCCCCAAATTCGGCCTTCCGAAGACTAGGGGCTTCGCCGAAATTTAAAATTATAGAATTCTATGGCTAAGTGAGAGTGCTCAAGCATTATAAGTCCGGTTGCCTTGTTCGTTGTGTTGAGCACCTCCCTAGATGGACCCAAAAATGGGAACAAGAACGCTCAAGTTTATCCCGAACACCCCAAAGACTGTGGCATGGGGTCAAGCCGACGACTTGCCATCTCTCGATTTGATAAACAGCCGCACGTAAGGTAATATTTTAAATAAACAAGCGTTGCTTAGCGCATATGAACTAAGTTTTTAGCGCACAGATAACAAAATGCGAGTCTACTCAAATATTACATCTTTGGAGCACTCACCCGCAATAGTGCGGGCGCCCTTCAAAGACACTCTTATAATACATCTCGGGCGTGCGATGCTCCTTGCCCTCACGGTGGCGTCCGTCCACGAGCTTACGGGCATCCATCTTGCCCAGTGCACCTTTCTTGGCGGGCAAGGCCCGACGGGCACCCTCAATACAAGCGGAATGCTTGATAACTTCAACCCACGGGCACGCATCCATCAGCCGCGCGCAGGCCGAAGTAGCTCCTGTGCATGGCCTCCTTAGGCCACAAATTAACTATGATGCCCTTCATGGCCTGTTCGGCCGCCTTGTGGAGCTCGACCAGCTGCTTCAGCTCGTCGCTAAGAGGAACCGGATGTCCGGCCTCAGCATACTGAGACCAGAAGACCTTCTCCGTCGAGCTCCCCTCCTCGGCCCGGTAGAATGGGGCAGCATCGGACACGCCATGAGGAAGATCTGCGAACGCCTCGAGAGCTCCGAAGTCGGGTAAGCAACATGTAATTAACACTCACATGCTTACTTTGCATGGAAAATGCCTTACCCTCTGCTATTTTCTTCACCGCCTCAATCTCCTGGAGGGCCTTGTAGGCTTCGGCCTTAGCGGCTTTGGCACTCTCAAGAGCCGTTGCAAGCTCAGACTCTCGAGTCTTCGAGTCACGCTCCAAGCTCTCATGTTTTTTCACGAGATCCTGGAGCTCTTATTGTACCTCCGCCACCCGCGCCTCCTGCTTCTCTCGCTCGGTGCGCTCCACGGCCGCATTGCCTTCGGCCGCGGCCACCGCCTCCTTCAGGGTCGCCACCTCGTTAGTGGACCCTACAATACCCACGTTATCCTTGTCATTTTTCTTGCAACCAAATCCTTTTCTGTAAGGTACAATTTTCATAAGGTATTACTCACCTTCTTTTTCCTCGAGCTGCTTCTTGGCATGGCCGAGCTCGTTCTCGGACCGCTCGAGGTTTTCCTTCAAAATATTGACCTCCGCAGTCAGTGCGGCGGAGGTCAGCAGCGCAGCCTGCAATCCCATATTGACATATTTTTTATATGCCTCCTGCGTTTATCTTCCTAAAGATCCTCAGTCTAGCTTTTCTTTCCGAACACCGAACCGAGCATCAGGGGCTACTGTCTATGCGGTACCATTTTACATATATTGAAATTTCTTACCTCAAAGCCTGTTAGAAGACTGGTACAGGCTTCGGTCAGCTCGCTCTTGACGGACTGAACTGTCCGGATCACCGCACTCATAATAGTGCGGTGCTCCTCCTCGATGTAGGCGCCGTTGAGCGCCTCCAGTAAGCTATCCGGTGCCTCCGGTTGGACGAAGGACACCGGCGTCTTACCCTTCTTGCGAAGGGATCGCTTGCTGGACTCCGGAACCACTGAAGGTTCCGGCATGGAGTCCGGACAAGGGTCGGGCTTAGAGCCCCGGGGTCTTGCCCCCACGCTACCGAGTCCGGGAGGTTGCCTTGTGGCACCTCCTGCGCCACCTCCTCGTGACCAAGCCCCTTTGGGGCCCCGCCACGCGTTGTCCACAAGATGAGGCGAGGAGGCGGTCGGCGAAGTACTCTCCATTTCCGATGAGCCCAGGGACCCGCTCGATGAATCGGCGAACTCGCCTTTGGGCGGGCTGCACGATTGTTCGACATTAGAGAACACTCTGCAATAATAAAAAGCCATGGGTATCCGGACACTTATGATCTTACCAGGGGCTTGGCCCTTGTAGGCCAATCCCCCTCATCGTCGTCGACGTTGGTGGAGAAGTCCGGAGGAAGGGTTCTTCCCTTCTTGGACCCTCCGGCCTCCCCAGTTGGGGCGGCCTTCCTTTTCCTCTCCTCCCGCCGGGGAGAAGCTTCTTCTTCTTCCTCCTCGTCTTCGTGGAGAAGATTCTCGCCGTAATCCGACAACACCGGGCGCCGGAGCTCCTTCAAGTTCCCGTGGCCTCCTTCTTGGCCTTCTTCTCCGGCACCACATGGGGTGCCGGAGCCAGCAGCCCTAATCAAGGCGTCCATTGGTCTTCGGCAAAGGGCCGGACGGTTAATCTGTCCGGGCGTCTTCAAGCACAGTCGAAGAATAGGGAGTTTTCAGATCCCACGTAGAGTCAATCTATGAAAAAAGAGTCCCGTAAAGGGTAAAATAACTTACCTCGCCGGCTTGACGCCGCGAGCTGTATCTGCGATCTTTGTTAGCGGATGCGGGGGCTTCGGCGCCCTTGAACAGCACCTTCCAGGCATCTTCGTACGTGGTATCGAAGAGCCGGCTCAAGGTTCGGTGTTGTGCCGGATCGAACTCCCACAAATTGAAGTCCCGTTGTTGGCATGGGAGAATCCAGCGGATGAGCATCACCTGGATTACGTCGACAAGCCTGCGATTCTTGTCCACCAGGTTTCGGACGCGTGTTTGGAGTCCGGATAGCTCGTCCGAATCCCCCCACTCCAGGCCCGTCTCTTTCCATGACGAGAGCCGTGTGGGGAATCCATATCTGAATTTGGGGGCCGCCACCCATTCAGGGTCGCGTGGCTCGGTGAGGTAGAACCACCCCGATTGCCACCCCTTTATTGTCTCCACAAAGGAGCCCTCGAGCCATAGGACTTTGGCCATCTTGCCGACCATGGCGCCCAAGATTCGCTTGACGGCCGCCCCACAACCTTCGGCCCGACATTAAAGGTCTTGACCATAGGCTGAAGTGGGCTGAATGCAGAGGAAGGCCTCAGACACGATTTATAAACGCCGAGACGTTGAGGATGAAATTGGGGCCAGGTCGTGGAAGTCCAGTCGTGGAAGTCCAGTCGTAGTAGAACATGAGCCCCCGGACAAATGGGTGAAGTGGAAAACCTAGTCCATGGAGGAAGTGGGGAGAAATACCACCCTCTCATGGGGACTGGTTGGAATGAGCTGCCCAGCGTCGGGCAGCTTTGTCTGTGATATCGCCGGACAAGTATCCGGCCTACCGCAGTCTTGTGATGTGCCCCTCCGTGACGGAGGAGGCCATCCATCTGCATCCCGCTCCTGACATGGTTGGAGAAGGTTGAGGGGGAAAGTGCGGACTTGGGCGCTAGAGCTCGAGTGCACGGGAATGGATGAGCAAAGGAGGAAGAAGGCGTAGGTGAAAGGGTGGATCCTTATCCCCTTATATGGGCGGGCAAAAACATGTGTCCCCACCGGCCTGGTAAATCTCGCTTATCTCCCAAGCGTCACAATCAATGGCGCGGTTGGGTTACCCACGTCCGTATTGATGGGAATCCCGGGATAAGGGGAACACGATCTCTGCCTCGACGAGACGCACCAAGGAAACCACTTCGTTAAACGCGCTGAGGTGGAACGATAAAAACAATTTGAGTAAAGGCTTGGTAGTGGTACGACGTCACGCCACAAAATACGTCAGCAGATTGATCTTGTGTAATATTATTCTCTCTACGGTGGTATGTGGAATTTATTTTTGCAGAGCCGGACACTATCCTGGTGTTCACAATCTTCTATAAATTATTCGGAGGAAGAACCCGCCTTGCAATGCCGAAGACAACATGCGCACCGGACTCATCATCATTAAAGCCTGGTTCAGGGGCTACTGAGGGAGTTCCGGACTAGGGGGTGTCCGGATAGCCGAACTATCATCATCGGCCGGACTCCAAGACTATGAAGATACAAGATTGAAGACTTCCCCGTGTCCGGATGGGACTTTCCTTGGCGTGGAAGGCAAGCTTGGCGATACGGATATGTAGATCTCCTACCTTTGTAACCGACTCTGTGTAACCCTAACCCTATCCGGTGTCTATATAAACCGGAGGGTTTTGGTCCGTAGGACGAACAACAATCATACCATAGGCTAGCTTCTAGGGTTTAGCCTCTTTGATCTCGTGGTAGATCCACTCTTGTAACACACATCATCAATATTAATCAAGCAGGACGTAGGGTTTTACCTCCATCAAGAGGGCCCGAACCTAGGTAAAACATCGCGTCCCTTGTCTCCTGTTACCATCCGCCTAGACGCACAGTTCGGGACCCCCTACCCGAGATCCGCCGGTTTTGACACCGACACCATGCTTGATTAGCTATGAGTTATAATGGTTTACCTTGCGTGCCAACATGCTATTAAAATGGTTGTGATGTGGTATGATGGGGTGGTATCCTCCTTTGAATGATTTAAGTGACTTGACTTGGCACATGTTCACACATGTAGTTGAAACAAATCAACATAGCCTTCACGATATTTATGTTCATGGTGGATTATATCCTACTCATGCTTGCATCCAATGTTTATTAATTTTAATGCATGTTCATGACTGCTGTCGCTCTCTAGTTGGTCGCTTCCCAGTCTTTTGCTAGCCTTCACTTGTACTAAGCGGGAATACTGCTTGTGCATCCAATCCCTTAATCCCCAAAGTTATTCCATATGAGTCCACTATACCTTCCTATACGCGGTATCTACCTGTCGTTCCAAGTAAATTTGTATGTGCCAAACTCTAAACCTTCAAATAAACATTCTGTTTGTATGCTCGAATAGCTCATGTATCAACTAGGGTTGCCCTTATCTTCCATGTTAGGCGGGTTATTCTCAAGAGGAGTGGACTCCGCTCCTCACTCACGAGAAAATGGCTGGTCACCGGGATGCCCTGGCCCCATGCTTTATGCAAACTAAATCAAAATAATTGCAAACAAAACTCCCCACAGGACCTGTTGATTGTTGGAGGCACTCGTTGTTTCGAGCAAGCCATGGATTGATGCTTGTTGGTGGAGGGGGAGTATAAACTTTACCATTCTATTTGGGAACCGCCTATAATGTGTAGCATGGAAGATATAGCCATCTCTTAGTTGTTATGTTGACAATGAAAGTATGCCGCTCAAAATATTATTTATCTCTATTTCAAAACCAAGCTCTAGCACCTCTACAAATCCCTGCTTCCCTCTGCAAAGGGCCTATCCATTTACTTTCATGTTGAGTCATCACCCTCTTATTAAAAGCACTAGCTGGAGAGCGCCTCTGTCATTTGCATTCATTACTCTTAATTTATATTGG
Organism: Aegilops bicornis; assembly: GCA_021605145.1. NCBI lineage: Eukaryota > Viridiplantae > Streptophyta > Magnoliopsida > Poales > Poaceae > Aegilops > Aegilops bicornis. Next base: position 635,678,709 of record CM038674.1, on the reverse strand, counting down.
GTATGACTATGACTGGATCTCTTTTACCATGAATTACAATGTCTAGTCAGTCCTTGATCTTTAAAGGTGCTCTGCATTTATGTTTTGCGGTCTCAGAAAGGGCTAGCGAGATACCATCTTGTTATATCATATTATGATTGTTTTGAGAAAGTGTTGTCATCCGAGATTTATTAGTATGACTCGCTAGTTGATTATGCCATTGATATGAGTAATCATGAGACCTGAGAATTATTGCAAATGTGGTTAGTTATAATCTTTGCTGAAAACTTGAATGCTGACTTGACATATTTACAACAACAAGAGCAAACAGAGTTTGTAAAAGTTTTTTCTTTTTCTCTTTCAGTTTGTCAACTGAATTGCTTGAGGAGAAGCAAGGGTTTAAGTTTGGGGGAGTTGATACGTCTCCGTTGTATCTACTTAACAATTTTGCCCTTGTTTTGGACTCTAACTTGTATGATTTGAATGGAACTAACCCGGACTGACGTTCTTTTCAGCAGAATTGCCATGATGTTGTTTTATGTGCAGAAAACAAAAGTTCTCGGAATGACCTGAAACTCCACGGGACATCTCAGAAAAAATAATAAAAAATCCTCGCAAAAGATGAAGACCAGGGGGCCCACACCCTGTCCATGAGGGTGGGGGCGCCCCCCCTCCTGGGCGCGCCCCCCTACCTTGTGGGCCCCCTGGAGCTCCTCCGACGCCAACTCCAACTCTATATATTTGCTTTCGGAGAGAAAAAAATCAGAGAGAAGGAATCATCACGTTTTACGATACGAAGCCGCCGCCAAGCCCTAAAACCTCTTGGGAGGGCTGATCTGGAGTCCGTTCGGGGCTCCGGAGAGGGGGATTCGTCGCCGTCACCGTCATCAACCATCCTCCGTCACCAATTTCATGATGCTCACCGCCGTGCGTGAGTAATTCCATCGCAGGTTTGCTGGACGGTGATGGGTTGGATGAGATCTATCATGTAATCGAGTTAGTTTTGTTAGGGTTTGATCCCTAGTATCTGAGGGAGTCCTGGATTAGGGGGTATCCGGACAGCCGGACTATATACATCGTCCGGACTATTGAAGCATGAAGATACAAGACTCAAGACTTCGACCCGTATCCGGATGGGACTTTCCTTGGCGTGGAAGGCAAGCTTGGCATCCGGATATTATATTTCCTTCCTTGTAACCGACTCCGTGTAAACCCTAGCCCTCTCCGGTGTCTATATAAACCGGAGAGGTTGGTCCTTAGAAGGCCGATCACAATTACAATCATACCATCATAGGCTAGCTTCTAGGGTTTAGCCTCTACGATCTCGTGGTAGATCTACTCTTGTACTACCCATATCTTCAATGTTAATCAAGCAGGAAGTAGTGTTTTACCTCCATCGAGAGGGCCCGAACCTGGGTAAACATCCGTGTCCCTTGTTTCCTGTTACCATCAGCCTAAGACACACAGATCGGGACCCCCTACCCGAGATCCGCCGGTTTTGACACCGACATTGGTGCTTTCATTGAGAGTTCCTCGGTGTCGTCGCTACAGGGCTCGATGGCTCCTTCAACTAACGTCAACAACACGGTCCCGAGTGAGACCTTTCTCCCCGGACAGATCTTCGTGTCCGGCGGCTTCGCCCTACGGGCCAATTCGCTTGGCCATCTGGAGCAGATCGATAGCTACGCCCCTAGCCACCAGATCAGGATTGGAAACCTGAACTGCACGGTGGACATCCGCGGAGACTGGATCTTCGACGGATTCGGGCTTATGCTAGGAGCACCAGACAGTCACGACGAGCACGACTTAGACCTGTTGTTGGACAAAGCTGGGGGTATCACCCCCGCAGTAGCCTCGGACCTAAATCCGGAGCTGCCGTTGCCCTAGGGGATCGGCTGGACCCGCCTCGCAGTCGCGCACTCGCTCATCGGGCGATGGAGCCGAACACGGCCTTACCTCTATGGTGGCTCAGAATCCGCACCGGATTCAGATCCGGATGTTGGTTCCAGTCCACGCACTCCCGAGCCGCCGAGCTGTGTTGGGCTCGTGAACGGAGTTCACCGCTACGGATATCTTCCAGCACTCACCCTTCGGCGACATGCTGGACTCACTAAAGTCTCTCTCTTTGTGACGAGGCTCCCGCTCAGCTGTGACAACCCTGGCCTCATGTTTTTCAAGAAGTGCCTGTTCGGCGGCAGCATTCTCGTTGGCATCAGCCACAGCCTTCTTCGGTGCCTCATATTCGGCACTCGCTCCTAGGGCATACAACACAAATACTTTTCAATAAGCACAATCACTTATTCGTGCCTAATGCAAGACAATGTTTCAACATACCTTGCTTATCCTCTAATTGCTTCCTCACGCGGCCAAGTTCTTCCTCGGCCCGTTCCAGCTCCGCTCGATTCGGACACTTCCAAGATGATGAGCGGCCGTCTTCTCCGCAGACGCCTGTTTTCAAACAAAGAGGTACACGCCATTAACAAAAGTTCCCACGAAAAAAGAGGATTTGATCCCCTGCCCGGCTCTCTCTCTCTTTCGCCGGACAGTGTATCAGGGGCTACTACTCATATTATGACGATTCCTCAAAGGTTTCTTAGGAAACATACCTCAAAGGCCTTTATAAGGCCAAGGCAGATTCGTTCAGCCCGCTCTCGGCGGATCAATCTTTTCAACCACCGCACCCATAAGGGTCCGATGTTCATCGATGATAGACGCGTTCTTTAACGCTGTCGATAGACCGCCTGGCAACTCTGCTTGAACAGAGGTTGCCGGCGGAGTAGGCAAGCCTTCCACCGTCGAAGGTGGCTGCTCGCCCGATCCGGGAGCCTTAGAGGTCTCTTGGACCTTGTCCGGCTGTGGACAGAACCCAAGATCGCCCCCGCTGACGGCACACTCAGGGGCCATCGCTCCCGTGTGTCCGGCTCCAAAGGATATGCCCTCGGTCCGGGCCTGCTGAGACAACACCTTAGTGTCACGCCGACTTTGGGGAAGGGGCCTCGAGGCGTCTCGCCGCCAAAGGCGTCCGAGCTCAATGAATCCTCGGATGAGGACTGTCCGGCGCGAGACCTTGCCGGACTGTGCAAAATATAGCAACAGTTAAAACTACTATACCCAAAAACAATCCCGGACGCATATGCGTGTTCGGATTTCGTATACTTACGACTTCTCTAGGGGCTGGGCCCTGGGATCCCACTCCGGGCTGCTATCGGCAGCCGTGGTGGATGCCTCTGGGACGGAACCTTTCCTCCTCTTGGGCGATTCGGCCTCCAGGGACGAGGAAGTTGCACGCTTCTTCCCACCTTCAGAGTGAGGCTCGTCCTCCTCTGCTTCTTCTTCTTCGTCTTCCGAAGAAGGAGCGTCGCTTGAGTCTTCCGATTTTGCGTCTGAAGCCTCGCGACGACGGAGGCCACTCCGGGTCTTCTTGACCTTCTTGGAGGCCTCCTTCTTTGGCGCCTCGTAAGGCACGGGGACCAGCATCTTCGTCGGAAGAGGTCCGGCTGGTTCCTCCGGCAGCGGGGCCGGGCAATGAATTCGCTCCACCTTCTTTATCCATCCCTGAGGTCACGACGAAACACGATTAAGATGTCTCCCTCATGACATGCCAACCGAAGCGTGGATGGACAGAGCGTGGGTCAGAACTTACCGGCTTGCGTAATGGGAGAATTGATACCCACGGTCCTCGGCGGAGCCCGGCCACGATTTGCCGGACTTGAAGAGCACCTTCCAGATATCCTTGTGGGAGGAGGCATAGAGCTCCTGAAGGGTCTGGTGCTCGGTTGGGTCGAACTCCCACAGAGTGTGCTCGGCCGACAAGGGAGAACCAGCGAACTAGCATCACCGGACCATGTCGACGAGTTTGACGTCCCCTCACAACCATACTCGACGGGCCAGCGTGCGGAGCAATGACAGCTCATCGGACGAGGACCAGTTCGGGCCCTTCTTGGGCCAGGACGTGAGCCGCAGTGGATCCCCGGATCTGAACTCAGGAGCTGCAGCCCACTTTTTGCTGCGTGGTTCGGTGATATAAAACCACTGTTGCTGCCACTCCTTGACGGAGTCGTTGAAAGCGCCCTTCGGCCAAACGGCCTTGGGCATCTTGCTCACCATGGCGCCGCCGCACTCGGCGTGTTCGCCACTCACCACCTTGGGCTTCTGTCACATCCCTAGCTTCTGGTGCTGCCTAGTGTTTGCATCTTGCTTGCATCATGTTTAACTTTCATGGAAATCTGAAATGGGGATTGCCTAAACCCCTAGCATCAAAGGAATTCACTAGGTTCACCTAAAATATTTTCAAGAATCCAAATGGCTTTCAAAAATGTTCATCATTTATGGAAAATGTTGTAAAGATGCAGAGGTGATGCACATTTTTCCATGACATATTTGGGCTCTGAATTAAATCATACTTTATTTGTATTTGGGCATTTAAATTTTATATATTATTTTAAATGTCCAAATATTCATGAACTGAAATGTTTGCTGTTGGGAATAATCCAAACAGTGGCCAAAAGAATTCTCATGATTTTTGAAAATGCTCGCATTTTTAATAAAGTCAAAACAAAATGTAATAAATAGAAAATGGAAAGAATTAGGAAAGAAAGAGAGAGAGAGAGAGAGAGAGAGAGAGAGAGAGAGAGAATAGCTCACCTAGCCCACCTGGAGGCCACTTACCTGGCCCAGCCCACCCCGAGCCGCCCCCGTCTCCCACCTCTCGCCAAGAGGACGAGAGGGCCGCTGCGCGCCCACGCCACGGCCACCTCCTCGCTTCCACCGACGCCTGGCGCCTGCACGACGCCACGCACCCTCGCTCCCTCTCGAATCTTCCCGCCGCCATCCCTCCTCTGTCTCTCTCCCTCACTGCTCCCTATCTCACCGAAGCGCGTCTGTCAGCCGCTGCTCACCGCCACCGTGCCCACCGCTGCCTTGCCCTGCTTCCTTTCCTCTAGCTTCCCCGTCGACGCCGTGAAGCTCCAAGCCGAAGAACATGACCTCGGGTGCCTGGATTCGTCGCCCTCGAGCTCGTCACCGCCGCATCTGGCCGCCGGAGGTCATCATCGATACGTGCGCTAGAGGTCGTCCCCGAGCCCGCTGAGACTGCCGTCGACCCCACCGTAAGCTCTTCTTCGATTCCCTCTCTCCCCGCGCTTTTGCCGCTCTATCCATGAAAACCACCGAGCCGAGAGCTCCGTGCCGCCGCCATGGCGCGCCGTGGCTAGAGCTGAACCAGCCGCCTCGCACGCGTCATCGTTCTCCTCACCTCACCAGGAGCACGCCGAACACACCAGCGCCTCTCCTAGGGCACTACCACGTCGAAACGCCCGACGCCCGAACTCCGGCCGCCGTCGTCATCGTGGTTGCCGTCGCCTTTGGCCACCCTAGCTCTTCCCGTTTGCCCTGCTAGATGCGTGCGAGCCTGGGCGTCTCGTAGAGCCCCTCCGCCGCTCTTTTGGTCATCGGAGGGCGAATCCCGACGCTCTCCGCCGTCCCTGGCCTTGCCGGCGACGAGCCCCGGGTCAACTCCCATGAAGTTTGACCCGGGTTGACCAGTTGACCTCCCCTGGTTCCGGACAAGTGGGCCCAGAGCCCTACTAACTTAGTTTAGTGCTAACTAAAATTTAGTTAACCAGTTAAGTCACTGACATGTGGGCCCACGCCCTAATTAACTTAGGGTAGCATTTAACTTAGCACTCCGTTAATTAGCTGTGACACTGACCGGTGGACCCCACACGTCAGGTTTGACCTGGACCCGCCCTTTGACCAGCTGACGCAAGCATGATACACTACTGATGTCATAAATACATTTACTGGGATTTTCCTATTTAGAAATAATTAGGAAATTCCAGAAAATGTCCTAAACTTCTAAAAATCATAGAAATTCAACCGTAACTCCAAATAAGATAAATTATATATGAAAAATTATCAGAAAAATTCAAGGAATCCATCTGTACCATTTTCATGCATGTTTGGACCATGTTTGTCCTCTGTTTTGGACAAAACAAATAAAGGCCATTTAAATAATCATACATGGAGTTGGAATTTGAATCGTGTATTCAAACCAACTTCATTTAAATCATAGCTGGATGCATTAGCTCAAATCACAGCATATTGCCATGTCATGATCATGCATCATATTGTGGCATTGCATTGATTGTGTTCTTTCTCAGTTGCCGGTGTTTGCCCCTCTCGATAGACGTGGTTCCGACATGAGCTCGATGACACCGATGAAGAACTATAATATCTTCAGAAGTGCCAGGAAAGCAAAACCCCTTGTTCATTCTGATACAATCCCACTCTCTCGCTCCTGCTCTCTTTTACTGCATTAGGACAACAACGATTCATCTGTTACTTGCTGCGGTAGTTAAACCCCCTTTATCCTCTGCATGACCTGTCATTGCCACAGTAAATAGATGAAACCCACTAGCATGAGTAGGAGTTGTTTGAGCCTTGATGTGCCTACTCATTCATGTTTGTTGTCATGCCTGCTATTGCTTAGAGTTGTGTCAGGTCTGATTCATCAGGAATGAATCGGAGGTGTGTGAACATGTCCTACTGTGTGTGAGCTAAGTGTGTGAACACGATTTGGTAAAGGTAGCGGTGAGAGGCCATGTAGGAGTACATGGTGGGTTGTATCATTGCAGCCGTCCTCAGGAACTGAGTTCTGTGTTTGTGATCCATGAACAGTTACTACCACACATTGGGTTCCGTAACTCGACCCTCTCGACTTATTAATCAACATGATCTCTGTCTAGGAGTTGCAACTAGTTTCGGTGTTTGTAGGTAGTGTTAGTAGTCTACCAAGTGGCACCCGCATGTGGGCTTGGGACAGACTATGCACCGTGGCGGGTATGCCAAGCGCCGCCTGCTTGGTGGGCTTGGAACCTCAGACACATCGTTTGGGGCCGTGAGCGACACCCGGCCGGATCTCCTTGCGGATGGAACCCGAATAGGCGATAAACCTGGATGAGAGACTTGTGTGGTTAGTCGTGTCGTGGCCGACTCCCTCGCCCGGCTTCCGCTTGAAGGTTGCCGAGGTACATGACGTGTACTGAGGCGATAAGTGGCGAGAGCGTGTGTGAAGAAGTACACCCCTACAGGGTTATCATTATCTATTCGAATAGCTGGATTCCTCGGATATGGAAACTTGGACCCCTTGCATAGTTCATAGACAAGTGAAAGTGGATACTCTAAACTCGCAAGATAAGCGTGAGTGCTATGGATGGCGTTCTCGTAGGTAGACGGGAGCGGATCCATAGTGGTGTATTGATATGGTGAATATGTGGAATCGTGTGTGCCACCTCAAAAGAGTTACTTGCAGTCGTAGTTCAGGATAGCCACCGAGTCAAAGCTGGCTTGTCATGCAGTCAAACTCCACCACCCCTTGTTGATAATGGTGCATATGTAGTTAGTTCTCGATGTAAGTCTTGCTGAGTACAATTGTACTCACGTTTGCCTATTTTATGTTTTTGCACGTAGACTTCTCGCTAGTAGTTCCGCGTGGACTTCGACGTTTAGCTTGTTACCTCAGCTACGATCTTGTGCCCTCGGCAGATCTCGGTAGATAGTCAGGCTTCTCGGCCCTTTTTCATTTGTAGATGTCTCAGACTCGGACATGTTAAGCTTCCGCGTGTGCTTTGTTTTGTATGCTTTCAATGTTGGGTCATGAGACCCATGTTTGTAATATCTCGCTCCTCGGAGCCTAATGAATAAATACTTGAGTCGTAGAGTTATGTTGTGATGCCATGTTGTATTTACACATATCGAGCATATTGTGTGTATGATTGAAATGCTTGGTATGTGTGGGATCCGACAAACTAGTTGTATATCCTTGGCAACCTCTCATATGGGGAAACGTAGTCTAGTGCTTCCTGAGCGATAGTAGTCCGCTACAGCCCGGTTCACCGGAGTCCTGCTAGCCCAAAGACTACCGCTCTGGACACTTGATCGGCCGGCATGTGTTTCACTTCGCCTCGTGGTTCTGTCCCTTTGGGGAAATGTCACGCGGTGACATCCGGAGTCCTGCCTAGCTCGCTACAGCCCGGGTTCCCGGAGTCTCGTTAGTCCAAAGGTTACAGCCCGGATTCACACGCCGAATCGACATGCTCGATGTGATTCATGTATGCATGTCCCCATGGGTTAGCGCCGCTTTGGGTTCACGACTAGCCATGTCGGCCCGGGTTCTCTGTCATATGGATGCTAGCGACACCATCATATACGTGAGCCAAAAGGCGCAAACGGTCCCGGGCCATGGTAAGGCGACACCCATGGGGATACCGTGCGTGAGGCCGCAAAGTGATATGAGGTGTTACCGGCTAGATCGATGTGACTTGGAATCGGGGTCCTGACAGCTTCACATTAAAAATCTTCAGCCACAGGCCGAAGTGAGGTGAGATCCGAAGAAAAGCCTCGCACACGACGATGAACGTCGAGATATTGAGGAAGGAGTTGGGGGAAAGATCATGAAAATCAATCCCGTAGTAATACATGACTCCACGAACAATGTGTGAAGGGGAAACCCAAGCCCGCGGACAAAATGGGGAAGGAACACGACTCTGTCGTGAGGTTCCGAAGTGGGGACGACCTGTCCCGCCGGTGGGAGACGGTGGACGATCTTCTGGGCCAGATACCCGGCGTCCCGGAGCTTCTTGATATCCTTCTCCCGGACGGTAGAGGCCATCCATCTGCCTCCTGCTCCAGATCCGGACATCTTTGGAAAACTTCTCTTCGGTGGAAAAGAAGAGTGCTTGGGCGTTAGGGCTCGAACAGAGGGGAATGAGCTAGCGGAAAGAGAAAGGCGTGGGTAAAGAGAAAGAGGCCTTGTCTCTTTATAGGGGCTGTAAATGCTTTTTGCGCCTCCCCACTTGCCTGGTGGAACCAGTTTGCCTCCCGCTCGCTGCGATTAGCGGTGCGGTTGGATTACCCATGCCCGTATTGATGAGAATCCCGTGATAAGGGGACACGATCTCTGCTTTGACAAGACGTGTCAAGGAAACCGCCTCGCAATATGCGCTGTGGCTGGTTTTGGGAAAACGGTTCGAATATTGACCCGACCGTAATGACACGTCGCGTTGCCTAAAAAGTTGTCAGCAGATTGCATTTGTGAAATACCATTCTCTCTACGGTGGCATGTGAAGATCATTTTGTGGATCCGGACACAGTTCAAGTGTTCGATAATTACTTTGGAGTATTTGGAGAAGGAACCCGCCTTGCAATGCCGAAGATAAGACTGTGCGCCGGACTCATCGTCATTGAAGCCTGGTTCAGGGGCTACTGAGGGAGTCCTGGATTAGGAGGTATCCGAACAGCCGGACTATATACATCGTCCGGACTATTGAAACGTGAAGATACAAGACTCGAGACTTCGACCCATGTCCGGATGTGACTTTCCTTGGCATGGAAGGCAAGCTTGGCGATCCAGATATTATATTTCCTTCCTTGTAACCGACTCCGTGTAAACCCTAGCCCTCTCCGGTGTCTATATAAACCGGAGAGGTTGGTCCTTAGAAGGCCGATCACAATTACAATCATACCATCATAGGCTAGCTTATAGGGTTTAGCCTCTATGATCTCATGGTAGATCTACTCTTGTACTACCCATATCTTCAATATTAATCAAGCATGAAGTAGGGTTTTACCCCCATCGAGAGGGCCCGAACCTGGGTAAATATCCGTGTCCCTTGCTTCCTGTTACCATCAGCCTAAGACGCACAGATCGGGACCCCCTACCCGAGATCCGCCGGTTTTGACACCGACAGTATCCACTATGTTCTGAGATTGATGTTGCTATGACTTTGATATGCTTAATGCTTGTCACTAGGGCCCGAGTGCCTTGATTTCAGATCTGAACCTATTATGTTTTCATGAATATATGTGAGTTCTTGATCCTATCTTGCAAGTCTATAGTCACCTATTATGTGTTATGATCCGACAACCCGAAGTGACAATAATCGGGATACTTCGGTGATGACCATAGTTTGAGGAGTTCATGTATTCACTATGTGCTAATGCTTTGTTCCGGTTCTCTATTAAAAGGAGGCCTTAATATCCCTTAGTTTCCATTAGGACCCTGCCACGGGAGGGTAGGACAAAATATGTCATGCAAGTTCTTTTCCATAAGCACGATGACTATATTCGTAATACATGCCTACATTACATTGATGAACTGAGCTAGTTCTGTGTCACCCTATGTTATGATCACATGATGAACCGCATCCGGCATAATTATCCATCCCCGATCCAATGCCTACGAGCTTTCCATATACTGGTTTACGCTTATTTACTTTCCCGTTGCTATTATTACAATCACTAAAAAACACCAAAAATATTACTTTTACTTCGGTTACTCTTTTGTTACCGTTACCACCACTATCATATTACTTTGCTACTAACCACTTTGATGCAGATATTAAGTTTCCAGGTGTGGCTGAATTGACAACTCAGTTGCTAATACTTGAGAATATTCTTTGGCTCCCCTTGTGTCGAATCAATAAATTTGGGTTGAATACTTTACCCTCAAAAGCTGTTGCGATCCCCTACACTTGTGGGTTATCATAATGTCATGGAACACTTCTACGACATCACAGGTATGACTATCTTGATTCTGTCATAAAATCGTCATGGATGTACATGCATGACAAAAAATGTGACCTACTGTGACAAACATGTATCATCACGGAAGTGTATTTTTTTTGTAGTGCATGTTTTCGTCTTGATTCTCCGGTAGAAACTTTGCGGCACTCTTTGAGGTTCTATGTGTTGGTTGAATAGATGAATCTGAGATTGTGTGATGCATATCGTATAATCATACCCACGGATACTTGAGGTGACATTGGAGTATCTAGGTGACATTAGGGTTTTGGTTGATTTGTGTCTTAAGGTGTTATTCTAGTACTGAACTCTAGGGTTGTTTGTGACACTTATAGGAATATCCCAACAGATTGATTGGAAAGAATAACTTTGAGGTGGTTTCGTACCCTACCATAATCTCTTCGTTTGTTCTCCACTATTAGTGACTTTGGAGTGACTCTTTGTTGCCTGTTGACGGATAGTTGTATGATCCAATTATATTATTATTGTTGAGAGAACTTGCACTAGTGAAAGTATGAACCCTAGGCCTTGTTTCAACTCATTGCAATACCGTTTACGCTCACTTTTACCACTTGTTACCTTGCTGTTTTTATATTTTCAGATTACAAAAACCTATATCTACCATCCATATTGCACTTGTATCACCATCTCTTCGCCGAACTAGTGCACCTATACAATTTACCATTGTATTGGGTGTGTTGGGGACACAAGAGACTCTTTGTTATTTGGTTGCAGGGTTGTTTGAGAGAGACCATCTTCATCCTATGCCTCCCACGGATTGATAAACCTTAGGTCATCCACTTGAGGGAAATTTGCTACTGTCCTACAAACCTCTGCACTTGGAGGCCCAACAACGTCTACAAGAAGAAGGTTGCGTAGTAGACATCAATAGCTCAAGATTGGGATTTGCTCCTCCGATGATGGAGAGATATTCTCGGGCCCTCTCGGTGTTACGGTATCCATAATCGTCTGGCCAGACACCTTGTGATTTGATCACTGGGATGCCGGAACACGGAAACGAGAAAAGAGAACAAAACCAGTAACAAGGTAACTTGCATGGTGGACAAATTGTTCGTCCATGGGGATGAAATAAATCTCAGCTCGGGTGTTTGTGACATATCGCGAAGCAATGGGAATAGCTCACTGCAACTGGAGGTTCACTCGAATATTCATTCATGTGGGTATAGGGGTCAATATGGGTGTCTACGGCTCCGATGTTGATCATTGATCGGAAGGGGTTCCGGGTCATGTCTATAATTCACCGAACCTATAGGGTCACACGCTTAAGGGTCATCTATCTGCTGAATACTAGATAGGGAGTTTGAGAGAAAATCACCGAAAAAGTTTCGGACAGCGGAAAAGTTTCGCAGAAAGAGGTCATCAGATGAGTTTCGGTGAAACTAAAAAGTTGTTTCGAGATATACTATTAAGTCAAATTGGTTTCGGCACATGCCTGATAATTCTTGGAGGGTGCCGGAGTCATTCTGGAAACTTTCTGGAATTTTCCGGGATAAAAGCTGGAATTGCTCCGGAGCTGCCGGAACCACTTCAAATGCTTTTCGCAGATGAAAATCACTAATCCGGAATTGTTTCGGAACGCATTGAAAATTATTTTAGTGGGTACTAAAAATGTTCCAAGCCCACATAAATATTTTCAGTTCGAATGGACACTGAAAAATGTCGTCATGAATAGTAAAAGTGCTTTTTGGGATATTTATGGAAAGCCACCTTTTGGGGCTTTCCCAAAAGGCTTCTAGAAGGACTTGGGATCAAGGAACCCCCTTTGGGCCCCCCCCCCCCCCATGAAGGTGGGATGTTGGAGGGTGCAGCTCCTCCATGGGGCTCCCCTTGTCATCCCTTTATGCCCTTTTCCCTTTATGTGTGACACAAAGTGTGGGCATTTTGGGTTTTTTCATGTGTCCCCTACCCCTTGGGTTTTCCTATAAATAGAGGTGGAGAGTCACTCTCCACACTCACTCTTTCTCACATACAAGTGCCATTGCAATGATCTGGCTTCTCTCTCCCTCCTCGCGAAATAGTTTCATAGAGCCGAAAGGCTGTCTGGGTTCCGGTGGGAACTAGTTCTGGACGGCGAAGCCCTACCGGATAGATGACATCGTATGTGTGCAACTCTGTAGAGAGATCGTAGTTTCGGTCTTAGTTCAAGAGTGCCTCCCGAAGGGCTGTCCATGTGACCGTCCGAGTTTTGAAGGTCCTCCCGAAGGGCTGTCTGCGACACCGTCCGGTGGACTGTCCGACCAGCTCCCGGAGGGCTGTCCGAGGGGCAGATGAGGGTATACATCCTCGCGGTTGGGAGGTTGTAAATCCTAGCTACGGGGATCTGCACCGCCGATTGTCATCGACTCTACTACCCACTGCGCTACGAGTCGGTAACCAAAAAGATCAAACCTTGTATGCAGTCTCCATAGTGGTCCTGGGCTGGTGTGTAAGTGGGAATTTTTTTTGTTTTCTGCTACGTTTCCCAACACATATGTGGCAAGTAGTTAATCATACATGGCAACTATGGTTTGATTACATGCGGCAACTACCATAAATTAGACATGGCAACTATAGTTAACCAAAACAGATAGAATTGCCATGCTTTTACAACTACACTTGCCATCCCGGATAACTACATCTGCCAATCAGGATGGCAACTAAATCGTCATCCCGCGGGTACCTAACGTAGCTGCGCCACGACGTGTGGGCATTTTTGCTTCGTGCCACACGCGCGGGATGGAGATGAGTAGTACTTGTTGGGCGTGTGGCACGAAGTAGCCGCGCCCACACGTGTGGGCAATTCTAATGTCCGCCCACACACAACCCGTGTGGGTTGCTTCCTGCTCACACCACATGTGTGTGGGCGCATGTCGAATATACCACACTGTTGTTATGGTGCTGCTAGAAGGAGGGCGCGAGAGGGCCGGCCGGGGGCCTTTTTGCCCACGGCCGGGCAAGAGGGAAGGGATTTCCTTCTTAATTCTTGCTTGATTAGATTGATACATCTCCTCTCTTTATATAGAGAGGTTTACTTGACTCCCAAGCAAGGCTTACTTGACCCCTAAGCAAGCGACCCTTATCTCTAATTAACCCAAAGACTAACGGGATATACTGCCAGCCCAGGCCCATTACGTACTCTAACACTACACCCCACCTGGACATGCAGCTTGTCCTCGAGCTGCAGCCTAACCAACTTATAACCATGACTCGACGCAACACAAACCTAACACCTAAAAACAAGCCTTTTACATCTCGGCTTGTTTTATTACTCTCAACCCGAAATGGACTGGGACGCTTTATTTTGGACCCCTGAACATAAAGTGCACACCATACGCACGTCGAACGTGCCGTGTCTGACCACCTGGATCCCATGGACACCATCTGGACAAAAGGATTGCATGTGTATGGCCACCTGGAAGTGGTCGCAAGAGTGACCAGCAGAGGCGCCCTCGCGGCGGCCGACGGCGGAATGCAGTGGTGCTACGCGATGCGCTCCTGTCGGTGACACCAGCCTTCTCCCCACCGGACGACTGTTGGTCTCCACCGCACAGAGAAGAGTGGAGGGATTTCGATGGAGAATGGCGATGAGGGGTGCGTCCCCCAACCGTCGATGTCGCAGACTTTGAGGTCGCTGCCCATGGGAAAAACAGTATGCCCGCCGCCCGTGGGGGAAACCGCATGCCCAAGATCCCCGACGCAGCGGACGAGATCGAGGTCCTTTGCGCAGCGAAGGGCAATTTGGAGCGGCAGCTGCAGACCACGCATCTCTCGCACATGCCGACGCGCTAGGAGGCCGTGCGCAGCAGCCTGCAGCCTCACCGCCGCCGACACGTGGCGGGTAGTGATCCAAGCAGGAAGCGGTGACGACGATGGTGGGAACTTTATCTGCTGGATGGGGACGCCCTAGGGAAGCGGTGATGGCGACGGCGGGAACTTGATCTGGTGGATCGGGACTCCCGCCGGCGCGGTTGATGCGGGGCCAGAGTCGATCGGCGGTACCGCATTGCAGAATGGTTGCCGCGCCGTCTGCAGGCAATGGCAGCCGAAGGCCGCGGAGGCCGCCAGAGCAAGCGGCGGCCACCGCAGCCACGGCGGGTGGTGGATGGCACCCGGCGAAAGTCGACGGAGGCTGCTGGTCGGGCGGTTGCCACGGCAGCCACGGCGCAGCAAGTGCGACTTCGGCCAAGGGCGGAGGTCTGCGCGGCGGTTGCCACGGCAGCCACGGGCGCGCGGTGATGATGGGCGGCCTTGGTGCGGCCCTTAGGACCCGACCAAGAATAGGCGAATCTCCTGGACCGCCTGGGTTATGTCCCGCAGCACCCCGGACACCTCCTCCGGGGTGAGGACGGCGGGGGCGGGCGCGACGGAAGAAGACATGGTTGAACCGAAGTTAGTTGATACCAAATTGTTATGGTGCTGCTAGAAGGAGGGCGCGAGAGGGCCGGCTGGGGGCCTTTTTGCCCACGGTCGGGCAAGAGGGAACGAATTTTCTTCTTAATTCTTGCTTGATTAGATTGATACATCTCCTCGCTTTATATAGAGAGGTTTACTTGATCCCAATCAAGGCTTATTTGACCCCTAAGCAAGCGACCCTTATCTTTAATTAACCCTAAGACTAACGGGCTATACTGTCAGCCCATGTCCATTAGGCCCATTACGTACTCTAACACGTGTGGTGGATATCAGGGTCTTTTTTTTCTAGATTGTAACGGTCAATGAACCACATGAGAGATTCCAAGAGGAGAAAGAGGTTAACTATATCGGCACACCGCTCCAACTCTATTTTTCGGCTACAAGTATGTATTTTTTTTTCGAGAATACGCCAAAGGCGTACCATATTTTTATAGAAGATAGAATGTATCTACAAGAAGATAGGCATTGTGCGAACACAAGGCCCAACATGAAACACACACCAACACCTAAGGACCTAATGCTAACTTCTCACAAAGCGTTGCAACCCTCCCACACCAACACCTGCGAGTCTCCATTCTTCTACCTCCGCGAGCACCTTGTCAGCCAAAGCGTTAGGATTTACTTGTTGATCTAAGCGGTTGAAGACCCGAGCATTCCTCTGCTTCCAAATGGATCAAGTGGTGGCCGTAACCAAAGTGTCGAAAACCCGTCTATCCCGTCCATGGAAGCTCCTCCTCTCCCTTAGCCACCAATAAGTGAAAGTGTCCGTCGTAGTCGATGGTGCTTGCACATTGATTCTCAGGTGTTCCCAAATTCGGTGCCAAACTTCCTTGGCATAGACACAATGTGCAAAGATGTGGTTCACGTTGTCTTCGTCTTGGAGGCAGGCGAAGCAGGCCGAGGGCCGATCTTGCAGGCCGTGTCTAGCTCTTCTGTCTGACATCCATATTCTATATTGCACCGCTAGCCACATAAAAAGTTTGCATTTCAGCGTAGCCCAGCTTCTCCAGATGCACTTGGCCGTTAGGGACGTATCAAGCCCCATACAGAGTCTGTCGTAGACCGAGCTAGCAGAGTACTTGCCAGATGCAGCGCATGGCCAAGTGAATACGTCGGGCTCTTCAGGATTTCTCTCTATACGTCGGGCTACAAGTATGTGTGATTAGTCCAAATCCTGTGAGCATAATCCATCCATATCCCGACAGATTGGCCCCACTCTCACTGAAGATAACCAACTATTCGCTCAAAAAAGAAGAAGAAGTTAATCAATTATGTGCTGCAATGTTCAATAGCGACGTTCAAAAAGTTTGAACAATAAGAAAAGAAGCAGTGTAGTGTCGTAATTAAAGAAGATATGTACATAGATATGGACGGCACAGAAAATATGTACGACAGAATGTGATGAGGATAGACCGCATTTGTGTTTGGCCGATAATGTATTTTTCGTTCAGTGTTGTTTGCATCGGCGGAAGCATTGCCCTTTTTTCCTTTTTGATTTGAGAGATCAAAAATAGCAGTATCGATACGCCATGCCGCCGTCGATCCGATCATGCATGCAAACGGCAAACCTGATGAAGAGAATATATTCTGTTGGGCCATGCATGTCCGGCTTCCTTCCAGAAACTCTCGTGGCCACCACGAATTCTCTCATCCGCCGGAGCATATAGCCGGTGGATGCCACCCTCGCTCTCCAGCTTATGCAATGTCTGGACTGTACTGTGGAGCATATGCAGTATGCGCGTACGTACATGTCTGTAATGGGACTGAAAGTTACGGCTGATCTGAATCTGATCTGCTAGCTATACGTAGCCCAGGAGTCGATGGTCGGTGGGTGGGTCGTGCGCTGAACTTTCGTGGCGTGAATGCCGAAAACGACGCCCGGTTGTGACCGGCGGTCTCGCTCGCTCCTTCACGTTGCCCGCCACTCTCCATCTCCGGCAAGAGGAGAGCGAATATGACGATGGCACGATCAGATCATACCAGCTAGTCTGCAAGAGCTCTGTCAGCAGGCGTGATCCGGTCCGGCCGAGACTCGGTACACGAGAAGCTCCCCAGGGCACCGAGGGCCGTAATGCGCGACCAATTGCAGGGCACCTTGCTTGGACTGATCGATTAATGCAGTGCAAGTCGAGGAAAAACATCGAGATCGTTCGGGTGGTCTGGGTGATGACCAAGTAACCACTGGACTGGTTGGTTGTTATACTTGCGTGCGTGGACACTCCCTGCCGTGCAGGCAAGGGTCGGCGCGGAAGCACGCAGGAAGCAAGCAACTGAACCGTACGATGGTTCCGTATAAAACCGGGAGGGGCGGGGGGTCGCGTCATCAGGAACGGAAGAGAATCACGCCACACGTGCCGCCCCGCCGCGCCTCCACCGCAAATCCTGAGCCGAGCCGCTCCAATCCCCCCGCCCCGAGGCCCAACCCGAGAGAGAGGAGCCACCCGACCCGAGTGGCCCGGCGCCGCGCCTCCTCTCTGGCTGGCTCTCTCTCCCCCGTCCGTCCGCGCAAACAAACCACATTCCCTTCCCTCCCGTCCCGTCCCGTCCCACCACCACACGTAGCGCGCCGCACCCGCCGCACGGGCGGCCCGCCTCCGCCTCCACACGACACCAGCCGATCCCCTCCCCTTCCACACCTGACGCCGACGAGTCCCGCGTGGGCGGCGGCGCCGGCGATGCCCCCCGCGCTGACGGCGTGATACCATACCTAGAGCCAGCCAGCGAATATCCGCCCGCGCGCCCCGAATCCCCCAAGGCCCCAACAACAACACCACCACCACGCCCTCCCCCTCACTTCCCCACCGCAAATCAGGAGGCCCCTCTCCCCCCCTCCCCTCTCGTCGCCGCCCCTAAAGCGCAACCGCACCGCCGCCCGGAACCCAAGTCGGCTGCCCGCTTGCTCAGCCGACCCCGGGAGCCCAGGATCGTACGAGAGGCAGGCAGGCAGGTACGGCAGCACCAGCATCCCCTCACTACATCTTCCTCCCTCCCAACACCAACAATTGGCTGGTTTTCTCCTTTTTTTTTGGATTGGAAGTTAGTTCGTTCGTCCTTCTTATCCTTCCCGTCTGTTTCGGGGGGAGAAACGGAAAGGAACGAGTTTCTGTTTTTATCCGGCCAAGATCGGCGAGGAATTCCCTTGGGGAAATTTCCGCCCGTGGGGAATTATAGGAGCTCAGTCCCTGTAGATTCTGTTTTCGGATTTCGAATTGGGATTTTGCGGGCAAATCATTCAGGTCCGCTCCAACGCATTCTTCGATATTGCCCCCTCTGGCTCATTCTTTTTTTAGGAAAGAATTCTGTCTCTTCTCTGACGGCGGGGGGCTGATCTGTGGTGTTATTGGTGAAATCTATGCCAAATTGTCCGATTTCGTGTCCGGATTTCATGTCTTCATTTGTCTCACTGATGGAAGGTGCCAAAACTTCGGTCTGTAGACTAATAATTTCGGTATGTTTTATATCGACAGGAAGGGGCCAACACGAGCAGCTGGTTGGGACTGGTGGATTGGCAATCGTGTGATGTACTTGGCTCTGGCGCCGATCCAACTCAAGCCAGCTTGATTACTCAGTCTCGGCAGACATGGCGCCATCTGCTGCCGCTGCAGCCAGCACCGAGGCTGACGGGGCACAGCGCATGGCCAAGTTCCTCTGCAGCTTCGGAGGCAGCATCCTGCCCCGCCCGCTCGACGGCCGTCTCCGCTACGTCGGCGGCGACACCAGGATCGTCATGCTGCCCCGCGACATATCCTACTCCGACCTGGCGGCGCGGATGCGGGAGCTCTATGACGATGCCGACATCATCAAGTACCAGCAGCCTGATGAGGATCTTGATGCACTGGTCTCGGTTGTGAATGATGATGATGTGGTGAACATGATGGAGGAGTATGACAAGCTCATTGCTGCCGGAGAGGGCTTCACTCGGCTCAGGGTCTTCTTATTCTCGCAGCACCTGGATGATGAGGCTGCATCAGCAGCTGTGCATTACCATGGGGATGAGCGGGAGACGGAGAGGAGGTATGTTGACGCACTTAATAGCCTTGGTGACATGAGGTCACCTTCATCTCCTGTATCAGTGGAGCAGCTTTTTGGCATCGGAGGCAATGAGTCAGGAATTCCCGATATTGCTGGCCTGCGGCATTTGAATGTTCCTCGCGCCTCACATAATCAGCGGTATGCGGAGATGGATCCTCCTTGGAGCCCTGCATATATCTCTCCGGGGCAGTATGGAGTGCCTGATCCAAGGGATTTTCCCATTTCACCATCATCTGCAAGGTTTCAAGTTGGAGCAGAGGACTTTGATGAGAGGATTCCTGATGACTTTGTGAGGCAATCACCAAAATATCGGCATTACGAGGCTCAGTCACCGCCACATGTGGATAACTTGGTCTGGCTTCCACCTGGTGCTGTAATTCAGCAAAATGCTGGCTTCCCAGGGAATTTGGGCCGCTCCGGCAATTTCTTGGATGGAAACAGTGTATACGACTCCCGTTCGTCATTCCAGAAGGGTCAAGGTTCAGTGAGTGATCCTCGTTATATGGATCCCCGTTGGAGGCCAGTCCAACAACATTTTGATCAATCGAGCATGGCAAATGAGTATTCTGCTCACCCTGCTAATCCGCGTCCAGATTATGGTCGTCCTGGTGAGCATTATGTTGTAGGCCAAGATGTTAGACTGGAAAATGGTATTTATGTGAAAGAGCAAACTGGTGGTCACCCTCCCATGTTCTACAATGAATCACATTCTCATGATAGATCTTGGCATGTGCATCCCAACCAAAGCCATCAACGTTATGAGGATCCAAGGTTGAATCTGCCTCCTAATGGTAGAGTGATGGATCCATACGCTGATAGCAACTCAGCTAATTCTGCATTTGCACCCAGCAAAGTCTATGACATGCATTCAACATCTCACAGTCGCTCAAGCCATGAAAGTCCCCACTATTATCATGGCAGTGGCGAGCATATCAATGATGCATATCATAACCAACAAGTTGTAAGTAGTGGCTCCTATGTCCAGACATCAGGTTTTGAAGAATCGACAGGCCAGCATTACAGCCATACTTCAACATATGGTGGTGATACCTTTTACCAAATGCAGCAGAACTTGCCGCCACTTCAATCCATGAGAAGGAGAGCAAGCAGCCCTGTTCACACGGGCTCATCATATGAATCACCACACCTGCCGATCCCAAATGGGAGCATCAACTCCAACTTTGTCAGAAACACAGGTGATGTTAGTCCAAGGATTCCTGGTATGCCTGCATATGATCGAGTCCCAAATCCATGGCCTTCACCCAATGGCAACATACCATATAGAATCGTTGGACATGATATTCCTGCCGTTGTTGAAAACCCTTCTTCCCTTGGTCCTCGGTCAGGTCCAAATACTGCTCAGTATGTTCAGCCTTTCTTTGCCCCAGAATCAGTCCAGCAGCAACCTGGAGCTCCATTGGTAGAATTTTTTCCTGAAAGAGCATCCGCTGGACCCATGCTAGCACCGCTTGATGGTAAGGTATCTGTTGCTGCGGTACCCCTTGCTGATCATTTGTCCAGGATGGACATTAACACAGCAAAGAAATTTGAAGGAGCAGATGATGAAAGGCACACTCAAAATGTGATTGAAACAAAACCTTCACACGCTGCAAGTGACCCTAGCACCTTGGTTCACAATGTTGGAGTTGATCTCCAACGGGGCAAACCTACAGAACATGATGGTGGAGCTGTAGCATTGCAGCAGTGTGGGGATATATCGGAGACCAGATTAAATATCCTTCCAGAGTTTGTTGCCTCTGTTAAAAAGGCCGCATTGGAAGAGTCTGAGAAGCCAGTAGAGGTTCAGCCAGATGCTCGTCCTGCAAATTCACCTGTTTGTGATAATGACAATGATGGAAAGAAGTTTGATGAGGTAACGTCTGCTGTGAGTAATACTTGAACAAACACATTAAGCATTAAACTACCTAATGCTCTGCACTCAAATCCTTTCATCTGCAGAATACTGATGGAGATCAGGACCCTGATGTGCATGGAAGCTGCGACCAGCACAAAAGTTCTGGGATCGAATCTACACCCGCTGAAGCTGAAGCCTTGTCTAAAGGATTACAGGTCACTTGCTGATCTCTTGATGTGTGGTCCTATTTATTTTTAGCTTATGTCCTATTTATACTTTTGTGTTCATGCAGACTATAAAAAATGATGATCTGGAGGAAATCAGAGAGCTTGGTTCGGGTACTTATGGGTCAGTCTTTCATGGTAAATGGAGGGGATGTGATGTTGCCATCAAAAGAATAAAAGCTAGTTGCTTTGACGGAAGGCCATCCGAGAGAGAGCGCTTGGTATGCTTTATTTCCTTGTTAGTTGTCGACTTAAGGATTGGCAGCATAGCAAAATTTCTCTTTACCTATTTCAGGGTCAAAACCTCTTACCTCTACTCATCTAATACTGGAGTAATTTCATGTTCCGTAGAAAAAAAGTGGCTGTGGATAGGTTTCTTTTCTCAAGTAAAAAAGTAATGGAAGCCTTGGCTGCCTGTATATACTAGTAAGGTACACGTGCATTGCACGCATGAGATTTGGTAACCAAATTATGAATAAATACCACACTATAGCATGTAAGTTTTGAGTCATATATGCATGATGTAGATGTTCGTTTAATTCTTATAGTTCATCTCACCCAAAATCAATTAGTTTTATAAAAAAATCTATTTTAAGATTCATGGAATTGTGCATTGTAAAGCATAAAGTAAAAACAAAAAGTGACATTCATTTAGAAAAAAAAAGTTTGGGCAATTAAGATATGGAAGATTCTAGAGAACAAAGGAGAAGTGCTTGTGTTTTGAAGTTTGTGCATTATGCTTAAGTTCAACCATGGAGTCTTCTAGATTGTATATGTGGCAGAATCTGGTGGAATGTAGATGATATCCAACGGCCAGTAGTGCTCGGATTTGCCATCTCTGTACCGTCGGATTGGCTTCATCCAACGACCAACTTTCAAAGTTATTCGCACACTATATAGGGTTATAGATTATAGATACTAATAGTATAATAAAGATGGTTTATGTTCATGAATTTTTTTGAGAAAATGTTTATAGGTTCGCTGTGGTAATGGTTTGGTCTCATGGAAAACGCCTCAAGTTCTGATTTATTTGCAGATAGCGGATTTCTGGAAAGAAGCTCAGATCCTGAGCTCGCTTCATCATCCAAATGTAGTTTCATTTTATGGTGTTGTTCGTGATGGTCCTGATGGAAGCTTAGCGACTGTTACCGAGTTTATGGTCAATGGGTCTCTCAAACAATTCCTGAGGAAAAAAGACAGGTACTGCTTGTTTGATCGAAGAACAGTTTGATTTCTTATTTCTCCCATATCCAAATTCTAATCTTATAGGAACTGCATAGGACAATTGATCGCCGCAAAAGGGTTATATTGGCCATGGATGCTGCATTTGGCATGGAATATTTGCATGGGAAAAATATCGTCCATTTCGATCTCAAGTGTGAGAACCTACTGGTAAACATGAGAGATCCGCAACGACCGATCTGCAAGGTTTGATCCCCACTCGTTCCCTTCATTGCTTCTCCTTCTCTATTTGCCTACACTCCTTGTTTTTGAATTCAATACATTGCTCCCTGACTGTTTCATCCCATCTGGATACTTCCGGACCAGATTGGTGATCTTGGGCTATCAAAGGTGAAGCAGCATACTTTGGTGTCTGGTGGTGTTAGAGGAACCTTACCATGGATGGCACCCGAGCTGTTGAGTGGGAAAAGTGATATGGTGTCAGAGAAGGTAATAGTGCTTGTTCTAGAAGAACCTTTTTTTTATTTGGCAAGCTATATAATCTGTAAACAGTGTATAACTTTTAATGTTCTGACGAAAAGCCAATTAACTTTATTTTGTAGATTGATGTCTACTCATTTGGTATTGTGATGTGGGAGCTACTTACCGGGGACGACCCGTATTCTGATATGCGTGCAGCTGAAATTATTGGTAACGTTCGAAACTTAAGTTATGTTGATTGCTACATTTTGATTTCCGATGAGACCTTTGTCTTTATATAAGTTTTTTTTTTGGTGCACGTGTATCAGTTTGAGCAACTTGTTTCAGGGCTGCAAAAACATACTTGTTGGACATTTTCTTCCTTTGTGAATTTCTCTGTATGTTCTGATACAATTTTGAAAAACTTATTTGCGGGAAACTTCGAAAGGCTTTGGAGGGTGAGCTAATGGAAATGGTTATATGTAAATCTCTGGATGCGTTTCAGTGATAAATGCTATACATATTTATTATTTAAGTGTTAAATAATGCAGGTAAACAAACGAGATGTATTGGAATCAGTGAAACTAAATAATAACAGTGCTGTTCCCCTACTTGTGCTGTACTTTATTCAGCACAGGTTACTGCAAAGAGGAGATACCTTTTCTGCTTAAAAAAAACTAGTCATGCACCTGTAGTAAGATGTTGATGCTTGTTATTGCAAATAGGAGATACCTTTTGTGCTTATCATATGTTAGTCATGCTTGTTATTGCAAAGAGGAGATACCTTTTGTGCTTATCAAATACTATTAGTCAGGCACCTGTAGTAAGATGTTGATCCTTGTGGTTAACACCATCCTGTGGAGCTAATTATCATGTCCACTTTGTAGGGGGCATCGTGAACAATTCCCTTCGTCCTCAGATCCCTTCCTGGTGCGATCCTGAATGGAAATCATTGATGGAAGGTAGTTGGGCTGGTGAACCAGCTCAAAGGCCATCCTTCACTGAAATATCTCAAAGGTTGCGGAAAATGGCCGCAGCAATGAATGTTAAATAAAAGGCTCAAGCTATTACAACGCGAAGAGGCATGTAAAGAATCCCATGTCCAGTTCCCTGACCAGAGGAAGGCAAACACGGAATATATGTTACATGTGTCTTGGCAGCATCTCGGTTTTATCCTAGTTGAAATGAGATTTTATGAAGGCCTTCCATGGCAGGAAAAACTCATCACGGACGGTTCTAAAGCTTATTTGATGTGAGCGGGTGGTTTCTCTCCCCTGTTCCTTCGACAAAATTTTGAAATTGTTCAAGCAAACGTGACCTCTCCGTTTCCTGCCTGCAGGAGTCATCAGCTGCCGCCGTTTGCCTTCAGTACGATATATATTGCATCTGTCCATTCCTCATGACGGGAACTGTTGGGGTTGTAATGTAAATAAATTTTGGCCCGCGCCGTCCGGCGCATGTTAGATGTTGCACGGGACTAGACACGGTTCAAAGCTGGACGCAGTTATCCCTTTTTCTTTCATACGATTGTGTCTTGAGGAAAAGAGGGAACAAACTCTGAACAAGAGATATCCTTATTCAGATTGTACATAGTTCACGAATAAGATTTGCGGGCCGCCTCGAAAATGGTCTTTCCTGTATATATATGTATCTTCACTGCCATGATCCCACCAGTCTTGGTGCTTGCTTGGTAATTATTGTGCAGTGGTAACCGATTTGAATGTGCCTCTGATGAACTCGGTGTGGCCGCCAGAACCTAGGTTGGTAATGTCGTTCTGGAGGCAAGCTTACCAAATCTGCACTGTGCTGGATCACTTAAGAAAATGTGTCTACTGAGACTGGGACTGAAACCCCACTTATTTTCTCATTTGGTTATGATTCTACTTAGCTAGCATTAATTAATAAAGGTGCTGTTTAGGTTGCTCTGCTCCATGAAGTTTATGGTTGTACGCTTGCTGTCTCGGAACATTCTGAGATTCTCATTCTCAGTACTGTGCCTGTCTGTCTTTCTCTTCTTTTCTCTCCTCTTTGGGTGCTCATTTGACTAGGGTTTACAACTGCTACCAGACCAAGATCACATATAGAGCAGTAACATATTAGGATGAGTTCTGCTTTAACTCACATTATGGTTCAATCTTCAGAGGCGTATTATGGTTCAGTCTGATGTGCATCTCCCTGTCTTCAATAATGCAGTGTGCTAGTAGTGCATTTTCTTCAGAGCTACTGCTATGTTGACATTGCAGGTAGTGTCATCAACTCACCACACTGCTCCTTGTCCTTAGCCATCTTATCTCTTATGGTACATCTGTACCCGAGCTATTTTAGGGCAAGCATGGTTCATGGGGGGCTGCTTTAGGGTAGGCGTTGTAATGCTTGTCTCCACCACTGATTAGCCAGGCCCGTCACCATTGCCCACCAAACCGCACAATTAGCCGGATGTTAGCATTATCTTAGTGCCAAAAACAGCACCCAAAGTCAAAACCACGTAAACAATCGTCGTCGGCCGTCGCCGCTTTTTCGATCTCTTCTGCCCGTCGCATTGCGCCCGCGTGATGCATGATTCAACGGGAAGAATTTCATGAGGAGAAGAGAATTTAAAGATTTATCCGTATGTGTGATCTGTCTCTTGGAAGGAGCTGGATATATCTGTCTAGGGTTTGTGCGCGTAGGTGACAAGTCAAAAGCGCCCCGGGAGAGACAGAGGGGAGGGTCTGCTGCCTGATTGTGATTGTGATTGTGTGTGTGGCACATCATGTGTGGATGGATGGTAGGTGTGGCGCAGCTTGGCTGGCCGGCCTCTTGTTGAGACACGCCAGCAGGCTATGCAGCTACACCTAGCTTGTTAGGGTTCATGCTGGGCCGGAGCTCGATTGACGTGAGCGTGCATGCTTGCAGCTGTTGCGATTGCAATCCATACCAATTGAATGGTTTCTACTGTGCCCGTTTACTGTCAACTTTCTCTAGATGATAATGTGGGTGAGTGATGGAACGACGTGCCTGCTTACCAAGAGGGAAGTCGGGTTATCTCAGTTTTTTGCCATTCCCAGGCATGCAGAAATGACAGCTCCAAGCCTTGCCATCACAATAATGTGCCCGCACAGTTTCCTGGACTTGAGGGTTGTGCTTGCACTGTATCCTCTTTTGCCTAGATCATGCATGTGTCCTCACGCCCGCGGTTCCGTGTGCCCAGGACACTGTTGCCGGAGAAAAATTGTACCGCTCCATCGGATTTCCCGTCAGCATGAATTCATGATTTAACGCCTCATGACTAGGAGGTTGGTGGTTTCACCTCCTAGATGGTTCATGGTAAAATGCAGACACAAAGTTGCTCCCTTTTTCTGGGGAAACAGTTCTAATAGGTCGAAATGAAGCAAATCTCTTCATGTTATCAGTTCACTCCCTATCCAGTTCCTGACAGGTTAAAGTCAAATAACTACAGTACAATATCAGATTGGCTGAAAGATCTATGGTCCTGTGCAGTGCAGTAACTCCCAAATGCTGACCCTGAATTCCTGAACGTCTCACACAAAAAAGCCTGGAATTCAATTGAATATTCCGGCGTGTCTTGGCGCCGGCCCTTTGGTCGTATCCGACGCGACGGAATTTGAACAGCTGCGTGCGGGGTAAAGCTGGGCCTTTTCCTTCCCCTGTACCACTGTCAATCAATCTCCTATGGCAGCCCCGGTCGGCAACGCGACGGTTGCAGCGACGGGAATCTCCCGGGTGAGATTTGCCCGGTACGCCAGCGCGGTTCCGCCGCGACACGTGCCGCGGCTAGGTTAAAAGCCAAGCTCCTTTTCACTAGCATAGCTTAGGGTGGCAGCGACCCGTCTGATCTGCCTGCATTTGTACGTACCCAGGGTGAGTTCATGTAGCTGGGTAGATGTTGATGATCAGCTTCCGGTGGATGGATTAGCCAGGACGCTATCCATGTGCATGAGCTCCAGCCTCCAGCATGAGCACTGCGTTGGACTTGCGTGCGTGTGCGTGAGGTGTGCGTCTTCCTTGGGCTCTTTTATGTAATTTCTCCCCCGGATCCGTAATAAGTAAGTGTCGCAGTTTTGAATAAGGGTTGTCTAACCCTAGTTTAAAACTGTGACGCTTATTTTAAATCGGAGAGAGTACATCAACAAACCTGAGGACAGATAGCTCACGAAGCGCCCATATGTATGTGAGGTGTCACGACTGACACGAAACAGTTGAGAAGGAAACACTATTCTTTTTCTCTTTCAGCAGAAAGGTGTCCATTTTTAAACGTGGCATGGAAAGAAAGTAAATTGGTGCATGGTTAGTGATGTGGATATCTTGCTCGTTGCTTCAGGACCAAGCACATTCGGTTTGACCCGTAGCAGCCAGCAACCACTGTCAACCTCGCCATGGATACTGGATAATCAGTGCTTACTATGGTTATTAATATAGTAAGTAGAAGAGCTTAGCTGGACAGTGTGACTGTCCTTTTTTTTTCACCCTATTTTTTCTCTAAAATTATCTCCATATCAGGCCAACCTTTTCTATACTTATATTCACTTGTTAGAAGAGCGCTGATAAATTAGGTTGGCGACATGGGCCACCGTGTCAAGCGTCAACTGCTGGCTGTCAGGGCAGTGAAACTGCAGTGTCAGTGTGCAGCAGCGCAGGCAGTAGCCTTTTGCCATGCCGTTGTGCCATCATTTGCCAATGATACGAGCAGGAGCAGCAGGGGGCGGGCCTAGGGACAGACAGGTGCTCCATCGGCTTGACGCCCGGTCCAATCCTCGGCTAGCCTGTCGGGGGAAAGGGTGGCGCTTTCGCCTAGCCATGAGACCCCGTGGCACCTGATATTCGGACACCGCCAAAATGATAAATATCACTTCCGGAAAACGGACTGACAGGGCGTATGTGATACGTGCATGATGGTGGTGGTGATAAAGTTAAGAGTTGCAAGGCCTTGTTCTTGGATCCATGTACATGTTTCGGCCCTCGGCGATCTATCCCTCGCTGCTCATAGGGTATATACATATATTACTTGGCCGCGGATTGTCTGGTCAGAAATCGATGTCACTGGCACGTGTTCTCATCTCGGTCGTTCAAACTCGTGCCGCGCTGGCGAAACCGTGTCGGACGGCATGTGGTGTATATGTATATATCCACGGGGAATAAATGTGCGTTTATAGTATCTTAGATTTGACGGAATTCATGACCGGAGTTACGTAACCGCGGATATTTGGGTGGCAAGTTCCCCCCTCTCCCCTTGTGGCACAAATCATACCCAGTACATCACCTTTGATGGCTTTAGCAATGTGCCTTAATATAAGCAATGCATGCATCATGTACTTTGCTTTGGGGTACAGCCTCTCTTTAGGTCAAGTACTACTATTATGCATGCATGGCTTCAAATGCTAGACTCCAATGTGGCTCATCAAGGATATGTATATCCGGTTATTCTCCCACTACCTTTTCCCCAACTTTTCCCATTGTGCTCATCTCTTTTCCTCATGCCAAGATTTAAGACTGTGTCAAGTTGCTGATGACAGGCCGTGTATGCATGGGGAATATGACCTTGCGGGAAATGACAAGCGGGAAAATCCCAAATGACTCCTCCAATCCTTTCTCCCTGCTGCCATATGAAGGGGTGCATATTTTAAGCCATCCTTGCTTTAGGGCTAACAAAGTCTATCCTGTGGACTTGATCATGCCGGATTAACCCGGATTGCCTTTTCGGAAAAAGGTGATGGCTCATTCTGCACCCGTCGGGTCGATTTACCATTGCCGGCCTCACCTCGGGTCGCTGACGGTGGGGCCGACGGGTCATGGTTGAATGCGATGTGTGCAACGTCGTCGTGGGCTTAGCACCTCCGTACGCGATTACTAAAGAAAGAAATAGAATGTCCATGACTCATCAAACTAAGGTCAATGCGTGAGAGTTCGATTTCGCGCCAACGTGATTAACACTTGTTTAGCGCTAATAATATGAAATGTAAAGTGCTAGCTTTTGCCATTAATTCTCAACCCCTTCCTGCTTGGACCTTCCTCCTCGGTGCATAAATTTGGAGGTGGACCTTGGCCACTTGTCTACACAGTAGCAAATGAGAGCCAATTAGTTGAAAGAGAGTTAGATGCATGGAATTAAATAGTACTCAATCAGCTACTAGTCCTCAAGATTATGTGTCATGTCAAGGTAAATTAGTAGCAAAGGAATTGAAGGCTACTCAACCAGCTGCTAGTCCTCGAGATGAAAATTTGTCATAGTAAATAATTAGTACTAGTTCCTTCCCTTCACTTGGATGCACATGTATTGGTTGTACTTGTAGGTGATTTTCTTTATATCACTGTCCAATGATGATACTAGTTAGTTAGAGTTGTTGGGTATACAAGACTGTAAATAGTTAGTTACCTGCAGCTACCCATGGAATTGAACCATTGTTAATTATTCCCTCCCTTCCCTTTTCTTCTAGGGTACCTACTAGATGCTAGTACCCTCCAACATACATACATGACACATGTAGCATTCCATAGGTGAACGAAAATTTCCAAGTTAGTTAGGTGGTACAAGAAAACAGGGGACAGCCTGCAGCATGGAGGACTACTGGGTGAAGAGACGGTCAAAACAAACAACATACATATGCATGAACTCTCTCTAACTGGTTAACTGGAAACCGTGGATTTAGGCAGCATGCCAGATTTGTCAGAACCAGATATTATGGTGGACAGCCACGACACATATACACCATCCAATCTGTTCCTGTGTTTCTTGTGAATATATTCACCCTAACATAAATTTCTCCTATGGTTTCTCTGTTTTTTCTTGGATCTTGACAGATTCTCTGAACCTCAACTTGGATCAATTCAACAATGCCAGGAAAAAGCCGTGCGCGTGTGTGCGCGCAATCGAAAGTACACAAAGGTTTCCGCAGCCAGATCAACAGCCAACTTGTTGCAGGATTTCTAGTTGTTGCACGCGGCTTCTTCGATCGATCCCTGCGGTAACAACAGGTACGCGCGTGCAGAAAATAACCCAAGTTGGTTTACACAGAAACATTCGTAGATGTATGGACAGGCATATGTAGCCGATGATGGTGAGCTCATTGCGTCGTATACGTGTTTGTCAAGTTAATTAATTTACTGTAGTTGAAAACATGCACTAGCACTCCTCCTCCTGCTTCGGCTAGCCCGGCTACTTGGACCATCTGCCAATGCAACAATATAATCTACTCATATGATACTAGCTAGTCAATGCATGCGTCGTTTGAACAGAACAGTGGCAATATAGTGGTACGTCCTCAGACTGGGGTGATGCCCTAAAAGTCGCCCGGGCAGTCCAGCCCATATTGCGACATCTGTGATCTGTTACTACTATATCAACTGGAGCGTTAGGTCTGAACTCTGAAGGGCTCATGCATCTGCTGTGTGATCCAGGGGCATATGATGAGAAGGGTACGCACGGTGTTGGACTTGGATCTGAGAGAGGAATTCGTCAATGGCATGGAGATGCGATGATGTCTCGGGACAGGAATAAATCTGGGGGAAAGGTAGGCAGGCAGCGAGAAGAAAAGGGTGCGATCAGGTCTAGTAGCCGTCGCACACGCCAGCCAGACGTCCCTAACCTAGGATCGGTTGCGCGCGGCAGGACCGGAGAGCAAGCTACTAGCTTGTGTTCCAAGCATGCATGACTTGGATGAACGCTCCAGGCTGAAATGTTCTCCTTTTTTTTCCAACCATGCAGGATTTTACACAAGGAGAGGAAAAGGACCAAGGCCGTTGATAAGCTTTGCTTGTTTAAGTAAAATATATGCCTTAGTTAATTAGTGAAAAACCGGGCAAAAACCGATGCATATATGACCAAGCCTAACGCTGGCGGCCCAAGTTGAAGAGAACTCGTCACCCCAATGACGAGGTCGACATCCTCAACGCCGCCAAACTCTCATATATATATGATGCAAAAGGGCCAAGTTAGAGTAATTTTGTCATAGAGAGAAATGCATATTTCAACCCCGAACTCATGCCATAGTTTAATTTACAACCCTGAACTCCATTACTAGCTAGAACCTGGAACTTGCTCTAAGATGAGTTTGGCATACGTGGCAGGTATTCGATCGAATTGACCGGTAGCGTGCCACATTAGCACCTACTCTTTGGTCAAATTTTGACCAAAAAATCGAAGTACCTAGAAAAAAAATCTATAAAATCAACACTGCCATGCTGACACATCTGGGAAATCTTCATACATTTTTTGACTTATAGGTTTAAAAGTACAGTAGAAACTCAATTCCAACCCCCTTTATTCAAATTTTGAACAAAAACCCAAAGTGTTCAGAAAAGATTGAAAGCATTCTGTAAAATTAACACTACCATCGTGACCAATCTGGGAAAAATTCACACTTTGTTGACAAACAGATGTAAAGTATGGTAGAAATTCAATTTTAGCCCCTTTTGGTCAATTTTTGACCAAAATTCAAAGTGTACATGATTTTTTAACAAAATTCTGTAAAGTCAAGACTACCATGCTGACAAAGCTGGGAAAATTTCACACTTTGTTGATAACAAAGTACAACATAAATTCAATTTCAGCCCTGCTTTGGTCAAATTTTGACGAAAAATTCAAAGTATGCAACATTTTTTTTAAATCCTGTAA
This sequence comes from Aegilops bicornis, assembly GCA_021605145.1. Lineage (NCBI taxonomy): Eukaryota > Viridiplantae > Streptophyta > Magnoliopsida > Poales > Poaceae > Aegilops > Aegilops bicornis. The sequence continues at coordinate 635,647,373 of CM038674.1, read as the reverse complement.
AATCAACACTGTCATGCTGAAAAATCTAGAAAAATTTCAAACCTTTTGACAAACAAATTAAAAAAAGCAGTAGAATAGTTTGGTGCATACAGTGACACTATAGTTTCAGAGTGAAATCCCTAGATATGTAGATGTGTGGCTGGATCAAGAATAGAAGAGAACCAGCCTCCTCTCTGCCGTGAAGGCGCTGTAAGGTCCTTGTTCTCCATAGTAAGGTCCTTGTTCTCCATAGTGAAAACCTTCAATTGGTTACAATGACGCGCACAAGAACAAGGACCCCTTTCTGAACATGTTTGCCTTCTGCGGGAGTCATCCGTTATTCGCTTTAGTTTGGATCAGATGCGTGTGCTAGTTGTAACAGCAGCTCATCATCTGTTTTTCTTAAAGGGGTTGACCCCGTTCTATGCATCATTGTGATGCACACAACTATCTTTATTGCATCGAGCATGAAAAAACCCGAGTAAGTCACACCAGCCAAACCAATTGAACAATTCCCATGCCACCATCTCAAACGCCAAGATTTGTTTTCTTCTCGTCAAAATGCACATCCATGGTGACCAAAACGTGCACACGCGCGCACAGTTCTCTCTCTCTAAAAAAAAAAGGTGTACATGCATGCAGAGTTTGTTGGGCAGAGAAGATCCTGGGTGGTGCATGGTAGCAGAAGCCCTGGCGAGGAGAGGACCGGACCCCGTTGTCCCTGCGCGGCAGCAACCGTCACATCACAAGGCAAGGCGCGCGGCCAGGCACCCCCAAGTTTCTCTCCCGCTGTCCGCGCGATCCCGGCTATAAAGCTCCCCACATCGCCTTCCTCGTCTCTTCCCAAACCCACACAACCGTCACCACTCCATCCCTAGTCGTCCAACACACCAGCACATCAGCAGCCGCCCCAGTCCAACGCTGCTACCTACATCGACCGATCGCCGCTTCTACTGCTCGATCGAGCTCAGTTGATCTCCGATCTGTCTTCTCCGGCCGGCTTGCTGTCGCCGTCGCGTCGGGAGGAGGAAGAAGAGGAGGAGAGGAGGTCGATCGACTTCGACGACCGATCCCACCCCCACCGGGCGGCCATGGGGAGGGCGCCGTGCTGCGACAAGGCGACGGTGAAGAAGGGGCCGTGGTCGCCGGAGGAGGACGCCAAGCTCAAGGCCTACATCGACGAGAACGGTACCGGCGGCAACTGGATCGCCCTGCCGCAGAAGATAGGTACGCCCCTCTTGCCTCTCTCTTCTTCAACCCCCGAGTACCATATATCGCTGGGCGGTGGCCGGCCGGTGGTCATCTTTTTCCGTTGTGCCGACCTTTGATGATTGACCAGCGCGCTCTTGCCTTGAACAGTCGAACCTAATCTTGTGGTTAATTGCACCCCCATCTTCCACTCTCCCTCCTCGATTTGGTCAAGTCTGATCTGTCTCCTCTTTCCCATAAATGGGCCGGTATTAATGTTGCAAGACATGGATATAGCTACCTAGCTACCACCCGGAGGAACTAGCCATAGCCAGTACCGCCACTGTATGCTTTTTCACGTTTGGTCAATCTGAAAGGGAACATTTTTACATGGTGGATAGATATATTTGTGTCCTGTTGATTTCAGCTTTCTAAGCACATCCACCTCCTTTTTCTCAATTATACACCTTGAGCCAGAGCCAATGTTGGTGCTATCTGTATGGTTCCACCCTGGGGTTTGGTACCTGATTCAAGCTAGCTAGCTGTAATTTTCAGTTGCAACCAATGGAATTACAGTTAGTTCTAACTTTTGATGGAGAGAAAGCTAGCTACGATGTTCCATCCATTGGTTTGGCCTATTTGTTTGTCCTAGGGTGACAGATCTAGTTAGATGGGATCGATCAGCTTGACAAAGAAGCAACTTTCCTTTCTACTATAAAATATGGAAACTAGGATCATGGTAATTAATTGCATGAAGTAAGAACATGTGATTAGGCGTTAACTACTTTACTGATGCATAGATAATTATTGTAGGGCATGTGATCTTCAGTACTATGCCTCTACAGTTTTGTGCATACGTTTAGTGTTGCTAACCTGGGATTAGTTCTCTGTATCAATCATCAGCTAATTAATTTTTGTACTGGCAATTCAATCATTTTTTCTTGTACTATATAATTTCCCGAATGATGTGTTCTTGCTTAATTGGCACTGAAGATCTACGCATGTTTGGTTGTGCAGGGCTGAAGAGGTGCGGCAAAAGCTGCAGGCTCAGATGGCTCAACTATCTGAGGCCAAACATCAAGCACGGTGACTTCACAGAGGAAGAGGAGCACATCATTTGCAGCCTCTACATTAGCATCGGCAGCAGGTAATCAATTAGTTACCTAACCTCAAAGTTCTCAAAAAAAAAAAGTTACCTAACCTCAATTTCCCCTTCCTCACCGCATGCACCACGTTCGCAAATTCCCCTTAAATTTCTCCCGATCCATCAAAATTAATCACATCGATAGATAGATCGACCTCTTAAGGCTAGCTAGATACACTATAAATGCTTACTAATTAACGCATGGATGGATCATGGATTCAGGTGGTCGATCATCGCGGCGCAGCTGCCGGGGAGAACGGACAACGACATCAAGAACTACTGGAACACCAAGCTCAAGAAGAAGCTCCTCGGCAAGCGCGCGCCGTCCCGCCGCCTGCAGCGCGCCAACCAAGACGGGCCGATGCCCTACTCCTACCTGGCGGCGGGCGGCGGCGGCGCCAGCAGCAGCGGGAACGCTAACGGCGCCACCGCGGCCCTGAGCTCGTCGGCGCTGGAGCGGATCCAGCTCCACATGCGCCTGCAGGGACTCTACAGCGCGTTCGGCTGCGGCGCCAGCAACGCGCCGCCGCAGTGGCCGAAGCTCGAGCCACCGACGGACGCCGTTGCCATGACGACTGTCAGTCACGGTCACTCCCTTGCCGCCGCGGACGTCGTGGAAGCCGAGCAACAGCTAAACCCTTCCGCTGGCGCGAGCTACGACATGCCGGTGCCGGGAGGTTTCGAGGAGCGATCCGCCTCCAAGCTAGGGTTTGGCTCTGCTGCCGGCGAGGCTGCTGGAGTGGCCAGTACCGTCGAGATGAGCTCGGGGTCAATGGTAGGTGGCGGCTTCGGCTATGGCCACGTCGACGAGCTGTACGACTTCCTCTACAGCAAGCAGCTTGCCGCGGCCGGAGCCTTTCAAGGCGGAGTTCCTCCGCTGCCGGAGCTGCAGTGCCCAGATGGCGGCGCCGTCGTCGGTGCTGACGAGAAGTTCTCCACGTGGATGGCGTCTTGCGATCACTATGTTCATACGACCGGCGGCCAGCAGCTCCAGCTCCAAGCAGGCGGAAACTCCATGAATCTGCAGGATTTCGTTTTAGGGTATGATCAATAATAGTTTGTGTGCTACTCATACATACGTACATTTCAATGGTCCAATTGATATACTACGCATGTATGTTTCGATCGGCCGATCTTAGACTTGCTTGTTAATACATTTGTATGTATGTATGTGATTCAGTGTACGTGCTATACAGGTTCCACATATTCCCATATTTTTTGAACAATCATATATGTGAGCTCGAATATTTATTTCCATTATATATGTCAGTGGTTTATTTGAGCTTACAACTACAAGTGATGAAGATACGTAATAATAATAGCATGCTACTGTTTACCTTGAATTACATTGGTTTTTTTTAAAGGAGGATAACTTGGCCTCTGCATGCATCATCGTGATGCTGGAATAACGTTGACGGTAATGGAGTTCTTTGCACAAAATTATGATGCACAAAGAGTGGATGATGCAACGAGTACGCAGGATAAAATGAACATTCTACAAGAGCAAACCTTCAGCAAACAGACTTCGCATCATCCATTCTTTCATTTTCTCTACTCCTAAAGGAGGAGTGCGTAGGTCGTTCATTCGCTCGTTTGTTAGTACTCCTCCCATCGATCGACAGGACTCCCCCTCAATTGATTTTTTCCTCGTTTCGGTCCACACAACCGAGGGAAGGAATCAATCCACCGATTTCTTTCCTATATCCGTGCACGCAACGCAACACAAAAACGGTGGAGAAAAACCATCCAACTACGCACGTCTCCCTGCCCGCAATCCCTAGCCGCCGCTGGTCTCCCATTCTCCCCACCTCCCCTCCTTCCCATCGGCTCTCTTCATGCCCGACGTGGATGGTGCTGCCCGTTTGGGAGGGGATCTTGATCCTATTTCGTCGGCGCCTCACTGCCTTCTCGGAGACCCTGGCATAGGTCCACGTCAGACCACCAAGGCAAAGCCCCTCGAGGCGAAGAGGGAACACGAACACGATTTGGATAACGGCCGCGGGTGGCCCTCTTCTTCGAGACGCAGACCCGGTGCAAATGGCCACAGAGGGATTCACCGAGGTACTTGATTTCCATGCCCGCTTGTATCCTCATCTCGTCTGGCAGAGCTTATATGTGCACCGAAAGGAACTGATTGGTTTCACATCCCTCTTCCATGTCCTTTCTTTCGAGGTGTCATGCGCTGCTGAAGTCATTCGGCGGCGTTGTCATGAGCAGATAGCGTCGGCGGCCTCCAGCAGATTGGTCTTCCTTTCCTCCTCGGGCGTGCGTGAGGGGTTCTCCGTTCATGAGCCTCCCTCAGTCCCTGAAAGTGTTGTTATCGACTAGAGGGAGGGTGAATAGGCGATTTTTATGAAAGTCTTCAAAACACGAGGTCTTTGAAGCCAAACAGATGAACTGAACCTATTGATATGCAGTGGAAGATAAACTACACTAGACAAGCCATAGTCACGTAAGCAGTATAGTGAAAGTACGAAGACTAACAACATCTAGGTAGTATGGATCAGGATGGAAGACAGTATGAAGCCAAACAGGTAACAGTCTTCACACAGTGAAGACAAACAGATTAGGCAAGCAAGCAATGACTATATGAAGACAAACTGAAATGTAAAGGAAGTAGGGGGTAGAACCAGTTGCTTGATGAAGACAAGGATTTGGTAGACCAGTTCCAGTTGATGTGACAACTGTATGTTTGGTTAGGGAGGCTGAGATTGAACTCAGAAGACCGTGTCTTCACCTTATTTCCTTTGAGCTAAGGACACCCAGTCCTCGCCCAATCACTATAGTAAGTCTTCAAGGTAGACTTCCAAACCTTCACAGACTTCGTTCACCGGCGATCCACGGTGACTCTTGGATGCTTAGAACGCGACGCCTAACTGGCTGGAGGATGCACAGTCCTCAAGTGTAATAAGTCTTCAGGTCACGCGGACAGAAAGACTTCAGTGATGCCTAACACTCTTTGGCTCTAGGTGTTTTGGGCTTTGTCCTCGCAAGGATCTCTCTCTCAAAGGTTCGAAGGTGGGTTGCTCTCAAACGACAAAATTCGTGTACTAACTCTAAGCAGCCACCAAATTATGGTGTAGGGGTGGGCTATTTATAGCCTGGAGGCAACCCTACATGATATGTCCAAAATGACCCTGGGTCACTAAGGAACCGACACGTGTCCAATGGTCGGATTTCAAACACACGCGACAACTTGGCTTTGGCTACAAGCAAAGCTAACTCATCCCACTACAAAAAAATACACTTCCGTGATGATACGTGTTTGTCACAGTAGGTCACGTTTTCTGTCATGCATGTACATCCATGACAAATTTATGACAGAATCATGATAGTCATACCTGTGCTGTCGTAGAAGTGTTCCATGACATTACCTAAATTATCATCACAGAAGTGTCCACTTCCATGACGATAAATCGCGCGTCACAGAAGTGCTTTTGTCAAGGGTGACCGACACGTGGCATCCACCGTAACGGAACGCCGTTAAGCTATTAGGTCGGGTTTTGGATCCGATAACCCGTTAACAGCCCCGACCAATGGGGAATTTCCACGTGTAAAATTCTTATTGGCCGGACGAAACACGTGTCAGCTCGTCAGTGGGTCAGATATGCGCCTATGATATGTTGACACGTGCCACAGCCCACCACAAGCCCATTTAGCTTACAAAGCCGGCCCGTTTGACTTGGTCAAAAGTTAACGGGCTGGCCCATGAAAAGCCTGTTAACAGTCTCTTCGCAAATAGCCCATTTTACGGCCCGTTAGGCCCTAAAGGAAATCGGCCCAACAACGTCATGTGTGCCGTCGAATATAACACCAGCCCATTTCACTTTCGGCCCATGTATGGCCCACGACGTCTTCGGCCCATATGAGGCCTTTCAGATCTTCGGCCCTTTACAGGCCCACGGTGACTCTAGCCCATAATGAACATTAATTTTCTTTGTACCCATTAACGACCCGTGATTTACATGGGTCGTTTCCAGCCCGTGTTAGCTTTCGGCCTATTGACGGCCCATCCGTTCTTGGGCTCCTTTTCGGCCCTCGATTACTTCCGGCCCGTTACTGGCCTGTTACCCTAATGGGCCAAATTCGGCCCATGGCAAGAGTCGGCCCGTTACTGGCCTGTTACCCTAATGGGCCAAATTCGGCCCATGGCAAGAGTCGGCCCGTTTCTGGCCTGTTAACCCATTGCGCTGTTTTCACCCGTCTTATATTCTGGCCCATTAACGACCCATTATGCCTGTGACAGAATTAAGCCTTTGCTGTCCTACGGCCTGTTAACGGCCCGTTACCGAGCTGGGCCGATACCAATACGCCCGTTTACGACCCATGTAGACCCATTTATCCAACGGCCTGAGGCCCACCGATTCTACGACCCTGTTGGAGGCCCATTTATCGATGACCCGTAGGAGACCCATGGATCCTACGACCCGTAGGAGACCCATGGATCCTACGGCCCGTATATGGCCCATGGTTGTTGCGGCAACTAGCAAACCAGGGAAAAAGAAGACTAGGAAATAAATAAGGCCGAAACTAACGCTAGGCTATTAAGGCGATTGCACAGATTACATCCACTCGGCATCAAAGATCGCCACCAATGCAAATATAGGGAACACCCTACACTATACAAAAATGGCTTGCTGTTTTCTTCAGCCGGTGGCCGCACATTAAGAATAAATTTTGTATCGCACCAAAACAAATTACAACTATATAACAAAAGGAAGGTTGGCATAAAACTTAACAGTCTAGCAGATAAATGCACCACCGTAAATTCAGAAGCTCGGTTCATTTCACCTATCATTACGCTTTCATCTTTGTATTGTCCGATGGAGCACCATAACCCTCGCCTTCATTTCCCCTAGGCTCCTGAACAACTTAGCAAATGTCTGATAGTCTGGTTTCAAAACCATGCATATCTTGACGACATCGAACAATGTCTCTCCTTGTTTCACAAAGGGTCTCTGTTAGGGAATGGACTTGTGTCTGGAGCACAGATACAACATTGCTTTGAGCTTGCATATCTTGAGCATGAGGCAGTTTGGACGATATTGCCTTAACAACCAACCCAAAGATACGCAGAATGTGCTTTTGGCACCGTTAGTGGACAGTGTATCACCCACCGCAGCAAGAGCCGACATTGCGGTTATAGTTGCCTCGCCACCTTCGTAAGGTGGCGGTTCCACCAGCTTTTCCATAGCTCATTTGAAAAGTTGAGATTTTACATTAGTAGTACCAGAACATAAGATATTAAGGAGGCAGCAAAACCAAACAAAATAGCTTTGGTCTATATACGTAACTTATTCTGGTGAACCCATGTAAAATATTAGTTGTATTTTATTGGAAAGTACATAATAAAACCAGGTTCCAAACATATGACCATGTACCATCGCTAATGTATTGTCTATTTCTTCACATTGTATTGAGGGCTAAGGAAAAAGAGACGAAGTTTATAATACGTAAGCATAGTATGACATCATTCATATCACAAAAAAACTGAGAACAGACAAACAGGCAATTGTAACGTTGTGTGACAAGTCCAGCACGGAACTAGATTATGGGTCAAGATCAAATGAACATCACTCCTCTATTTTAAACCTTGTAAGGTGCAATGATACGCTAAGACAATTGTGTATAAAATTGAAAAGAGTAATAGACATTGGCTGCAAACCATGCAGTTCAAGGCACAAGTCAGAGTAAGTAGTAGTTAAAAGGCATGAGGATTAAGGACTTACAACAGCGGCTTTGACTGGTGTAGTCATGCCCTTCTTCTTGCTGGTGTGACAGTCCTTGAAGATTTCCACTGCATTTGGTTCAGGTACTTTTTGGTCCTTGCGAGCTTTCCTCTGCATTTCGAACAAGTCAATATAGATCCGATAATATGGTACAGCGAAAAGAGTGAAACAACAGCTAATTACAAGAGCCTCGCAGTGTGCAATATAGCTACGAGATCCCGTCGTCTATTGGAATTTCACTTTCATACGGTTGGCCTTGTTCTTTGAACAGTTCACCTCCAAGAAGATAGATTTGTGTGGCACATGCGTAAATAGGACTTCAACATGTGATCTGATCACATATATATAATGTACCTGATACTTGGATCGCATCAAGTGTTTAATAAGGCCCTCCAGCCTTCATCCGATATATTTTCCATCGAGATGTTTGGGGAAGTTCACCGTTAGCCTTGCCTTCAAAGTGAGTTTTCCTCAAGTTATACCAATCTTGTCGCAGAGCGGACTTGAAAACATGGGTGCAAGCTTGTCTAGTTGCATCATCTTGGCTATCCAACTTGAACCTCATCTGTTGAAAATTATGGGAGTCTCATTATCGAGAACCTAGAAAGTATGGGACAGAGCAAGACGATATTACTAGTTTCCATACATAACCATACTTACAGATAAATGGTCGAGGAAGGTGTTGAACTGGGTTTCGTCTTTGTCATTCCTGTATTGAATCCATGCTGGGAGGATACGTACATGACACCTAACGGCAACCGCTGCCTCTGATACTAACTTGGCTGACTCTGTAGCATCACGTGGCCTTTTTAAACCTTCCTCAGAACGGATCTCCATTCTTCCTCCTCTAGATTTACTTAACCTATCGAGGAATATCCCTGATGTTTGTTTCCTCTTGCGCCTAGGTGCTAGTCCAACAACGAACATAGAAAGTGTTAGTGTACATCAAACTGTGAGACTACATATAAAGAAGCATGCAACTATAACTTGACTCCAAAGAACTACCTTCTTTCTGTTGAAGCTCACAAGGTTCATCTGATATTGCCAGCTCATCTTGTGTCAAGAGTGCTTGGGAAGTAGTGTCAGGTGGCAAGGGAGCTTGGGAACGTGCTGCTAGCTCAGTTGACGCACGAGTAAGTCGTGCAGCTGGTAGTACTGTGGTAGGTGTTGCAAGAACTAGGGCTGTCTCTGCTTGTTTGGTGGCAGCTATTTGTTTCTGTTTGGCTTTTTTTGCAGCTCGTGTAGCATGGGATGTCGTGTTTGTAGAATTTTCCGCTGGACTTTGACCTTCTATTGCACCATCGCATTACCAAGAATCTGCAGGATTCATCCGCTTCTCATTCCCTGCCATTCTCGTGTTTCTTCCTCTTTCTCTGTGCCATGTTAAGTCAAGCCGACAAGAAAAGCGAATAACAATTTAGTTCTTCGTAACAAATTGATGCGTGATGCCGATTTAACTGAACTTTGATGTTAGACAACCACATGATAGGAGGATGTAATATGAATGAAAAACAGGACGGAAGAGATAACCATAACTATGATGTGTAAACTAAGAAGAAGACATTTCACCAAAAAAGAAGCAAAGCAATGTAATGTAGACACCATATGAAAGATGCTACAAATATCGCTCTGCCAAGTTAATGTCTCATCATAAATGGCGTTTAAACAAATGTGAAGCAAAGATAAGAAATAAATCATATGCAAGATGCAAACAACACCACACTACCATGTTAGAGGTCTCTCGTCATTAGTGCCATTGCATATTCATAGCATTGCATATTCACAGCTTATGATGTGTAAACTAAGGAGAAGGCATTTCAACAAATTAGAAGCAACAAAAGCTAGACACCATATGAAAGATGCAACGAATATCACTCTACCAAATTAAAACTGTCTCGTCATAAGTGCCATTTCAACAAATTAGTAGTACAAGCTAGAATAGAATGTGAGATGTAACCTATATCACACTCCGGAGTCAAACGTGTCTTATGATAAGTGATTGTTGTAGGTTACACAACAGTAGTAATTTGATGTAAGAACATGGTGTGATAGATGATATTGTATGTTCTAGAAACAGGAACACGTGTCTTATTCAAGTATAATGTGTAAAGTAAGCAGATGGAATTCAACAAAATTAGAAGCAATACAAGCTAGACATCACACATAACATGCAACCACATATAACAGTGCCAAGTTAGAGGGAGCACCGGTTATGGTGCACTAGGGGAGACGTCCTCATCATAAACACAACTTTGTTGAGTGTCTATGCATGTGTTGTCTTGGAAATCATCTTGGGGGTGTGGAGGAGTAGAAATCAGAGAGGCCCTCCGCTCGAAGGAGCACCTTTATCCGCTGCCTTGCTAACTTCCTTCCGCTTTATTGATTTTGAATTGTCAAGTAAAACCGACAACAAAAAGCAATAAAATTCTCTCTTCGTAACTCATTCATGCATGATAATCGAGAATCACTACTTTGATGTAAGGCAAACACATGATACCAGGATGGAATATGTACGAAAAAACAGGACGGCATGACATGTTCACAACTGTTTGTGTAAACTAAGCAGAAACCATTCCAGCAAATAAGAAGCAATGCAAGCTAGACACCACATGAAAGATGCAACCAATATGACTCTGCCAAGTTCAAAGCGTCCCATCATAATGGAATTTCAACAAATTAGAAGCAGCGCATGCTATAAATCATATGAAAGATGCAACTAATATCGCACTGCATATACTAAAGGTGTCTCGTCATATTGATTGATGCGGGATAAAAAAACATTAGTTTTATGTAAGGACATGCTTAATAGACAGATGTACTATGTACTAAATACAGGAAGGCATGTCACATTAACGGGCATAATGTATAAGCTAAGCAGACTAGCACATGCAGTTTAACCAGATTGGAAGAATTACAATCTAGACACCATATGCAACATGCAACCACATATCACGCTGCCAAGTTAGAGCAAGCACCTGCGATGCTAGTGTAGGGAAATGTCTGTAATCAACTACGTAGCTACGTTCACTATCTTCATCTAGCATTTCTGTTTCTTGAGAATCATGTCGGGAGGTTGACGCTGCATTCTTTAAATGAGGAGTAGTCCCCTTGCCTGACTGCCTCATCATAAGTGATTGATGAGGGATACACAAGAACATTAGTTTGATGTGAGAACATGGTTAATACTTAATACACAGATGTACTAGTATGTACCAAAAACAGAAAGGCATGTCATATCCAAAGGTATAATGTGTAAGCTAAGCAGATGCAATTTAACCAAATTGGAAGCAATACAAGCTAGACATCCGGCTGGAGTGGAGCATGATCATCTAGGACCTGAGAGCCTGGTGGGAGGCGGGCTGCTTCACCACCATTGCAGCTTTTTAGTTGGCTTCCAGGTGATGCCTATCTTTCTTTGGGCTTGTCACCGGCTCGGCCAAAGGCCTAACTAGCTATTTGTCTTCCGGTGCTCACGGATGGTGGTTCATGTAAAAAATATCTTTCCTTATCACCGACTTCGCCTTTCGAATACAAGCTAGACACCATATGGAACATGCAACCACATATGACACCGTGAAGTTAAAGCAAGCACCTGGGATGGTGGTTCATTGCGAGCGAGGTCATCAACTCCAGAGCTACATTTACTGTCTCCATCTGCTGACACTGCACCCTTTATAGCGCTGTAACGTGTCGTGCCTACCCGCGAAGAAAGCTGGCGCGACTTCTCTCTTTTCTTTGCTGCTTCTCTTTTGGCAGACTCTGAAATACCCTTGCATAAAAACACAATAGTGAGAGTATGGGTGGAGTGTGTGCAGAACTAGTGCACTGTAAAAGTAGCAGGTAGCAGGTGGCTGAAAAATAAATGACAGGAGACATATGATAGCTCTACAACATTGCATGGCAAACAAAATTAGATTCTACTCCGTATGATTTTGTAATATATGAGAACAGGAAATGCAGGTACTCCTCCAAAGACACCACCACATGTGGTCATATCTAAGATAACAATGATTGAAAATAAATAGGTCACCGATTTTTAATGAACCATCCGATCTATAAGGAACGGGCAGATGGCCTTCGCTTCACCTCCCGCCAACATCAAGGATTTATCTTTCTCGAACCGCCAGCCAACACCACCGCCTGCACTTCCGCCGCCCTGCCCTCCCCTCGACCTCACACCACCGCCGTGCTTGGCGACGCCCCCAGGCCATCCCTTTAATCCCGGCCGACCTCCAGATTGGGCGCCAGTAGCTCTAGGCCGCACATGCAGCTAAGATAAACACCAAGGCGCTGCTTCCCCGGCGTAATAGGCATACTAGCGCCTGTTACGCCGGGGAATGCTTCCGTTAATTGGGAATCAACTGGCCAGAAATTGAAATTCAGGGGCGCGACGGACCTCTAGCTAAGGTGAAATAGTATAGGAGGAGAAACCTTGTGCATCACGAGTTACTAGGAACATCTAGTATCAAGAAGAAGAGGTCAACTAGTGTCTTCTGTGGGATGAATACCGTGCAAGCAGAGATGTAAGATTTGCACGAATAAGGGAAGAGGAGTACCTTTTTCGGTTGCCGGTGTGGTCACCTCACATGTCGCGCCGATCTTCTTCTTTTTACCGGGGAAACCGATGTTCTGGAGGGTGCAGGCTTGGACGAACCCATGGCCAAATTGTTGACTGTGTTGCCGTGGCCGTATGTCGGCGGAGGGGAAGCAGATCTGAGGCGGCGAAGGACGGCGTAGTAGGAACAACTCTGGTGCGGTGGAGGGTGGCAAAGTTGGAGCGGCAGCGGTGAGGCGCAGGACGACGTGGTTGAACTGGCTCGGGTACGGACGGCTCGGCCTCAGGTTCAACTACTAGCCGTGGAGGGCATTGCGGTTGAGGTTGTGGTGGACGACGACGTCGGGGTATCGGTTCCAGCGTGATGGAGGAGGGCGGCGGTTGATGGGTGGGATGGGGTGGCGGACGGAGGACGCCGGGGTTTCGCGGCTAGTGGAGAGGAATTTTTGGCCCCCACGGAGTACGAATGGGGAATCGGATGGGTGGGGGGGGGGAACCATGTTTCAGTCTGGGACGCGCTTGTTTTTGGCTTTTTTGAATAGAAGATGGGGCGCGCTTGTTTGAAATTTGGGGAAAGTACAAACTTTGCCCCCCTTTTAAATTTTGGACCCTCTTGGGTCGGGGTAGGATGGTAATCCTGTGTGTCCCAAATAGTGGGCGGATGGAGCAATTTCGGCCCAAGCGCATTAAGTGCCATTGTGTATGAATGTTTTTCGGAGGCGGTTGCGTGGCGTCTAGATGAAGCTACAAACCTAGCCCGGTTTAGACCTTTGGACGTCGGGCCGGTAGGTTTGACGGGTCGGAGTTATTATAAAAGTAATTTCCTTGTACTACCAAACATTGGTCTCACGCGGTTTCGGGCAAGTAGAGGCTCTTTTGGCGCTTCGTTCGAAATTTTGAAACACAAGCATTCACGTTTAGAGTACTCTTGAACTATGAGGATTGAACTAAATAGACAACATTATATTTGACCTTGTATGTTTGAAAACCTCATTAAATTATCCGCTTCTTTTGAAATTTTGACACTTGAAAATCCTATAACTACGATTATTTTGGAATGGAGGAGCTAAATTTGAATCTATTTTGTACACGACTACATATGCTATTATGTACAAAATCAGAGCAAAGATTGGTGCCCCCATAATTTAGGTATGGTTTACAAATGCCATGATATCAAATTCAAACAATTGAAAGGACTTCATGTTGAATTCAATTTTTTAAACCACCTTAAGTTGAATTCAAATGTATGCTAGTTCATAGGTAGCTATTTATAATGTTCATTGTGTAACTTTCGTATGTATAATGTGCTTTACACATACAACATGAACTATACTCACGTTTATACTTGATTGCTAAAGTGATGCATTGTCTGGAGTTCAAAATACTGACTATGTGGATCAATTGTGTCGAATAATAACATAGACATGCTCAAATTTGATAGAATCTAGATGTCTGATGGATCAATGACCGCTCCTTACGGGAATTGCAAATATCATGACCCCACCCCAATATTTGGATACAATTTATATCTTTAATCAATGTGTACAACAGTCTTTTACATGTAGTTTCACTTTCCATCGGTGGTCTCTCACACATGCTCACACACTCTCTCCCGAGGTGTCTTTCTCGCACACATGCTCTAGATATAACCCTCCCTCCCCCTCGTAACCATTTACAACTGTTTTCACTAACCTTTATCACAAGCACTCTTCCTCTCGCAAACATACACACGCACAATCCCCATCAACCCTTTCTATATACATGGACCTGCCTACGTGTCTCATGTACGCACATTATCTTTAGGCCTATCTCTCACGCATTGTCTCACACCTCTCTTCCTAATCGATTTAGTATGATTCTAGCAGAGCATTCTGTAGGATGCCCCTTAAAGTTAGGCTGGATGAATAGTAATATCAGAGATAAAGGGGTTACCTTAGTCTGAGAACCTAGGGTTAAAAATCCTAGCCGGCTTTGTCAGTGGACATAGAGTCCTTCTCACAATTCTGCTATCTTTGTCTTGTACGACTAGTCATCCATGGGTCTTCCTAAATGCATCACGGGCTGACCAATGTGGCGCAGGACGGAACCGAACGAAAGGCCTCACCTCGACCCACCGGACCTCACGCGGTGACACACCCTCTGCCCCCACGTCTCATTATCTTCTCACACCCACACATACCAACACAAACACCACACACACAAAACATTTCTCCTGGTGCCTCTATCCCCTCCCCCCTTGCATATACACACTCATGGGAAGGGAATCTCTCGTCGTGACGTGATATTCGCCTCTCTCTCTGTAGACCACTCTCATTTCTCGTGCTATCTCTCCCACGCCCCGCATCGGCCCCTCTATCCATGCCTCTCTCGAATACGTAATACACACACATACCTCTCTAGGCCCCGCCAAATGCATCAACTACACATTCACAGATGTTACATCACGTACCTCATTGATCTAAAAAGCCCTCTCTTCACGTTTATTTGGCATACAACATTCCTTTTGAATAAAGTGTGGCCAAAAAATAATTTTATAGTTTCTACATATATACAACATTACAAAGTTATATGGAGGAGTACGAACGCTAATTTGCATTGCATGGTGCCCACAATGATATTTATTCCACACTATGAATTTGTATATTTTTATACTATATACAAAGTTAGTCATAATAAAGAGAAACGAAGAGCATCTGTCTCTCCATCGCATACCCCCCTGTACGCCCCTTTCACGTGTGCACACAAAACTATCTCCAGGTCCTCTAAAAGTAAGCCCCCATAAAATTCACGCATGTTTCATCTTTCTCTCACGATATATGCAATGAAGATCATTGTATTTGAAGAGAAAGCACGATACGTACATTGGACTTCAGAATCCACTCATTACGGTCACCATTTATGTTTAGTGATTATTATACAGTCATGGGCTCACCGTACAACTCTGTATTTGCTCATGACATGACTAGTTGACAAGGTAAACTCTCCACGTGGCACCTCTAGTGTTGCATCACATTATCTCACTACTATCATGCCCACCTGTCGACTTGTATCTACTCTACATCTACACTCTTATCTGTACCCTTATAAAAAAATGAGTTGGCGATGATGGTGTGCCTGCCATCTTGTAATATAGACCGTATGATCTATATCTGACGGATAGAAAGCAAACTATGATAATTTTACAAAAGATACCCGCACCTCTCTCCACATAATTATCTCCCACAACCTCATTGCTCAGCAATTAAAAAAGGAATAAGTCTCTGGAACAATCTAGCATGCATGGTGGCCGCTGCCGCCTGCCGGCACCGTCCATCCCCATGCCTCCGCCCATTCCGACCACCAGTCACCACCACGCTCCACTCCTCCTCGCCTTATCTCTCATCTTTCATTTTTTCGATGACATTCTCGAGATACCAGTTTTCCGATAAAATTCTCGAGATATCATTAGTTTTTACACATGGGATTACTCCTGCATGGGTCAATCACAACATGTGTTTTGTAAAAAATGTATATTGATGTTCCGTGCAATGCACGAGAATCTTGCTTGTAATTATATAACGCAAATCACAAGCAGGAAGTGACATTTTTTTGACACAACCACGTTAACATGGCCACGTAAATCACTAGCTAAAGTAAATACCATTATACTTATATCCCGATGCAAAAGGTTGAGTACATGTCCGAAGAGTAGAGTCGCACACACGCACTCTGTCTCTCAGAATCTCTCTCTCACACACACCAGTTACGTGACGCCCACTTAAGCAGACACGTATGTTACAATTTGTGCACCCGCGGGTACACGTGATGCTGCACGTTTATTTAAGCCAGAAGGCGAACCCAAACAGTAGCTGCATTCATTCCCCTCCCGCCGCCTCTTCTCTGGTCGCCGTCGCCCGGTAGCCATGGCTCGGCCGAAGGTAACAACATACGCCATACTCCCGCCGGAGCGGCGCTTTAATATGGAAATTTTAGTGGTCATGCATGCATCTTTTTGTGCTAGCACTCCTATATAAGGGTTGACGGGTCGCTTCCCGCGGATGTGCGCGGGCGGTGGAAGAGGAAGGAGAAGGGAAGCGGGCTGTGGAGTAACGTTTTTTACCACAATTTCTTAGGAAACTGAGTGCAATAATTGAGTAGTTTTGCAAACTACCAGTACTACACCTGAAACGGTTCAAAACCTATACTCCCTTGCCAGTGCGCGCTTCCCGCGTGAAACGGTCAGCGTCGCCCTGGAGCGTCAGTGCCGCATTAATGCCCGGCCAGAGCGGAGGCGACCTCTCACTGGCGCCGGCTTTGAAGTGGCGCGACGGCCGAGAGAGCGCCGCTTCCCGGTGCATGCGACTGCTCTGCGTCGAGACTGGCCATAGGCCCTGTTTGGATCCATGGGTTAGAGTTAGTTTGAGCTAGTAAAATACATAAAATACACTCTTATAAAAACAGAGTTGGCGATGATGGTGTGCCTGCCATCCTGCAATATAGGCCGTCCGATTTATATCTGACGGATAGGAAAGAAACTATGGCAATTTTGCAAAAAGGTACCCACACACCTCTTCACATTTGCAAATAAGGCCTTCCCTCGTTCATCCTTTTCTCTCACAAGATAAACTAGTCATACAAATGCATCTTGATGTTACGTGCAACGCACGGGCATCTTGCTACTAAGAATAAAAACAAACGACAAAAAAATATTTGGACGGTGGTTCAAAGTCATGACCGCGGGCATTGCGGACAAGGTGGCCTTGTATTGGTATGCTGAGCCGTCTATTTTAACACACAGGAGCTGGTGTGGTGATTATACACACACGCACGCATGCACACAAACTGCATCCACACAACACTCACACAAACACATGCACCCACGCACGCACGCAACACTCACACGTACACACGCAGCCACGCACGCATGCAACACTCACACGCACACACGCACGCATGCATGCACACACCAGTACACCACACGACCAACACACACTCTCACGCTCAAGTGCTCAACCTACACGTGCATGCGCACACATCAGGCCCTGACAGACACATACACAACCAGGTGATTCCCGCGCACGGGTTGGAGTCTTGTCGCGCCTGCGTAAATTTGTGTTTATCTGACCTTTTCCCTATGTGAACTGACAGGTGGGACCCACAAGGAACGTGGTCTATTTTACTAGTCAACATGGCGCCACACAGACTATCTGGCCGGTCAACAGAGTGCAATCCGATGCCGAACCGTGAGCAAGTGACCGTATAATCACCGCAAAACGTATAGAGTGACCGTAATCAGCTTATTCTGAAGTTCGATGACCGTATTACGCTTTTCTCTCTGTAGGCCCTCCAAAACTACATCTCTACACGTTCTCGCATGTTACATCTAACAACTGTGCAATACATCACTACTACTACACTCTAACACAATAAATCATATGTGTTTTTAGTTTTACTAGATATCATATTGTTACTTATAATTATTCAGTTTGCATACATTAAAATTGCCTTTGAAATGTATGGCCAGTATCATCTACCACGCGGGAAAAATCCCGCCCTTTCCTGTTTAATCGGGTTTGTATCGATGGATCGTGCGAAACAACAAAACTATAGTACTATACAGTACAAGTGACAGTTCACTGGGCCGTCGTGTCGTCTACTCCTCCGTCGTAAGAGTGGAGCGCTCGCTTTCATAAATCTTCTAGTCCCTTTCGCCGACACGCGGGACATCAAGCTACCGGGTCCACGTGCCATACCGGAATACAGTGCAGAGCAGCCGAGGTGAAGCACCCCAGTCATGGCACCGGCGTAGTAATGAGCAATGAGGCGTCAAATCACAAAGCTGCACCTTTCCCGCAGTTAAGTTGGAGGGATGACGTAATAATGCTAAAAAAAAGAAGTTGGAGGGACGAAGCAACCATCATTTCACTCGTTGCTGAATCCGCTTCTCCCTCATCTTCTTCAACTTAACCACGTGTTGCTTCTGCCGTTGTTCTGCCTCATGTGGGACGCGGATCGGCTTGGTAAAGCACTGACACGTGGGACCCCATGTTAGCAAACCGCCAGGACAACGTCCTCTAAAAATAAGAAACCTCCCCCGCCATCCGCGCAGCAAAATCACCTTCTTTTTACTAATCTTGATTCTATACTTTTTTAGATCAATATAATTGAGATTTTTATAGATAGCACACAGGAGCAAAACCAAGTGGTATGGTTAAGGGCATCCACAATGTGTAGCCAAATGTGAAAATAGCTTTTGGCATCGTGGGAACCATTTTGGACGGTGTTGGCAAAGCCAAAAAGATGGAACCGAAGCTCCCTGATTGATTGATTGAAGGAATAGAAAAATGCAACGTCTCTCCTCTTTCTCCCATGCTTGGACGCATGTAGTACAGTATAGAGCATAGAGTCTACTCCCTTGTCCCTTCTATCACAAATCAAAAAGCAGTGAGGCGTCAAATCACAAAAAGCAGACGAAGCAACCATCATTTCACTCTTCGCTGACTCCGCTTCTCCATCGTCTTCTTCGATAAACCATCTCACCGCACTAAGCTGGACGGACGATGCTATTGTGTACTCCTAGTAGTACTAGTCCTTTGGTTCAACGGACTTCCTGGATGCAAATAAGGCGGTTGTCTCGGCTTGCAGGTGGCACTTGCGAACGACTTACTATGGTCTCCCTCAATGGTGTTCTCCGTCGAACGCACTTCGCCAAACCACAAAAAAAAGATATCGTCGACGTCACCGCAATGGGGAAGGAAGTCAAATATAGTTACTACCTCCATTTTTTTGTACACAAGGCAGTACATCAAAATTACAATTTGAAAAAGGCCACTAACACTAATCGAGGCAAAATTGATGGGGTTTGCCTCGTACTAGCAACCAAGGACATTAATATCCCCTGCATGCATGCGGAAGTGAGAAGGTTGGTTTGCATGGCGCTGCATTAATCAAGTGATGAGGAGTGAGATGGTTAGCTGTTTGGTCTTTGGAGAAAAAAATACGCATTAATTGACACGTGAAACGAGGATTTGTATCGATTAAATCCCGCGAAGGAAAACCCTGCCTTTCTTTTTTAGCACTAGTACTCCTAGTACGTACGTACTTATCCTGTTTGGGTCTAGGCCTTGCATTGCCAAACTTCACCACACATTTTTTCCAAGCTTGCCTAAAGTTTTAAAAATAAGAAGGAGGTACACTTGGGCACGGCTGTCGCGGTCGCGCCGCACCCTCACATGGTCGCTCCTGCACGCCGCGGTCGCACTGCACCCTCACACATTCGCTCCTGCACCCCGCAAACCCAACCAAGGGAACGCACCCTCACTGACACGTGCTGTCGAATGTGAACAAACCAAACTCAGCCATCCTATCGCTGACACATAATTTTCATTCATAGAGTATGTTTATCCAACCGCATGTTGGGGAGTATCCATACGACCCGTGCAGTGGTCTGTTGGGGAAGAAGAAGAGGTGAGGAAGAAGGAAAGAAGGGTTAGGAGACATAGGATATTCATCCAACCGCCTGAAATGGTAGACTGACCCAAGTCAGGCGACTTGCATAACAAATATATGTTTTTACACAGAAAAAGATCCATAAAAGCAACAACATAAATAAAAACTATCATTGCTCGTGGAAAGAGACGACCTCGTCGTCTTTGGCTGCCGGCGCAAACCAGCCATAGCTGCCGACGTGTGTCTCCGCACTGTGGTTGTCCTCGGCCTCCAGCTACTCGTTCAAGCGGAGCGTGCGGGCGCTCTGCACGGACGAGAGCACATCCCGGTTCAAGTCGAGGACGTCCAGTTCCGCCTGCAGGCGGGCGCGCTCCGCGTCGAGTCGAGTCTCCGCCGCCCAGTTCAAGTCCAGGACGTCCGGTTCCACCTGCAGGAGGGCATCGATGAGAGCGGCATCCGCGCGCTCTGCATCGAGTCGAGCCTCTGCCGCCCGGTTCAAGTCCAGGACGTCCGGTTCCGCCTGCAGGATGGCCTCGATGGCAGCGGCATCTGCGCGCTCCGCCTCAAGTTGAGCCTCCGCCGCCCGGTTCACATCCATGACATTCGGTTCCGCCTGCAGGAGAGCCTCGATGGTAGCGGCATGCGCGTGCTCCACGTCGAGTTGAGCCTCTGCCTCCCGGTCCTCCTTTAGTATCGCCATGTTGAACC
Organism: Aegilops bicornis; assembly: GCA_021605145.1. NCBI lineage: Eukaryota > Viridiplantae > Streptophyta > Magnoliopsida > Poales > Poaceae > Aegilops > Aegilops bicornis. Next base: position 635,626,642 of record CM038674.1, on the reverse strand, counting down.
GCTGATCCGCCTGCACCATGGGGGACTCGGACGCCGGCACGAAGTCGACGTCCATCGTCTCATACCCATCGGGGGCCTTCTGCGCCGCGACCTCTGCCATGAATATTGGATCAGCTTCCTCCTCCTCGTAGCTTGGCTCCAAAGAACTCGGGGATTGGCCCGCCGCAAAGCGAGCTTGTGAACGGAGGTTTCCGCGCGGCGCTCCGGCGTCAGCATCTTGTAGTAAGTGATCTTGCGGTGCACCATGGCTTTCCGGCGAACTAGGGGACGCTTGATGCGGGCTAGGGGATCGAAAGGTAGGGGAATGGGCTGGAGATTTGGTGTGGTTTTAGGGCAGTGGCTGGCGTAGGCCGAGCAGCGAAGTTTCTGGTGTGAATAGTGGTTTCGGTGACGACCGGTCAATCGGTTTTGACTGTACATCGCTGTTGTCGCGTTCGCGTTGCAGCCCGGCACGCTGGACCCTCCACGTCGCTCACCGAATGGAATGCGCTTTGTCTTGCGTTTTCGCTCGCTTGTGGGACCGCAGTTGAGAGCAAACCGACGTCCCTCCCTCTCCCCCGCCCGCATCATTTATTATACTACCACTCCCTCCGTTTTATGCGGAGTAAATAAAAACAGAGGGAGTATACTACGGATGAGGATCCCCTGACGTGGTTGAACCCATTGAGTAACTATGCGGGGCCTAGCAAGCATGGGGTCTGCCAGTAAGTGACTGAAAGGGAGGGTAAGGCAGGGATACCTATGTCAGAGGTTCCACTTCCACTACTACTCCCTCCTTCCATTTACTATACAGGGCCTAATGCGTTTTTCGAGGCTAACTTTGACCAAATATTAGAGTAATAATATATGACATGCAACTTACACAAAGCATACGGTCAAATTCGTATGTGAAAGGAGTTTCCAATGATATAATTTTCACATTATACATCTCATGTACTATTGATCTTGTCAATAGTAAAATGCGGTTTTAAAAACGCATTAGAGCATGATTAATAATATAGCCAGTCGATGGCTATGAGGGACTGCCATGTCATCTATAGCCATCGTCTATTATATGCACTCATACGGTAGTGTGGGCTATAAGGTTGGCTATTTCCCACAAAAAATATGTAAGGTTGGCTATTGTATTAGTACTTTTTTCCACCTCCTCTCTATCTCTTTCTTCATATTTATTGTACTAGTATTTAACTAGGAATGCGTATATAGCTAAGGCTCTTGCATGAGAGCTCACTTCCCTTACTTTTTCACATCTCTCTCCTCCACATAGGCCCTATATAAATGGAAGGAGGAGTACAGATGTTGTCGATCTAACGTGTACTATTGGACAGGGAGCTTAAAAAAGTTACTATTGGACTGGCTATACGTGGCGAAATCCTAGCAGGAAGAGCATGCACGAGAACAAGCACATTCAGGTGGTTGAAAACAAATTGGAAACCATCTCGAGTACAAATCTAGGAGTACGTACAAATCTAACAATATTGATTGGGCGTTGTTGAATGTTGATACCTTTTTGATCAAACTAGAGATACTTTGACTACACATAAAACTTATATGTAAACTAAAAAGGATAATAGGGAGTATATTGTATGTTCAAAAACGAAACGAACATTGAATACCCTTTATATATGATTTACGGATGCTATGATCACCGGTTCAAAATTTTGAATCCGCCTTAGGTATCACGTGCCCCCACTCGTTCTCTCGATTTCATCTCGTGGTCCGGAGATCTATTGAAAGAGGACTAGGGTGTGTACATGCAAATGATACTCGGTGGAATGTTCAAATGAGGCATGCGGGAGGATGGACTCGACTGGAGGGCGACATGATCGATGGAGAAGAGGGTTGGAGAGGAATGAGAAATAAGCAAACGCCACATGATTATACTTGAACGGCTCAAATAAACAATAAGTTGTCTCGCTTGGCCTACATAGTGAAAGGCCTAATGCGCAACGCGGAGCACCGACCCTCGAATATGGCGGGAAAACAGGGAAACCGAAATGTGGGGCACACCCGTCGGGACGACGTAGCGCAGACTAGTCCAATGGAGGAGCTGGCCCACGACCTCCTCGCCACCGACAACCATTCATGTGGGTCGTTGGGGCCAACAACGGGGCGTAGCTCCAGCACCGCCTCTGGACACGACAATCGCGGTGAGCGACACGCTCATATCTTCGCTAGACACGGTCGGTTTCAGTGTGCCGAGGGTGGCGTTAGTGCTGTGGCACGACCAACAGTATGTTTGGTTGGTGCCCAAGGTTGCCCCATCAAAGCATTGGGTACCAAAAATTTTGGTTGAGGTATTGGTTGCCCATGATTTGGCTGACATTGGCAAGAAAAATGAACTAGAGTTGGCTAGAGTTCATTGGCATGCCAAAAAAATGGCAACCATCCAAACAAAGACCAATCTTTGGGTCATGACAAAATTTTTGGTTGAGGTATTGGTTGCCCATGATTTGGCCGACATTGGCAAGAAATATGAACTAGAGTTGGCTAGAGTTCATTGGCATGCCAAAAAAATGGCAACCATCCAAACAAAGACCAATCTTTGGGTCATGACCAAAATTTTGGTAAGGTGCACTTTGGCCACAATCCAAACACACCCCAACACCCGGCTCGCCGAGGATGCACGGGGCGCCGCGACGCGTCAGCGGAGTTGTGTAGCACGGCCAACTGCATCCTCTGGACCTGAGACCATGCCGGGTCGTCTTGCTTTTTCAATGACATGCGGGGATCGCATGTGAGCAAAGGGCATCTCCAACGTTGCCATGACCGCAACTGACTACCCTGACACACCAAAACCCTCGTCCCTCGCGCCGTCGCGACATGCTCCCAGCCGGCGCCGGCTGCCTGCATTCATGCCGTCCGTTCGTATGTCGTCGTTAAGAGGCTCGGTGCCCGAGGAACCAACTCCGGCGACTTAATGACGCACCCGGACGCTTGGCCTCACCGGAATGCGCTACTTAAAGCGGCAATGCCCAGCTAACCTCCACACCATAGCGCATCGTCCTCCTACCTGGCACCACATCCGCCATGACCGCAAGTGTGAATGCTCCGCGGGAGAGCTTGTCTTCGGGGATGAAGCTCAAGGTCGCCGCCCTCGCTCAAGTCGCCTCTCGCGATGCAATATCGGCATAGCCGGACGCGGACGCGACCGCACAAGCGGTGGCCACGCTGGCGGCCGACGACGGGAGCACCGTCAGCCACGCGTCCTACTTGCCGCCGTCCAACGTCCGGCACCGCCGAGGTCGGGGACTCCTCCGAGGATGAGTGGGGCATGGGAGGCGGCAGGGCATGGTGTGCCAACTGGCCGGTCCGTATCCCGTGTTCTACTCTTCCTCGCCGGAGACCGCACCTTCACTTCATGGGTCTTGAACCCCGCTCCCGCATATAGAGATCGCAGATGGAGGGCGTCGGTCGCCGGAGAATAGGTTTAGGGTCGGGTTTCTTTTATTTTTCTGTCCTATAAAAGTTCGAAATGTAATGAAAATCTGCCGTGTTTGCATTAATCTCGGCCGGTGTATATGAACTTTCACAATAATATACATATTGTAGGAGTACTAGCAAGATGCCCTTGCGTTGCACGGAAGATCAAGATCTTGTGGGAGAAAAGGATGAACGAGGGGAAGCCTTATCTGCAAATGTGGAGAGGAGTGCGGGTAAATTGTCATAGTTTCCTTCCTATCCGTTAGATATAGATCGGACGACCTATATTGCAGGATGACAGGCACACCATCAACACCAAATCTACTTTTTATTGAACCGAGACAAATCTAACATGTGAAGTAAAATAAACACATGGGGTCTATACATACACAATTTATCTTAGGCACTCCAATAGTACGTCCACTACACATTCACGCATTTCACATCTTTATACATCTACGAGAACCTACGAAAAGGTTAACGTAAATTGCCTCTCTCTCTCTCCTCCCCTGATTTTCATGGTGGTGGGCCCCTCCCTCCCCCAATCTACAATAAATAGCTCACATGTTTCACATTACGTTAATTACGTAACTGGGATTACGTAGGTGTAGCATTACTCGTCCTAAAAACCCAACGAAGGAAACCTCCCAGCATATCGCGCGGGAAAAGACCCGGCCGTGACGTTTTAGTCGGGATTACCGGATTACTTGTAGTATTATCGATTGATCACGCTAAGCAACAATTTTTTTTGAGGGGGCGAAGCACCTAGTTTAAAAGGAAAAAGGCGGTACACTCACATCACTCCTGTCGCGGTCGCATTGCACCCCACACACGTTCGGTCCTGCACACGGCTCACGCAAAAGGAACACGCTTCGGCTTGCCTCTTCACTGACACGTGGGACTGCACTTGGAGAAACCGACCATGCGCCAAACTCCCCCCGCCCACTGCGCGAAAATCCGCCCCCACACAAAAATTCCCCCAAAATCCGATTCAACCGCCCTTCGGCCAACTAGCCAATAATATTCCCCAAACCCCCTCCCCCCTTCCCCCTCCACTCCATTCGCTCCGCCAAAGCTGACCTCCCCACCGCGCCGATACATCGGCCCACGGTTCGTCGAGGGGACGCACAGCGATCCTCTCGCTCCCACAGTACACTCTCGTAAACTGCCGTCCTGTAGCCGCGCCACCACCTCTAGCTACGTTCTTGTGGAGGCGCACGACGGTCAGCGCCGCCACCGCTGGCGACGTTCGTGTGGAGACGCACGACGGTCAGCTTCTCCCACGGTACACGCATTCTAGACTGAGACCCCGTTCATGTCGATGTAGCGCTGAATGTTAGCTGATAGACGCTGTTAATCTCACTGTTTGCCGAAGTAGTTTACTGTCAATATGCTCTGCTTAAGAAGCTTCCTTGCCTGCTCGCACTCAATCTGCTTAGCTGAGATGGCATGCCAAGGCCGATTAGTTGCTAAAATATCCTGCCATATATTTATTGTGACGCAGATTGCCATGGTCTAGTAGCCAATCTGTTAGGTGAAATAGCTCTACACCGTTTTATACTCGATCTTTGTTGCTGCGATGGCCTTCGATAGTTTGATGGCTGTGTGCTCGGCCTCATTGATCTTTGAAACAGCCTGCCATAATTTAGCACTCAAATCTGTTTGCTGAATTAGCTTTACATATATTTCGTTACTTAGATCTACTCGTCCAAATATCTTGCCATAGCTTTAGACATCGACCTAGGTATTTTTTTTCTGGACTTCATAAAAAAGCATATATGTTTTTCCTGTAATATCTAGTAGAAGAACTAATTTGTATGTCTAACAGATGGACCGGACTTGGATAACTTCTGCTCGAAAATTCTTCGCTGCATATGTCGAGGGGGTTGAAAACTTCATGAACTTTATCAGAGCTGAGTACGGTGATCCGAAATCATATGTGCTCTGCCCGTGTAGCAGTTGTATGAATTCAGTTACAAGACCCCAGTCAACTGTGCAAAATCATCTACACTTTTATGGGATGTCAATCACATATACTAGGTGGGTTCATCATGGTGAAGCTGTGAACGTCAATGTTATTGACTACGTGGAAGCAGTAGATCGCCATCTTGATCTGCCTGATGCTTAGGTGGAAGAGGAGGAGGAGGAGGTGGTGGTGGCGGAGCCAATGAGTTTGACCAACATTGAAACACTGCTACGAAATGCTCGTGCATTCCGTGAACTTTCACCTGCAGAAGAAAAACGACGGGCCCACATATTGGAACAATGCAACGTGGCTGTCACCCCCGGAAATAAGCTGTCAGTATTCTCAGCTATGGTCACCTTTCTTCAGGTGAAGATATCTGAGCGGATGACCAACAAATCACTTGATGCGATGTTGGCTGCTTTCCGCAAATCTTTCCCAGATGCATCTGAGATGCCACACACCTACAGTAAAATGAAGAATTTCCTTCATGCTGTTGGAATTGGATATGATATGATCCATGTTTGTAAGAATAATTGTGTTCTGTTCCGGAAGGATTATGCCAACTTAAGTGAATGCCCGAAATGCAAATCATCAAGATGGAAAGATGGCGATGCTGTGAAGAGGATTCCTCATAATGTTCCGAGACATTTTCCAATTACACCAAGATTGCAGAGGTTGTTTCATGATGCTGAAACAAGAGAGGATGTACTGTGGCATTCTAGGAACCAGGAGTACAGAGATCAAAATGTAATGAGCCATCCATCTCATGGTAGTGAGTGGAAAAGCTTCAATGATAAACACAAAAAGTTTGCTGCTGACCCAAGAAACATTAGACTTGGCTTAGCTTCAGATGGATTTAAACCATTTGGCCCCCAGAGCGCCACATATAGCATGTGGCCAGTGCTTGTTATCCCTTACAACATGCCTCCAAATGTCTGCACCAAAGAATCAAACAACATGATGGCCTTGCTCATCCCAGGTCCAAAAAGTCCTGGAAAGGGTTTTGATTTGTTCATGGAGCCTCTTGTGGAGGAATTTCAACAGCTATGGAGGGGTGTTCTCACTCGAGACCTATATAGCAGCCCGCCAAATTGATTTCTTTCTGCGTCTTGTTATAATTTGGTGCGTCCATGATTATCCGCTTTGGGCACTATGTCGTATGAGCGACACATGGTTACAATGCATGTGTTCGCTGTGACAGGAATCCGCTGTCATACGCAATACTTAGCAAGATATGTTACATTGGACACCGCCGTTTCCTTGCCAAGGACAAGACGCATCCTAGAAAATACCGAAGACATGTGTTCAATGCAAAGCATGAAAACCGTGATGCGCCAAAGAGGCTCACCGTTGATGAGTTGCAAGTGGAATTAGAGAAGTTCAGGCATATTACACCAGGAAACCATCCTGGTAATGGTAGCAGGAAAAGGAAGCGTGGCAGGGCAGAAGAGAGATTATTGTTTACCCGCAGGTCCACTTTGTGGGACTTGGAGTATTGGAAAGATTTGGATCTGCGGCATAATCTTGATGTGATGCACATCGAGAAAAATATATGTGACAGCATTATCGGCACACTTCTTAATATTGAAGGCAAGACAAAAGATACCTTAAAATCTAGGATAGATTTGACACACCTGGGTATCAGAAAGGATTTGCAGGTGCAAGATGAAGGTAAACCACGGGATATGGCACCAGCTGTGTACGTCTTGGACAAGGTAAAAAGAAAAGAATTCTGCGAGGTCCTGTCACGTGTGAGATTCCCACATGGATTTGCTTCCAACCCTGAAAGGAGAGTCAGTGCAGATGGAAACAAGGTACAAGGGTTGAAAACTCATGACTGCCACGTCCTACTTCAAAGGGTTTTACCTGTTATCCTTAGAGGATTGGGCCGTCCTGAATTATACAGAGCAGTTGCAGAGTTGGGAAAATTCTTCAGGGAACTCAAATATTAGGATAGATGCTTTGGAGCATCTTAGAGACAAGATACCAACTATCCTATGCGACCTTGAGAAGATATATCCTCCAGCCTTCTTTGATGTGATGGTGCATTTGGCTGTTCATCTACCTAATGAGGCACTACTTAGAGGTCCAGTACAGTATGGCTGGATGTACCCTATTGAAAGGCGGCTAGGCACTTTCAAGGGCTATGTTAGGAAACAGACCTAGACCCGAGGGTTCCATTGCAGAGGCCTACATTGCTACTGAAGCGTTGACATTCTCGCTCAAAATACATTGAAACAAATTGATCAGCTTAGCAAAGAGGTGGGTGAAGACAATCCCGGGCTCAATGTTTTCAATTATTCTGCTCGAAAGTTACAAGGAAGAGTCGACAAGAGGACAAACCTAAAGATTTGGACAAAATGGTTTGGTATGTGTTGAATAACTGTCTGAGATACTACCTTATATCAAGTAAGTGCAAGATCGCAGCTTATACATCGTAATCTACTAAACTTGCAGCACATTCTTATATATTTAGATGTTTGACGCGATCACTATGTTGTGCAGCATCTACAAAAAGGAGTTACTGTCGCAAAATCCAAGAAACATTGACAAACTGGTTATGGCAGGATTTGCGAAATGGTTCAAGAACCATGTAAGCTTTTGAATTGCACTATCAATTGTTTTAATATATTGAGTACATAAGATGATCAGCTTGTCTATTTTCTAACCATAGGTTAAGAAGATGCGGGAGGATGGGCAGGCAGTTGATGATGCCCTTTACTCACTTGCAATGGGTCCTGATACTCGGGTAAGACATTATGAATCTTGCGTTGTTGGAGATGTGCGCTACAACACCCTTGCACGAGAAGAAGGCAGGAAGACACAAAACAGTGCCATCATGAGCACGGATACGTATGACAAAGAGACAATCAAATGTATGCTAACATAATGTATATTGTTCAGTTGCGATATATCTCGATTTCGAGGATCATCGGTGTGTGGTTACATGTCTGTCGTTGGTATAACCTGTTTTCCGGGATCGCAAAACCCGAGCTGATGATTATTTCAAATCCATCAATGTCAAGGCAGCGTACTGCACCAACGAGCCTTTTATTTTGGCAAATCAAGCAACACAGATATTTTTCTTGGAATACACATTTGCACGTAGCGATGACTGGAGAGTATTGCAAAGGTTTGAGCAGAGGAATTCGTTTAATGAAGTTGCACAACAAGATGATGCTTACACTGCTCCTGATGTACAAGATAACACAGATGTTCCTAATATCTTTGAGAACCATCACGTCAATGACGCCGGCAAAAAGATTGCCTGTCGTGCTGTGGGCATACAAGAGTTGATCAAGAAGAAGCCAATGTTCGAGGACGCTGAGGACGAAGAAGAAGATGACACCGTGGGGAATTACGATTCAGACTGATACACATGGTGAAGATGTTGACGCTGCTGTTGCGGATGATGATTACATTGCTTTTGTCGTATTTCCTGTTAGAAGACGTTTTTTTATCTACTATGTGAAATTGTGTTTGCTATGATAACTGAAACCTGATGAACATGTTGTTTAGTATTTTGCTGTGAGAACATCACTTGTTATGTATGCTGATTTGTGTTTGGTGATTGTATGAAAACTAAAACATGATGACATTGTTGTTTAGTTGTACTCATATTTGGCTGTGAAACTTGATTTTGATGACATAGTTTGTTGTTGGACTGCAATTTGCTCGTCGTCTTCGAATGAGAATAAAGCTGACCCGATAGGGCCTCTGCTATTTATTTATTTATGAGCAAAAGGGGATACCCCCTGATTTCCGTTAATAGAAATCACTAGATGTTCACAACACTACGCCCAGCCTGCTACACAGGTTTCATTCATTACTAGTTTCAGCAAAGTGCTCATGTCATAGCCACTGAATACATCATGAGTGCTACATACACTGCAAATAAAGAGACAATCATCCTACAGAGCACATCGATTTTTCCCATTATCTTCACAATATCTTTCATCTCCTCATTGCTGTCAAGGCCGTTCAGCAGCTGTTGCTTGGGCATGATCAGAGGAACTGCATCTTTAACCTTCTGCTCTGCATCTTCCTCTTCCTCGTTCCTTCCGCCATTTGTCCAACACCCCAACCTGCTGGTATTGGGATTCCTCGGCTAACCAAATAATCAGCGTAGTTGCATTCCCCCACATCATCAACTTCCCAGAAATACAAATCACATGAATCTTCCCTTTTCTACACGAATCAAATTGGAAGATCATCAACCAAACTATTAAAAAAATCAGCAACTGAAAGCAGCAGAACAACACTGAAACATATTATTACCCCATGATTCGGGCATTTGTAGAAGACTCGGCGAGGGTTGAGGATTGTGGTTGAGACGCGACAGATGACTCTGCATGATTTGCAGCAGTGGCACCACACCAACGGCAGCGGGTTGCGATGAGCAACCGGCTATGGTGCGCGTGCCGGCGGGGGTGTGATGAGACCCACAGGCGATGGTACGGGTGGCGACTTGGCGCATATTTGGTTGTTGCCTGCTGAAGAGCGGGTGGACGAGCAGCCAACGGACATGGTTGCTGCGCCGAGCTTCCGATGCTAGGCAGAGTAAGTAGAGAAGAGGAGAAGTGAACGTTGGATATGTCAGTTTCATTACTTGCAGAGTAGCATAGCACCATATATAGTCATAGTCTAGGTTTGGATTCAAACTAGCTACATGAGCACGTCTCTCTTTTTTCTAAAACTCCGCAACGTCTCTTTACTGGTACACTAACTTGTTCTGTACGCCTTCCTAAGTCTTTGATTTTCTTTCCCTTTTTTTTGCGAGGAAGGAAGGAGGACAAAATTGAGAGTTCCTGGGACTCGAACCCAAGACCTCTCGGTTGAAAACCAAGGGTGCTAGTCACTTATGTGGCGAACGTTCCCTGTGAGGAGGACGACAGACGAACGCATTTTCCTCGCAGTTTTCTTCCTATATATAAAAAAGTATGCTACTTGGTGTCCGCTTAGTCAACAAACGATTGTGCCAACCTTGACCATTGGATTGACATTCAACGTCTGTCGCGTTTCTTCAGTCTCTTCTTCCTCGAGCCGCCAAAGCCAAACCAGCGCCGGCGGGACCGCCTGCTCCCGCCTCCCACGGCTGGCTGTGATCTTCCCCGGCTCCTGTTCGTTCCGGTCCGAGGCCACACCATCGTCCTCCGCCTTGGTTACATTGGGCGCTCGCCCTCGGTGTTGTCAACATGGTCAACAACGGAGAGGAATAAGGAGATGACTGTACATGGTGAGGATGACAGTAGGGACCCAGCAGCGCGCGCAGTAATATTGTTTTTTCGGGACAGAGAAGGGTATCAACTGGGTTGTGCAAGACCCGTGGCTCGTCTAGCCCAGGCTTTTATTTCATATGTTTAGCACATAACCAGCCCAGTTTGTTTTTTTCCTTTCTGAAAATGGCTAGCCAGCTATTTTGTTTTTTTGCAGAATAACCAACGTAGGCCTACTTGTTTTTCACGCTCACCGGGCCGGAAATCTTTCAAGACAAGGAGGGATGCATTTTGCCCAGAAAATGGGCTATAAGTCATAAGAAATGGGCTATAAGTAATAATAAATAGGCTGTAAAATGAAAAAATACAACAAACAGGCAATTAGTTCCAAAATACTGTTTTCTTTCGGATTTTGATATTTTAAATTTCATTGTTTTTAAAGCGGTAAAATTTCATTGAATTTAAATTAAGGTATATTTAGATTTAAAATTAATTTGAATCTGGCTAGAAATTTCGGGCTGTATGTTTGTTTGGGACCGATTTGGAGGTTGACTTGTGCGTCTACTAGGTTGGCGTGTACTTTGGCTTTGTGAACTTAGTCCACAACGATTCTAGCAGCGATGACCGTTGGATGTTAATCCAACGGCCGTCTTCTTCTTCAATATCTGATCTTCTTGCTCCGGCCGCCCAAACCAGCTCGGTGGGACTGCACTGCTCCGCCTCCGTGGCCGGTCTTTGCCGCATAGGCCGCACCGCCCACCCTACTTCATTCTTGGCGAGCCATTCCTCTACTCACCCACACCTCCTGTTATTTTCCGGCGACGGCAGCTGGACCAGTAAACCCTCGTACTCCCCACCGCGTGGGCAACCATTGTGAGTCTTCCCCGGCTCCGTGTCGCTCCCTTCCTAGGCCTCGCCGTCGTCCACCACCATGGTGCTCTCGGTGCGTCCTGGTCAACGTGGTCAACGAACGACATCCATCGGACGTGGACTGTACGTGGAGAGGCTGACAGCTGGGTCCACGGCCGCACACAAGGAAATGCCTCCTTATTATGCGCAAAATAATGATTCCTCCACCTGACAGCTGGGACCCACCGGAAGGGCCTCTGTATTTCGCGAAAAAACTTTCCCCCCGCTGACAGGTCGGACCCACCAACTATATCTTCGCATGCAAGGAAGTGCCTCCTTATTACGCACAAAAAATGAATACCCCTGCTAGCTGGGACCCACCATAGTGGGGGGATGACTTTTGGGCCAACTAAGTTAATGGGGACGGAGGGCTTTGTCAACTTAGTCAATATGAATGATTCTAGCTCCAGTGACCGTACGATGTACATGCAACAGACGTAGTGCTTCTTCAACCTTTGGTCTTCTTGCTCCAGCCGCCCAAAGCAGCGCCGGTCGTGCCGCATGCTCCTGCCTCCCGTGGACAGCTGTGCTGCCGCAGAGGCCTCACCGGCCCCTACTATTCCCACCGCTGGCCAGGCCCTGCGGCGACGACAGCCTCACACCGCAGCCGAACGGTGAACCTCAGATTCCTCTTTGCGCGGGCTTCCACTGCCGTGTCTTCCCCGGCTCCGCGTCGTCCCCTTCCTAGGCCTCGTCGTCGTCCACCGCCGTGGTGCTCTCGGCGCGGCGTGGTCAATGTGGTCAAGGAACGACTTCCATCGGACGTGGACTGTACGTGGAGAGGCTGACAGCTGGGTCCACGGCCGCAGCAAGGAAGTGCCTCTTTATTACGCGGAAAATAATGATTCCTCCAGCTGACAGCTGGGACCCACCGGACGGGCCACTGTATTTCACGAAAAAACGTTTCCCCCTGACTGCTGGGAGCCACCAGCTACATCTTCGCACGCAAGGAAGTGCGTCCGGGCAAAAAAAAAAACGATTCGCTTCCCACCGCTGGGACCCACCAGCTACATCTTCGCACGCAAGGAAGTGCGTCCGCAAAAAACGATTCGCCCCGACCGCTGGGACCCACCATCTACATCTTCGCACGCAAGGAAGTGCGTCCGGTAAAAATGATTCACCGACTACCGGGACCCACCAGCTACATCTTCGCACGCAAGGAAGTGCGTCCGGCAAAAAAACGACTTCGCCCGGATCATTGGACCCACTGGCTACATCTTCGCACGCAAGGAAGTGCGTCCGCAAAAACGACGGTTCTCGACTGCTGGGACCCACCATCTACATCTTCGCACGCAAGGAAGTGCGTCCGGGTCAAAAACCGATTCGCCCCTGACTACTGGGACCCACCAGCTACATCTTCGCACACAAGGAAGTGCGTCCGGGCAAAAAAATTAACGATTCGCCCCCCTGACTGCTGGGACCCACCAGCTACATCTGCGCACGCAAGGAAGTGCGTCCAGGCAAAAAAAATGATTCGCCCCCCTGACTGCTGGGACCCACCAGCTACATTTTCGTACGCAAGGAAGTGCCTGACAGTCGGGACCCACCTTTTCGAAGTGTACGTAGCGTTATCATTCTGGTCACGAACGTGTACGTACATACTGGTGGATGTAGAGGCGCGCACGTGTCGTAGTAGAGGCGTACACGTGTCGTAGTAGAGGAGCGCACGTGGCATGTACACGTACGTACAGCGGTCAGTGTGCAAGAAAGAAAATACAGCCACATATGTGTACATACGGGCGGGGTCTCGAACGCCTACTCGCGCATACGTACAGCCAGGGCTTGTGTACATGGCTGGGTCAGAACGGAGAAACAACGTCGTCGTTGTGTTCATGGGGAGCCAACCGGCTTGGTCAGAACGGAATGCGTCATCGTGTTCATCTGGAGGGCTTGGACGGAACATGCGATGGAAGCGAGGCCTGGCATACCGTAGAACGGAGGAAACGGCCTTGTGTTCGACCGGCCACGTTCGAAACGGGATCCTGTTCATCGGGAGGGGTCTGGAGTACTGCAAAATGGAGGAAACGGACCTCCTACGGTCGAAACGGGGGTCCTGTTGATTGGGAGGGGCCTGGCGTACCGCAAAATGGATTTAAACGGACCTCCCTACGGTCAAGCGGGGTCCCGTTGATCGGGAGGGTGTGGCGTACCGCAAAACGGATTTAAACGGACTTGTGTTGGGCGCCACGGTCAAAACGGGGTCCTGTTCATCGGGAGGTGTGGCGTCGCAAAACGGACTCCACGGATATCGTTTCATCTCCACCGTCGACCTCCTCCAGCCTCCACAGGCTACCGTCGACCTCCTCCAGCCTCCACGGGCTCCTGTTCATCCAGCCTCCACCGCGCTACTCCACCGGCTAGTGTTCAACTACCCCTCCATGGGCACCCATTCACCGTCTACTGTTCATCCAGCCCTCCACGGGGTCGTCCTGTTCATCCAGAGGCAACGCCACGGGGTCCTGCATCCACCCCCACCGCTCACTGTTCATCCAAACCCCCCGCAACGCTCACTGTTCATCCAATCGATCGGCTTCAGTTAGCAGCGATGGCGAAGAATCGCCGATCGGGTTCGATTAACAGCCATCGATCGATCGCCGGGTTCGATGAACGTAGCCTGTAGTGCAATCGCTCGGGTTCAGTTAGAGCCCAACGCCTCGCTCGGGTTCGGTTGGAGCCAACGCCTCGCACACACGTGCGTACGTGTACGAGAGAAACTCACATCACTCGGCCCCCAACCTCCCACCGTAACTGGGAACTCCCCGAAATTTTCCTCGCCCTCACTTCTACCACGGTTTTTCCGCATGGACGGCCCAAAGAATGTCATGCAGCTGCATCTCCGGCCCGCCCAGGACGAAAAGCCCATTTTCTGTCATGATTTTTTGCCATAGAAGTAGGAGCCCACCACATCTATGATGATACCGGGTTTTGTCACAATTATCATCATAGAAGTGTCATATGTATGACATAATTTTTTTTGTTCAGCCCAAAATGTCACGGATGTGTCTTTTTTTTGTAGTGTCCGACTCTGGATAAGATTTGCTCTCATTGTCTTTGCTCGAAGACATATGATTTTGGTTGAGCATCACTTCAGTCATCCAACTTTGTTCACTTGGACCCCACTTAATAGTACGGTGGTTCCCATGTCTCAATAAATAAGAAAACGAAACTACGAAACAACTATGTCTTCGCACTCCATAGTCTTCAAGTGAATGTCTTCACAAGTCATTATCTTCATCGTGAATGTCTTCACGAACCACCATTGTCTTCAATGTCTTCATACATTTTTAGGGGTCATCTCTGGTAGGTAAACCGAATCAATGAGGGGCTACTACCTGTGTTATCCTGCAATTCTCACAAACACATTAGTCCCTCAACCACGTTTGTCGTCAATACTCTAAAACCAACTAGGGGTGTTACTAGATGCACTTACAATCTCCCCCTTTTTGGTGATTGATGACAAACTGGTTGAAGTTTTCAACGGGGATAAAAATATGTGAAAGTTAAAGATGATAGGCATTGTCTTCATAGGTTAAAAAAAAGCTCCCCCTGAAGATGTGCATATAAGTAGTTTGCGTTTGAATGCAAATGCACATGGCAGGTTTTACTTTGTGGAGATCCTCTTCAACACATGAAGATGATTCATTATGCATATGTAAAAATAATGAAGATAATGAAATGCATAATCAGAAATGGGCGTCTCCAGAATGACGTCATGCGGAATTTATCATCACATCACAAAGTAGCAACAAAAATAGGAGACGACCATCAAGTTTAAGTGTAACAACTCAAGAGCCAAAAAGTTTCAAAACGAGAGTTGTAAGAACTTAGCAAAAAAATAAGCAACCACCCCATATGGACCCGCTTGAAGACTATCAACCCATATGCTTCTCCCCCTTTTGTCAGTAAGGACAAAAAAGTTTGAAGACATAGAGTGTCTACTCGCTCTCAGGTAATGAAGATGTTGGAGCAGCAGGTTCGACGTTGGTGTTGGGCGGTGCAGACGAGCCTAGTGCAGCATCGTGATGCAGTGAAGCCGTCGCTGGTGAGGTGGCGTCATCTTCTTCATCAATGACTCTGTCAACAACAGTTGCAACCGAAGATGAATACTCTAAATCTTCAATGGAAGGAGTTGGATGCCAACTTGCAGATTGCGGAGGCCTGGAATCAAACTTGTAACGTTCTGTGAAGCCATCTTCGCGAAGATCATCTTCAGAACAAAGCAGTGTGAGGCTCTTCCAGGACTGCCAACATGCTTCATGCGCAACGAATGAATTCTTGGTGGCTAAATTGCGAATGCAATTGACATCAACAAGAAGACTCTGCATCTGACGCTTCAGCCAGTCGTGATGCCTATCCTACTTCTTATGTAGTGATACAAGAAGCTCTCGGTCGTTGAGGACACGAGGACGCCTCTGAGGCCTTTGAGCAATCGTACTGGCGGTGGCATCGGTGTTGGCACAATGCAGAAAACATAAATGACCAGCAAGAGGACCATCAGGGTCAGGAGGATTTGGCACATGAATACCTTCAATAGGCTGAGTGAAGCTTTGATTATCAGCATTGTGCTCATGGAGTGGTTTCTTAGCAGGCTCAGGGTAGATGGCTTCATAGGACATATCAACATCAGGCAAGAATATGACATGATTGTGCGCTGAAGGTTGATAGTTGACAGTTGAGTGAAGCTTGATCAATCGCATGATCCATGGTGCATAGAATTTGAGGCCAAAAAGATCAATTCTAGAGGAGGCAAGCTGACGGATGAAGAAATCTTGAGTGTTGAACCTGATGCCGTTGATGATATAGAAGACCAATGTCTTCATGGTGCCTTCGAGTTTGGCATTAGGAGAGTTGCCCTTGATAGGCCATAGAGTACGCCTCAGAATGTGATAGACTGTGCGGGGTAGGTACTCGAGGTCCTTGACAAAGAATTCCTTGGGATATTCAGCGTCGCTTGACAATGGCTTCATCATGCTGAGCATCTGACTCATATTTGGATCAGGCTTCTGAAAGATGCTCTACAGTTTATTGGCATGAAGCTGACAACCTGGTTCATAGAGATCTCCAGGAGTGGGCAGGGAAGTTAGCTCGATGATATCCTGAGCTTTGGCTTCATCATGGACATCACCTGTCATCCACTCAAGGATCCATGTCTTCGGATCCCTGTTGTAGCCTCTGATATGAAGCGTAGCATAGAACTGCAGCAGAAGTTCTTCATTCCAGTGTTCTGTATCAGTAACGAATGGGAGCAGCCCAACTTCTCGGAAGCAATCAAGAGCCTCTTCAAGGCATGGCAGTCCAGCAATGGCATCACAATCAAGACGCTGATGAGAAAAAATCCGGTAGTGATTGTACAGTATGCAAGAATAATAGCTGCATTGCTGGTGGCTCCAGAACCTATATGAGGTGATCTTTGGCTTCTTGTAGGGGTTCTTGGTGCTGTCGAAGAAAGTATTGTGCTCCCTGAAGCTTAGCACATTGAAGGAGCCTTGGGTAGTTGCAGCATTGGGAAGCCTTGGCAATCTGGGCTTTGGCTTATGTGTTTGAGGCCTTTGCTCCACATGATAGTCATATTGTGGACCTGGGGCAGTGGGTGGAACCAGAATGGGCCATCTAACAGTAACAAGCTCACCACCACAGTTGTAAGCGCGTTCCATAGTGTGAGGCACTTGTGGAGGAACGGTTACGTCAGAAGTGGTTGGCTGCACAGTATCTTCAGGGGCAGCATTGACTTCGGGCTCCAAATTGTCTTCAGCCATGACAACGTCATTGGCTTCAGTAGTGATGGTGGTTGCAGCCGTAGTGGCTTCAGCTTCCATGGCTTCATGAACAGGTGGGTCTAGCACAATCACATTCTCTTCTTGGACAACTTGATCACTAGCAGGGGGAATAACTTCATGTTCTTCTTCTCTTTCTTCATCGGGTGATGCAGCCGGAATGTCTTCAGCCGCTTTGGCTTCAGATTCATAAGAAGACTCGGAAGGGATGGCTTCAGGGAACACTTGAGGTGCTACTGAGCTTGTGTGTTGCACATCCTCTTCAGGAATGCTCGACATGGAGACCTGGGGCCTGATACGTCTCCAACGTATCTATAATTTTTGATTGTTCCATGCTATATTATAATCTGTTTTGGATGTTTATTGGGCTTTATTATACACTTTTATATTATTTTTGGGACTAACCTATTAGCCGGAGGCCCAGCCCAAATTGCTGTTTTTTTGCCTATTTCAGTGTTTCGCAGAAAAAGAATACCAAACGGAGTTCAAACGGAATGAAACCTTCGGGAACGTGATTTTCGGAACAAACGTGATCCAGAGGACTTGTAGTCTACGTAAAGCAATCAACAAGGAGAGCATGAGGCAGGGGGGCGCGCCCTACACCCTCGTGGGGCCCACGTTGCTCCACCGACGTACTTCTTCCTCCTATATATACCCATATACCCTGGAAACATCAGAACAAGAGCCAAAACCCTATTTCCACCGTCGCAACCTTATGTACCCGTGAGATCCCATCTTGGGGACTTTTCCGGCGCTCCGCCGGAGGGGGCATTGATCACGGAGGGCTTCTACATCAACACCATAGCCTCTCCGATGATGTGTGAGTAGTTTACCTCAGACCTTCGGGTCCATAGTTATTAGCTAGATGGCTTCTTCTCTCTCTTTGGATTTCAATACAAAGTTCTCCTCGATCTTCTTGGAGATTTATTCGATGTAATCTTCTTTTGCGGTGTGTTTGTCGAGATCCAATGAATTGTGGGTTTATGATCAAGTTTATCTATGAACAATATTTGAATCTCCTCTGAATTCTTTTATGTATGATTGGTTATCTTTGCAAGTCTCTTTGAATTATCAGTTTGGCTTGGCCTACTAGATTGATCTTTCTTGCAATGGGAGAAGTGCTTAGCTTTGGGTTCAATCTTGCGGTGCTCGATCCCGATGTGATGGGGAAACGACACATATTGTATTGTTTCCATCGAGGATAAAAAGATGGGGTTTATATCATATTGCTTGAGTTTATCCCTCTACATCATGTCATCTTTCCTAATGCGTTACTCTGTTCTTATGAACTTAATACTCTAGATGCATGCTGGATAGCGGTCGATGTGTGGAGTAATAGTAGTAGATGCGCATGTGAGTCGGTCTACTTGTCGCGGACGTGATGCCTATATACATGATCATACCTAGATATTCTCGTAACTATGCTCAATTCTATCAATTGCTCGACAGTAATTCGTTTACCCATCGTAATACTTATGCTATCTTGAGAGAAGCCACTAGTGAATCCTATGGCCCCCGGGTCTATTTTCCATCATATTAATCTTCCAACACTTAGCTATTTCTATTACCGTTTATTTTACTTTGCATCTTTATCATAAAAATACCAAAAATATTATCTTATCATATCTATCAGATCTCACTCTCGTAAGTGACCGTGAAGGGATTGACAACCCCTTTATCGGCGTTGGTTGCGAGGTTCTTATTTGTTTGTGCAGGTGCGTGGGACTCGAGCGTGGTCTCCTACTGGATTGATACCTTGTCTCTCAAAAACTGAGGGAAATACTTATGCTACTTTGTTGCATCACCCTTTCCTCTTCAAGGGAAAACCAACGCAGTGCTCAAGAGGTAGCAAGAAGGATTTCTGGCGCCGTTGCCGGGGAGTCCACGCACAAGTCAAGACATACCAAGTACCCATCACAAACTCTTATCCCTTGCATTACATTATTTGCCATTTGCCTCTCGTTTTCCTCTCCCCCACTTCACGCTTGCCGTTTTATTCGCCCTCTCTTTTCCGTTCGCCTGTTTTTCGCTTGCTTCTTGTTTGCTTGCTTGTTG
This sequence comes from Aegilops bicornis, assembly GCA_021605145.1. Classification (NCBI taxonomy): domain Eukaryota; kingdom Viridiplantae; phylum Streptophyta; class Magnoliopsida; order Poales; family Poaceae; genus Aegilops; species Aegilops bicornis. Next base: position 635,607,299 of record CM038674.1, on the reverse strand, counting down.
GATTGCTTGCTTGTCATGATGGCTCAAGATAATACTAAATTGTGTGACTTTACCAATACCAACAACAATGATTTTCTTAGCACTCCGATTGCTCCTCTTACCGATGCTGAATCTTGTGAAATTAACGTTGCTTTGTTGAATCTTGTCATGAAAGATCAATTCGCCGGCCTTCCTAGTGAAGATGCCGCTACCCATCTAAATAGCTTTGTTGATTTGTGTGATATTCAAAAGAAGAAAGATGTGGACAATGATATTGTTAAATTGAAGCTATTTCCTTTTTCGCTTAGAGATCGTGCTAAAATTTGGTTTTCGTCTTTGCCTAAAAATAGTATTGATTCTTGGAACAAGTGCAAGGATGCTTTTATCTCTAAGTATTTTCCTCCCGCTAAGATCATCTCTCTTAGAAATGATATTATGAATTTTAAGCAACTTGATCATGAACATGTTGCACAAGCTTGGGAAATGATACGTACTTGCCCTACACATGGTTTGAATCTTTGGATGATTATACAAATTTTTTATGCCGAATTGAATTTTGCTTCTAGAAATCTTTTAGATTGGGCCGCAGAGGCACTTTTATGGAAATCACTTTAGGGGAGGCTACTAAACTCCTAGATAATATTATGGTTAATTATTCTCAATGGCACACCGAAAGATCTACTAATAAAAAAGTGCATGCGATAGAAGAAATTAATGTTTTGAGTGGAAAGATGGATGAACTTATGAAATTATTTGCTACTAAAAGTATTTCTTCTGATCCTAATGATATGCCTTTGTCTACTTTGATTGAGAATAATAATGAATCTATGGATGTGAATTTCGTTGGTAGGAATAATTTTGGTAACAACGCGTATAGAGGAAACTTTAATCCTAGACCGTTCCCTAGTAATTCCTCTAATAATTATGGTAATTCCTACAACAATTCTTATGGAAATTTTAATAAAATGCCCTCTGAATTTTAGACTAGTGTTAAGGAGTTTATGAGTTTGCAAAAGAATTTCAATGCTTTGCTTGAAGAAAAATTGCTTAAAGTTGATGAATTGGGTAGGAACGTTGATAGAATTTCTCTTGATGTTGATTCTTTGAAGCTTAGATCTATACCACCTAAGGATGATATCAATGAGTCTCTCAATGCCATGAGAATTTCCATTGATGAGTGCAAAGAAAGAACCGCTAGGATGCGTGCTAAGAAAGGTTGCTTTGTAAAAGCGTGTTCTTCTAGTTTTTGCGAGAATAAAGATGAAGATCTAAAAGTTTTTGATGTGTCCCCTATTCAATCTTTGTTTTGCTATATGAATCTTAATAATTATGGGACTGGAGATGAGCCAACTTTAGCTACAAGGCGTCCCAATAATTCAGAGTTTTTAGATCTTGATGCAAAATTTGGTAAAAGTGGGATTGAAGAGGTCAAAACTTTAGATAGCATTGAACCCACTATTTTGGATTTCAAGGAATTTAATTATGATAACTGCTCTTTAATAGATTTTATTTCCTTGTTGCAATCCGTGCTAAATTCTCCTCATGCTTATAGTCAAAATAAAGCCTTTACTAAACATATCGTTGATGCTTTAATGCAATCTTATGAAGAAAAACTTGAGTTGAAAGTTTCTATTCCCAGAAAACTTTATGATGAGTGGGAACCTACAATTAAAATTAAAGATCTTGAATGCTATGCTTTGTGTGATTTGGGTGCTAATGTTTCCACCATTCCAAAAACTTTGTGTGATTTGCTAGGTTTCCGTGAATTTGATGATTGCTCTTTAAACTTGCACCTTGCGGATTCCACTATCAAGAAACCTATGGGAAGAATTAATGATGTTCTTATTGCTACAAATAGGAATTATCTGCCCTTAGATTTTATCGTTCTTGATATAGATTGCAATCCTTCATGTCCTATTATTCTTGGTAGACCCTTCCTTAGAACGATTGGTGCAATTATTGATATGAAAGAAGGAAATATTAGATTCCAATTTCCGTTAAGGAAAGGCATGGAACACTTTCCTAGAAATAAAATAAAATTACCTTATGAATCCATTATGAGAGCCACTTATGGTTTGCCTACCAAAGATGGCAATACTTAGATCTATCCTTGCTTTTATGCCTAGCTAGGGGTGTTAAACAATAGCACTTGTTGGGAGGCAACCCAATTTTATTTTAGTTTTTTGCTTTTTGCTTCTGTTTAGGAATAAATATTTGATCTAGCCTCTGGTTAGATTCGTTTTTGTGTTTTAATTAGTGTTTGTGCCAAGTAAAACCGTTAGGATAACCTACGGTGATAGTTATTTGATCCTGCTGTAAAAAACAGAAACTTTGTGCGCACGATATTAGTTTTCATAAATCACAGGAACGTGCTTTTCAGTTGATTCTTTTTGCAGTACATCAATAAACAAATTACCTAGAACTTTCTAATTTGGTGGAATTTTTTGCGTTCCAGAAGTTCGCGTTAGTTACAGATTACTAAAGACTGTTCTGTTTTTCGTGTGTTGTTTGCTTATTTTGATGAATCTATGGCTAGTAAAATAGTTTATAAACCATAGGAAAGTTGGAATACAGTAAGTTTAACACCAATATAAATAAATAATGAGTTCAATACAGTACCTTGAAGTGGTGTTTTGTTTTCTTTCGCTAACGGAGCTCACGAGATTTTCTGTTGAGTTTTGTGTTGTGAAGTTTTCAAGTTTTGGATAAAGATTTGATGGATTATGGAACAAGGAGTGGCAAGAGCCTAAGCTTGGGGATGCCCATGGCACCCCAAGATAATCTAAGGACACCAAAAGCCAAAGCTTGGGGATGCCCGGAAGGCATCCCTCTTTCGCCTTCGACCATCGGTAACTTTACTTGGAGCTATATTTTTATTCACCACATGATATGTGTTTTGCTTGGAGCGTCTTGTATGATTTGAGTCTTTGATTTTAGTTTACCACAATCATCCTTGCTGTACACACCTTTTGAGAGAGACACACATGATTGAATTTATTAGAATACTCTATGTGCTTCACTTATATCTTTTGAGCTATATAGTTTTTGCTCTAGTGCTTCACTTATATCTTTTAGAGCACGGTGGTGGATTTGTTTTATAGAAATTATTGTTCTCTCATGCTTCACTTATATTACTTTGAGAGTCCTACAAAACAGCATGGTAATTTGCTTCAATCGTGAAATTAATTCTAATATGCAAGGTATTCAACATTAGTAAAAACTCTCTTATGAGTGCATTGAATACTAAGAAAAGTTTGATGCTTGATGATTGTTTTGAGATATGGAGGTAGTGATATTAAAGTTGTGCTAGTTGAGTAGTGGTGAAATTGAGAAATACTTTTGTTGAAGTTTGCAAATCCCGTAGCATGCACGTATGGTAAACGTTGTGTAACAAATTTGAAACATGAGGTGTTCTTTGAGTGTCATCCCTTGTGTGGAGGTCGGGGGCGCGCGATGGTTAACTCCTACCAACCTCCCCCTAGGAGCATGCGTGTAGTGCTTGGTTTTGATGACTTGTAGATTTTTGCAGTAAGTATGTGAGTCCTTTATGACTTATGTTGAGTCCATGGATTATACACACTCTCACCCTTCTATCATTGCTAGCCTCTTCGGTACCGTGCATTGCCTTTTCTCACCTTGAGAGTTGGTGCAAACTTTGCCGGTGCATCCAAACCCCGTGATACGATACGCTCTATCACACATAAACCTCCTTATATCTTCCTCAAAATAGCCACCATACCTACCTATTATGGCATTTCCGTAGCCATTCCGAGATATATTGCCATGTAACTTTCCACCGTTCCGTTAATCATGACACGTTTCATCATTGTCATATTGCCTTGCATGATCATGAAGTTGACATCGTATTTGTGGCAAAGCCACCATGCATATTATTTCATACATGTCACTCTTGATTCATTCCCGGTACACCGCCGGAGGCATTCATATAGAGTCATACTTTGTTCTAGTATCGAGTTGTAATCATTGAGTTGTAAATGAATAGAAGTGTGATGATCATCATTCATAGAGCATTGTCCCCAATAAAAAAAGATAACGGCCAAAAAAAAGAAAGGCCAAAAAAAAGAAAAAAGGGGCAATGCTACTATCCTTTTCCATACTTGTCCTTCAAAGTAGCACCATGATCCTTATGATAGATAGTCTCTTGTTTTGTCACTTTCATATACTAGTGGGAATTTTTCGTTATAGAACTTGGCTTGTATATTGCAACAATGGGCTTCCTCAAATGCCCTAGGTCTCACTACTAGGAAAAGCGCTATAGATAATATGGACATTAATGGCGCACCACACATGTGGTGCGCCACTACTATATACTAATGGCGCACCATGTGTTGGTGCGCCATTAGTGTCCAAATACTAATGGCGCACCACATCCACGGTGCGCCATTACTAACATTTTTTTTTCAAAACTAGTAATGGCGCACCAGGGGATAGTGCGCCATTACTAGTTAAACTAGGCCATTACTAGTTAAACTAGTAATGGCGCACCACTACTAATTTTTTTTCATTTTTTTTATTTTTTTTTCAAAACTAGTAATGGCGCACCGTGTGTGCGGTGCGCCATTACTAGTTGAACTAGTAATGGCGCACCACACCCACGGTGCGGCATTACTAACTTTGACAAAAAAATCCACCGAATGCACCCCCCCTCCCGTGGACCGCCTTTTCAGTTTTAAAAAAATAAAAGAAAATGATGGAAATGTCAAAAAAATAAAATAAAATAAGTTTCCCATGTGATATGTGGTCTAGTTGTTGGCAAAAATTACAAATATGAATTTCGACTTTATTTGCAAAATCTCTCTGGAATTTGTAAAATGGGCATAACTTTTGCATACGAACTTGGATTAAAAAGTTTTTTAGATGAAAAATCATCTACTCGAAAAGTTACATCCAAATTTTACAGGGGGAACCCCGTTAAACATTTTCAAAATCCTCAAAAACCTAACAGAAAAAAGTTACGGGGCTTTTAAGATCTAGAGGGGAAAAATGGAAAAAATTTCAAACTTACTAGTGGCGCACCATTTGCTAGGTGCGCCACTAGTAACAGAAAAAAAATAGTTTCGAATTTTTTTGGGAAACTTTTTCAAAATATGATACGTAATATGAACGGAAGTTTGAAATATTTTTTCAAAATTTCATCACACTCATGAACATGAACAAAATCCTGAACATCAACAAGGTTTAATAGGATTGATATGATAGATATATTAACAAGTGCCTGTTAAGTGAGGTGGTGCTGGGGTTGGATAGAACTGCGAAGTTAAGCATGCACGGGCTAGAGTAGTGTGAGGATGGGTGACCTTCCGGGAAGTTTGACCACTTAGTGCGATTTGACTTGAGATTAAGCATATTGACCCGAGATTAAGCCATAGTGACCTGATATTAAGGAAAAAACGAAAAAAATTGAAAAAAAACATTTGAAAAAAAATTTCTGAAAAAAATTTGAAAAAATTGTTAGTAATGGCGCACTTCTATGTGGTGCGTCATTACTAAGTCAGATAGTAATGGCGCACCGTGTGATATACTAATGGCGCACTCCCTGGTGCGCCATTAGTATCTGGTATACTAATGGCACACCAGGGGTGTGCCATTATTATTAAATTCTAATGGCGTGATGCTAGTGGCGCACCTGTAGTGCGCCATTAGTAGCCAAAATAGGTGCGCCACTAGCAGGCCTTTTCCTAGTAGTGTCTTCATGAGCAAGCAAGTTGGATGCACACCCACTTAGTTTCTTTTGTTGAGCTTTCATACATTTATAGCTCTAGTGCATCCGTTGCATGGCAATCCCTACTCATCACATTAACATCAATTGATGGGCATCTCCATAGCCCATTGATTAGCCGCGTTGATGTGAGACTTTCTTTTTTTGTCTTCTCCACATAACCCCCATCATTATATTCATTCCACCCATAGTGCTATGTCCATGGCTCACGCTCATGTATTGCGTGAAAGTTGAAAAGGTTGAAAATTCTAAAGTATGAAACAATTGCTTGGCTGAAACTGGGGTTGTGCATGATTTGAGTATTTTGTGTGAAGAAGATGGAGCATAACCAAACTATATGATTTTGTAGGGATGAACTTTCTTTGACCATGTTATTTTGAGAAGACATAATTGCTTAGTTAGTATGCTTGAAGTATTATTACTTTTATGTCAATATTAAACCATTATCTTGAATCTTTCGGATCTGAATATTCATACCACAATTAAGAGGGTTACATTAAAAATTGTGCTAAGTAGCATTCCACATCAAAAATTCTGTTTTTATCATTTACCTACTCGAGGACGAGCAGGAATTAAGTTTGGGGATGCTTGATACGTCTCCAACGTATCTATAATTTTTGATTTTTCCATGCTATATTATATTCTGTTTTGGATGTTTATTGGGCTTTATTATACACTTTTATATTATTTTTGGGAATAACCTATTAACCGGAGGCCCAACCCAAATTGCTGTTTTTTTGCCTATTTCAGTTTTTTGCAAAAAATAATATCAAACAGAGTTCAAACGGAATGAAACCGTCGGGAACGTGATTCTCGGAACAAACGTGATCCAGAGGACTTGGAGTCTACGTAAAGCAATCAACGAGGAGAGCACGAGGCAGGGGGGCGCGCCTACCCCCTGGGCGCGCCCTCCACCCTCGTGGGGCCCATGTTGCTCCACCGACGTACTTCTTCCTCCTATATATACCCATATACCCTGGAAACATCAGAACAAGAGCCAAAACCCTATTTCCACCGCCACAACCTTCTTTACCCATGAGATCCCATCTTGGGGCCTTTTCCGGCGCTCCGCCGGAGGGGGCATTGATCACAGAGGGCTTGTACATCAACACCATAGGCTCTCCGATGATGTGTGAGTAGTTTACCTCATACCTTCGGGTCCATAGTTATTTGTTAGATGGCTTCTTCTCTCTCTTTGGATCTCAATAAAAAGTTCTCCTCGATCTTCTTGGAGATCTATTCGATGTAATCTTCTTTTGCAGTGTGTTTGTTGAGATCCGATGAATTGTGGGTTTATGATCAAGTTTATCTATGAACAATATTTGAATCTCCTCTGAATTATTTTATGTATGATTGGTTATCTTTGCAAGTCTCTTCGAATTATCAGTTTGGTTTGGCCTACTAGATTGATCTTTCTTGCAATGGGAGAAGTGCTTAGCTTTGGGTTCAATCTTGCGGTGCTCGATCCCAGTGACAGTAGGGGAAACGACACGTATTGTATTGTTGCCATCGAGGATAAAAAGATGGGGTTTATATCATATTGCTTGAGTTTATCCCTTTATATCATTTCATCTTGCCTAATGCGTTACTCTGTTCTTATGAACTTAATACTCTAGAAGCATGCTGGATTGCGGTCGATGTGTGGAGTAATAGTAGTAGATGCATCCAGGAGTCGGTCTACTTGTCGCGGACGTGATGCCTATATACATGATCATACCTAGATATTCTCATAACTATGCTCAATTCTATCAATTGCTCGACAGTAATTTGTTTACCCATCGTAATACTTATGCTATCTTGAGAGAAGCCACTAGTGAAACCTATGGCCCCCGGGTCTATTTTCCATCATATTAATCTTCCAACACTTAGCTATTTCTATTACCGTTTATTTTACTTTGCATCTTTATCATAAAATACCAAAAATATTATCTTATCATATCTATCAGATCTCACTCTCGTAAGTGACCGTGAAGGGATTGACAACCCCTTTATCGCGTTGGTTGCGAGGTTCTTATTTTTTTGTGTAGGTGCGTGGGACTCGAGCGTGGTCTCCTACTAAATTGATACCTTGGTTCTCAAAAACTAAGGGAAATACTTACTCTACTTTGCTGCATCACCCTTTCCTCTTCAAGGGAAAACCAACGCAGTGCTCAAGAGGTAGCAGGGCCTAGGACCTGTGCGAAGCCTTCGAAAAGGAGGCGTCGCCTGTGGTGAAGGAGTGGTCTTCTCCCAGTCTTCAGGAGTTGCTTGTGGAGTCTCAAGCACCGGAGTGGTGACATGAGCTGGTTGAGTGTGGGGAATTACTTCATGTAGGGGGGAGTTCGGGTGTTGCTCTTCCCAAAATTCATCTTGAGCAATTGGCGTCGTGGGAACGCCAATGCTTATGAGTTTACTGCTCAAAGGAGCAAGCGATGATACCGGTTTGGGCTCGAGCTGAGGAAGGAATTCATCATCTTCAACATGATCTTCATGACCAATGTCTTCAGCTGTGGTGGAGTTAGCAGCTGGAATCTCTTCAGTTTCTAGAGCCTCTATGGGAGCATGCTCATGGACAACGAGACGATGCTCGCGATTGGTGGAGGCAGGAAGTGCAACAGAGATGGGTTCAACATTCAGCGTCTCTTGGGCAGCATCACGCTCTTTTCTTGAAGACTTTGAAGCCTTTGTCTTCATCTTCTTCTGGGAGGGAGCAGCATTAGAGGTGCGATGGTGCTTCCTCTTCCTGGCTTCAGCCTCAGCTTGCCTTGTCTTTTTCTGCTCCGAAGCTGCCTGTTCTCCACAGCTGATGCCCTTGCAAACTGAAGATTCTGCTCGAACAATTCATCATCTCGACACCATCTGAGACTTGAGGCGTCGACATCAGCAGGCTGAGGTCCTCTGACCAGGCAAGGGTAGAAGCCTTGGGCAATGGCGTCAGCCTTTGTCTTGGGCATAAGCTTCTTATACACAATATCTGCCCATGGAGGCCTCACTGCATTTTTCTTAGCATATTCATCGGTGCCAAAGTTATACAGAAACCATTGCTCTACCCAATATCTTTGAATCCATTAGACTCGAGTCTTGCGTTCTCCATATGTTTCCTCTGGGTCAGAGTTGTACCTATTATAGATATCAGGTGGCAAGTCCATAGTTGTGTTGCCTCGACCTGCCTGCCACCTTTCTTTGCAGATTTGCTCGACGCCATTGGGTTCAAACAGAAAGGCTTCAAGACAAAGTTTGGCTTCAATCTACTAGTCAGACAAGAACTAGCTTTTGGAGATTCAATGCGATGTTGTAAGAACTCTGCAAATGAATGGAGACTATGAGAACCAAGGGATTCTCCCACGGACATGTACCTGTGATGGCATTAGAGATGCGAGGGAAGGGGAAGAGGTCATATGCATTCTTAGAGAGATTTTGAAGATAAATCAGTTTGAAGACATTGACCTCATAGTGTGAAGACATTAACTTATTTGAAGTGAGTTGGTTCCAGATTTGTATGAATCCTTGAATAAGTACAAGTGAGGAATCTAACTAGTTGTGAGGCATAAGTGAATGTACTTGCAAGTTATGAGATGCAGAAACAGAAGAAGTAGACCTGGAAGTGTAGAAACCACTTTTGGAAGATGTTGACAGATTCAACGGATCAAACAGGCGGTAAAAAGTGAGTTTTATTTACCACTTCGAAGAACTGCTAGACGAGGCGAAGAGGATGCCAAGCAGTCCAATCTCCCGTGCCCTAACTTGGCGGCGGAAGACACCTACGGCGGCGGCGGAGAAGACGAGGTCCGCGTCCGCATGAAGACATCGTCGAAGAGGTCGCGGCAGCTAAGCGCTTCGTCTCCAGCATCGACAGAGGCTAGCGGTGGCGCTAGGGTTTTGAGCAAGACGGCGAGGTGGGAGAGGAGATAATGACCGCGTGGGTGGAGTATTTATAATAAGGAGGGCGGCGCAGCGCAATTATGCAGGTGCCCCTGGCGGTTCACATATGGTGGACACGTGGCACGCATGCAACTTATTGAGAGTTGAGCCATGTTCCCACGCGTGCCTGGTGGTGGTCGTTCCAGCTTCGTCGGTATTCAAGCAAAAATGATAAGTGCATTAAAAACAGTTTTAAATGTGTGCCTTTGTATCTTCAGTTGACAAGGACACAGTGAAGACATTCGACACGTATCAACAGAATGCACATGAAGAGACAAAGAGAACTTGAGGGATAAGCACATAAGTGGTTAGGGTCCGATCACATTCACTTAGTTCAGAAGATGGCAAATTTGAAGACATAGCTATAAGTGAATGTTGTAGAGGACAGAACACACACAGACACACACACACACACACACACACACACACACACACACACACACACACACACACACACATATATATATATATATATATATATATATATATATATATATAAGTGAAGACCAAATTGTCGGTGTACAAAAGTAGGGGCTCTCCTTTTGACCCCTTACTTGTGCACGACAGTCAGAGCCACGACCACGGCCATACTTAGCAGGGCAAGGGAGGAGAGCCGGAGCACAAGACCAACAAAACAATGCCAAGATCAAGAACACAAAGATTAGAGGGATGAAGCAGGTTCCCCCGGCAAGACCCTTGCCGGGGCGGCCTCAGCGGCCCCGGCAAGAGCCTTGTCGGGACAGCTCGCCCAACACCAGTGAAGCACACCACCCTTGAGCCCACGGATTCCAATGTAACCAACCACATTGAGATGAAGGCTCGGGAGGCACCTCCTTGGTGACGCAGATCTTTGTCAAGATCATAGATACAAAAGATCAGATTAAGACCTGAAGACGACGACCCTCGGCAAGATCCTTGCCGAGCAGAGCCACAAGACCCCCGGCAAGATCCTTTCCAGGGATGACGACGACGCCGCGGCAAGGCCCTTGCCGGGGCCCCGAAAAGACCCTTGCCGAGGACATGGATGGGGCCACAGCCAGGCCGCACCTGCCAAGACTCCACCATCGTTTCCATGCAACTGCCAACCCAGCCAGCTGGGCTGGCGCCTGCCTGGCGACGATCGGCTTCCGAGCCAACTCAACAAGCACCTGTGTGGTGGAATGCAGATCTTCGTGAAGACCCTACCACCGTGCCACTTCAGCTGCCTGCCTGCCTACATGGCGCCACATGCATCGCTGGCCTGGGCACGTGTCGAAGCAAGGGGAGGCGGCGACGGACAGGACGGGCCTTGTTCCCGTCCCCGATAAAGCTAAGGGACACCTAAGCGATGCATTAAATGCGTCTTGTCCTGTAATGTCTGACGATAAGCTCGCGATCAGAGGCCTTTCCACCTCCTGTGTGCCACTGTGGCAGCCCCTTTCGACTATAAAAGGAGGCCCGTGGCGTACTGGAGGGGGATTCAGCTCTTTTGGAGTACGCAACCACCATAGCTAGTTCGAGAGCTCAAGAACTCTCTCAAATACACACCAAAGCAGGATGAGGGTATTACGCATCCTCGCGGCCTGAACCTGGGTAAACGAACCGTGTGCTGACTCCTAAACCTGCTCTTCTCACAACCCCGCACCCCGCCAACCGTAGTAGGGATTCTTGTGATCCCACAGGTGTCGTTTCCCCGACATCTTTGGCGCGCCAGGTAGGGGGGCGAAGTTGAGAGAATCTTGTTTAGCAGCTAGTTTAGCGGTTCTTCATTGCCATGGCTCCCAAGAAGAAAACGATCACGGCGATCGGCTCATCAGGAGCCGAACGGCCCGTACCGACGCGGGCGAGCTGCGGGCCGGTCATGGACAGAACCCGACGCACAGCCCGCGAGCACCAATTTTGCTCTGGCAGCCAGAGCTTGGTGAGCGGCGTCGCTCGTGTGCCAGGCAACGAGCCGCACGTCACCAAATCCAAAGATGGAGCCAGGCCCCCCGCAGGCGGCGCGGGGCACCTCCAAGAGCGTCGTCGCGCCATCTGTGGGCGGCGCGGCGGATTTGAAGGCACCTACGCCGGCACCCATGGCGCGCTCCTCCCAGGCTGCGCGTGACGAACGGCGTCACCACACTGAAGACCCCGGGCGCCGCCGCGGAAAGAGTCCCGTGCATCATTCACGGGACGCAGAAGGCCAGCATGCTCGCCGAGGCGCTGGCTAAGACGGCGTGCAACCGCAGGGCCGTGATAGAGCTCCTTCTAACGTGGTTAGAAGTGGGAGCGCGTCACGATCCATGCAGGTTTAACCGCCGCCGACGCCGACAGAAGCCTTAGCGCGCAGTTGCTCCTCGACTTCCCTCCTGCTGCGGAGAAGCTCGACGAGTGGAGAGCCACCATCCGGAGCCTCGTCGGCATCGCCAACAAGGACGAACCGCCGCCAGCGGGGCCCTCGGGCCGGCGATCTGTCGAGGCACCACGAGCCAGCGGTGGGAGGACCAGAGGCGCTGCGGCCACAGTGCATTCTCCTCCTCCTCGCCAGTTACCGCGGGCGCCGGTCCGTCATGACGATGCTTGTGATGACATTTCCATAGCGTCGTCCGACCCATGGACCCACCGCGATCAGCACCAAGTGCTTCGGGAGAGAGCTCACGAAGACGCTCGAACCACCATCGAGCGCCGGCGCGAAGCACGCCATCAGTCAGACAGACGAGCAGGGCCCACTATGGAGCACCCAGGTCCGGGCAGCTCCGGTGGCCTACCTTACGAGGTAGGTTGCCCGGCCTTTACCCATGAGCCATGGCAGTTCCAGTGGCCCACTCACCGCACGTTCAAGCCTAACATCGGCGAGAAGTACAACGGCAGGACTCACCCGTCGGAGTTCCTCATCATCTACACCATTGCGATGCAAGCCACCGGAGCTCGTGATGATAAGGTGCTTGCCAATTATTTCCTGTTGGCACTTAAACCCAACGCCATGTCATGGTTGATGCACTTGCCAGTAGATTCTATTTCTTCCTGGTCATATTTGTGCCATGAGTTTGTTGGCGCCTTTACGGGAGGCCACCAAGCTCATGGCCAGGCAAGCGACTTGCATGTCATCCCCCAGAAAGAAGGCAAAAGCATGCGCAAGTACAAACAGAGGTTCAACTGAGTGCAATGCAACATCCCAGATGTTCATCCTGCCGCCATCATCAGTGCATTCCATCAGAATGTACGCAACCGCAAGATGCGTGAAGAGCTGGCGATGAACAAGGTGAAAGATGTGGCAGAACTCTATGTTCTGGCCGACAGGTGTGCTCGGGCTGAAGAAGGAAGGAATTACCCCGGCGAAGATGCCGACGTGGAAACCGACTCTTCAGACGAAGATGCTGCCGCCCCGGCAAAGAAGAGCTGGCACCGCAATAGGAAGCAAAGGGTAAAGCCGTGCTTGCCGTCGAGGGATCTGACGACGCCAGCGCCGCCAAGAAGACCAAGGCACATGACCCCGGCAAGGAGATTGCTGGGTGTGTCACCTGCCGGGCCTTGGCGGCTGTCGAGAAGCCAGGTGAGGGAGTCCCGGATTAGGGGGTGTCCGGATGGCCGGACTATAACTTTTGGCCGGACTCCTGGACTATGAAGATACAAGATTGAAGACTCCGTCCCGTGTCCGGATGAGACTTTCCTTGGCGTGGAAGGCAAGCTTGGCGATACGGATATGTAGATTTCCTACCATTGTAACCGCCTCTGTGTAACCCTAGCCCTCTTGATTGTCTATATAAACCGGAGGGTTTTAGTCCGTGGGGACGAACAACAATCATGCCATAGGCTAGCTTCTAGGATTTAGCCTCTCTGGTCTCGTGGTAGATCTACTCTTGTACTACCCATATCATCAATATTAATCAAGCAGGAGTAGGGTTTTACCTCCATCGAGAGGGCCCGAACCTGGGTAAAAACATTGTGTCCCTTGTCTCCTGTTACCATCCGCCTAGACGCGATTCAGACCCCCTACCCGAGATTCGCCGGTTTGACACCGACATTGGTGCTTTCATTGAGAGTTCCGCTGTGCGTCGCCATCGGGAAGGATGCCTCATCCCGTCTTTAAAAAGCGGCATTGTTGCTAAAGGAGCTTTGGCTATCGGCCAAACTCTCCGGCTAAGCGGTTTTCTTATGACCGCTGTTGCCGCCAGCGCCCGGCGATGACTTCTCGGGTCATCGAAAGCAATCTTCACGTCAACTCGGAACTCGCCGAGCAGTTAGATCCGATGGAGCTCTCCTCTTTAAACGAGCTCTTGGATCGCATCGCCGCCCTGGGAATCGCTATAGACTACGATCAGATTGGGCCTAAACCCGATCCGAGGGAGATTAATTCTCCCCAGGTCACCCATCACGTTGCAGTGGTGGAGGAACAATGTGGCAAGCCTTCATCTATCTTAAGGACTAGTTATGTCCGGATTCCCGATTCCTCCAAGCCGGATACCCGTGGAGGGGAGGACGTCACTCAAGACCTGAACCTAAAGTAAGGCAGCGGGCTAGATTCATTGGACAACATCCAAGAACCCAAGCTTCCGAGTTCGGAAGCTCCTTGGCCCCTGAGTCTCAGATCGGGTGATGTTCCGTATTTAATTCCACCCGCCCACCCAAACATAAGCGATCTATCCTAAATTCGGCAAGAGCCCGCAGAAACAGTACACCATTACTGGGACAGATTCCTCCTGGTCATGAACAGGATAAAGGACTGCCGTGAGGAAGACGCAATTTCATTCTTCTGCAATAATTGCACGAACAACGGAATCCTCAACGCCATAAGTTGCCGTGAAATTACACGCTTCGCTGACTTGGCGACCATAGTACGAAAGTACTGTGCGATGGAAAGCGCCTGGAAAACCGAAATAAAATTTTGGGACAATCCGGTCCTGAATACAACCCCAGCCCGAAATAAAAGGGCGCATTATCGCCGGTCACCCGGGTTAAATACCAAAAAGCAAAAACCCTCTACAGGGCATGGAACCATACTGGAGGGATGGCTCAACGGACCCTGTAAAATTCATAGTACAGAGGGCGCCACACCAACTCATAGCCTTAGAGCATGTTGGATACTCCGGCAGGTGGCCAAAAGTGGCGAAGAGCTTCTAACCCCAGTACCCAGAGCACCAGCCTGTGGATACCAAGATGCAGTATTAACAGTCTTCGAGACTTTCGCGTCAAATAATATGCGAAAACGAACACTCAGCAGCCTTGCCGAAGTCTACCAAGTAGCAACAATAAACCCATGGAGTGACACGGCTATTACCTTTAATGCCAGTGATGAACCTAAATTCCGAACAGCCCTAGCACCAGAAGCATTGGTCCTCAACCCAATAGTGGACGGCTTTCGCCTAACCAAGGTACTCATGGACGGTGGCAGCAGATTGAACCTCATTTATGAGGAAACCCTTCGAAAAATGGAAATAGACTGGAGCCGCATTGAGCGAAGCAACACAACCTTTAGAGGAATAATACCCAGTCGGGAAGCGTGCTGCATAGGAAAAATCACACTGGATGTGGTGTTCGGCACGCCGGATAATTACAGGTCCGAGGAGGTCACGTTCCAAGTGGCCCCGTTCAGCAGCGGATACCACGCTCTATTAGGGCGAGAGGCATTCACAGTTTTTCAAGCTATACCCCATTACGGGTACATGAAGCTTAAAATGCCCGGGCCCAACAGAATCATCACTCTTGCTAGTGACCCGGACATAGCACTCCACGCCGAAAATAAGACAGCCGCACTGGCCCTTGAGGCACTATCCGAAGCCCTAGCGGCCGAGGAACTGATCTAGCGCTCCACGGTGAACAGGGACGATGTGATACTCGATAAAAGATCCAAGTCCACCTCCTTCAAACCAGCGGACGAAATAGTCAAATTCCAAGTCCATCCAACGGACCCTACAAAAACGGCCTCCATCAGGGCACAATTAAACCCCGATGTAGACGCCGCACTACGAGAATTCCTACGCGAAAATTGGGACATTTTTCACGCACCCTTCAGACATGCCAGGAATCCCACGCCGGCTGGCCGAGCACAGCCTAAACATCCTAAAAGGATTCAAGCCAGTCAAACAAGCTCTTCGGCGTTTCTCCGAACCCAAGAGACAAGCCATGGGAGAGGAGCTAGCCAAATTATTGGAGGCCGGATTCATCAGAGATATGAAACATCCGGACTGGCTAGCAAACCTGGTGATGGTACCAAAGAAGGACAAATCCTGGCGCCTATGCGTCGATTTCAAGGACCTCAGCAAGGCTTGCCCAAAGGATCCCTTCCCCCTCCCCCGCATCGATCAAATTATCAACGCTACCGCAGGACACGATTCATTGTGTTTCCTTGACGCATACTCCGGCTACCACCAAATTAAGATGGCAGAGCCTGACCAAGCCATAGCGGCATTTATCACCCCATACGGCCCATTCGCTTCAACACAATGCCCTTCGGCTAAAAAACGCCAAGCGCAACATATCGGTAGCATGATTCAGCTAGCAAACCAGATCGGCAAAACAGTGGAGGCATACGTAGATGACGTGGTCGTCAAAACCAAGCATGTCGAAACTCTAGTAGACGACTTGAGGCTCACATTCGATAATCTCCGAACATATGACATCAAGCTTAACCGGAAAAATGTGTTTTCGGCGTACCAGTCGGGAAGCTCCTGGGCTTCATTGTATCCGGTAGAGGAATTGAAGCAAACCCAGCCAAGATCCGAGCTCTGTCACAATTGGATATCCCAAAGGACCTCAAACAAATACAAAAATTGACTGGATGTGTGGCGGCTCTAAGCCGCTTTATCTCCCGTTTGGGAGAAAAGGCATTACCCCTTTATCGCCTCCTCCGGCGCACCGAACACTTTAAGTCGACGGATGCCGCCACGGGCGGACTCAAAGAAATAAAAGCCATATTGGCAACAAACCCGGTCCTGGCCGCGCCCAACATGGGCGAACCAATGCTATTATACATTGCGGCAACTCATCAAGTTGTAAGCGCGGTGCTCGTTGTCGAACGAAGCGGACGGACACAAGTTCTCCTTCAAAAACATTTTACTACGTGTCCACCGTCCTCACTCCATGCAAGTCACGGTATCCGCATTATCAAAAGATAGCGTACGCGGTGTTTATGGCATCCCGGAAGCTGTGACACTACTTTCAAGAGTGTTCGATAACAGTAGCCTCCGAAGTACCTCTTAACGACATTATAAACAACTGCGACGCGATGGGCCGGATTGCCAAATGGGCCATTGAGCTCCTCCCGTTCGACATAACCTATAAGCCACGACGGGCTATTAAGTCGCAAGTTTTGGCCGACTTCGTCGCTGAATGGACTGAAGCGAACTCCCTAAAGAGTACGACACATATTCCAACTGGATCATGCACTTCGACGGCTCCAAAATGTTGGCTGGTGCAGGGCTGGCGTCGTTCGACGTCCCCAACAGAGAATCTGATTCAATCGTATTCCAGATAATGTATACGGACTCCAACAACGCAGCCGAGTACGAGGCCCTTCTACATGGTGTCCGGATGGCAGTATCCATGGGCATTCAACGCCTAGAGGTGCGCGGGGATTCGAACCTCGCAATATCCCAAATAAATGGAGACTTTGATGCCAAGGATCCGAAAATGGCAGCTTATCGCAACGCCGTCCTAAAAATGTCAGCTCGGTTTGAGGGGCTCGAATTTCACCATATAGCCCGGGAAAACAATCAGCCAGCAGACGTGTTGGCACGCATTGGCGCAAAGCGCGATGCCGTCCCCCCCAAAATCTTCCAAGAGAGGCTGTTCAAGCCATCCGTACTATGGGAGGGGGAATCCGGAAATAACAGCCCGGACCCAACCGCACTGCCCGACACCGAACATTCTGACACAATTGGAGGCTCTGCCAACGAAGTAACACCTTCAGCCCACGTAATAATGGCAGTCATTGCCCCGTGGACGGAACCATTCCTAGCCTACCTAACCAGGCAAGAACTTCCCGAGGACCAAAACGAGGCACGCTGCATAGTGCGGCGATCTAAAGCCTATAAAGTCCATGAGTGAGAGCTTTATAAGAAAAGCACCACCGGAGTCCTTCAAAGGTGTATCTCCGAAGAGGAAGGGCGGAATCTTCTGGCTGAAATACATGCCGGACTCGGCGGGCACCACGCCGCAGCCCGAGCCCTTGTAAGCAAGGCCTTCCGTACGAGATTTTATTGGCCGACGGCCCGAGCAGATGCTCAGGACTTAGTCCAACGATGCGTCGGTTGCCAGCTCTTTGCTAATCAAAGCCACATGCCACCCACCACCCTCCAAGCTATACCCATCACCGCCCTTCGTGGTGCAGGGGCTTGACATGGTTGGACCCCTTAAAGGAGGAGCCCACAAGCAAAAATACCCTCTGGTCATGGTGGATAAATTCACCAAATGGATAGAGGCCAAAGGCGGTTAAGACGGCGAATCCGGACCGGTGATAGACTTCATATCGAGGGTCATTACACCGTTCTGGCGTCCCCATAGCATCATCACCGATAACGGCACGAACTTCACGGCCGACGAGGTCAAACTCTGGTGCAAAAACATGGGCATCAAGCTCGACTATGCTTCAGTCTATCACCCTCAAACTAACGGTCAAGTCGAGCGAGCAAATGGTCTAATCATGAGCGGCAGCAAACCCAGATTAGTGCGGTCACTCAAGGAATCCAACATGCACTGGGTAGAGGAGCTCGACTCCGTACTCTGGGGGCTGCGGACCATGCCGAATCGTACCACCGGATTCACACCATTCTTTATGGTATACGGCGCAGAGGCAGTTCTGCCCTGCGACATAATTCATGACTCACCTCGCGTGTGCATGTACGAAGAAAGAGAAGCCGAGCTTGATCGGCAAGACAGTTTGGACGCCTTGGAGGAGGAGCGTGACGTGGCAAAAGCCCGTTCCGCATTCTATCAACAGCAGGCTCGAAGATATCAAAGCAGAGAAGTACGTGCCAAAACTTACAATGTTGGCGAGTTAGTTCTCGCTGCCGGACAAGAAAAAGGACAAACTCAAGCCCAAATGGGAAGGTCCCTTTATTATCGACCAAGTCCTGACCGGTGGAGCGTACCGTCTGCGAGATGCATCGGATAACCGACTCGAGCCGAACCCATGGAACACAGCCCGTCTCCGAAGATTCTACGCCTAGCGTCGGATTATGAGTTCGTCTCCTTCCTCTGTCTATTTTTTACACATTAGCTATCTTATATTTCTCTCCTTCTCGCTCCTTTTCTCCTACAGCCTTTAAAGGCTCGTTCGCGCATTGTTCGCACACACTTGACACGCTATCCGTGCTCATTATACCTGGGGGCTTCTTTAACAGAAGCTTATTTATACGGGCTTCATGCCCAACACATGTGTCACACTTCCGCATGTACCTTTCATTCACCATTGTATGCATCGATATGACTTAAGTTTTGGCCAAGATGGGTTGCCTGGCTCCTGTGCTTACCCCTTCGTTCCCGATTGTTCGGCTAGGCGGTAAAGGGAGCACCTCTGCGATTGTTACTGCCGATTCAGCTGGATGTGTACCTCAGACTGGGTGAATCCGAAAGCTAGCGTTCTTAAGGGAATATTCGGTCGGTGAACTAAAGATGATTTCTCACTTATTTATTTTTCTGCCCCCAGATGCATTTCTGCTTTTTTCGCAGTCCGGACATGCACTTTAGGGCATGCCTCCTAGGGAAAGGAAACCCTAACGGAACTATTATCCCTGGAAGATGTTTCTTACTAACCATGTAATATAACATAACTAGTTGGGCACTTGTCTGTTCAAGCACTAATGACCCCTACGCCTGGTCTCCACGCATGCCCTGGTTCTTACATAACCGCGAGGGTATTCGGACACACTCCGGACTATAGGGTCCCGAGGTTGAAGCGAAAAGGTCCGGCATGACAAACGATCTACAATCCGGCTAGAAGGCATTTTTACATGTCATCTTAAATTACATAGTCAATTTGACTGGGTGTATTCCTCCTCAATACCATCTAATAGGCTGTCTAGTTTACAGATCCTGTTGGGAATACTTTGCGGCCAATTCTACTTGGCGTACACTAAGCTCACAGGATCTCCTTCCCATCGGGCCCCACAGTCCGACCTCGGCCATGTGGTTTGGGTCAGCCTTAGTGTGCAGCGTCTTCACCATGGCCCAGCCTCCCTGGCGCCTTGACGGCAGGCCGATATCTTCCATAATCGGAAGCGCCGCCGCGCTCCCTTAAGCCTCTCTGCAAGATCTCCAAGGCCTTCGGGCAGGGAGACAGATGGCCACAAGGCCTGGGCGACGCCTTTGATCACCTGCCGAACTCATTTGTGCAGTTGTAAGAGCTCGGGAAGAAGGTCACCCGTAGAATCGGGCATTTCCTCTGCAGGACGACCTGTGAGCATACCTACAGACATAACTTTGTTAGTCGACTTCCTCGCCAAACTCCTTTTTCAAAGTTCGTTCAAGCACTTACTAAAAATGCCGCGTTGAAGCCGTCGATTCTCCTTCACGGAGTCCGACAGCTGGGCACGAACATCCTTTAGTTCCTCGCCCAGCTGGGTGTTGGCATCTTGGAGATTATTCTTCTCCTGCCTCACCCTCGTAAGCACGCTCTCGCCGGCCTTTAACCGGCGCAAGAGTTGTTGCTTGTCCGGATCTACTCTGGCGCCATCTGCAATGATATTGTCAGATTTACACACGCCGCACTTCACAACATACTTATCTTTCGAAGCGTATATTACCAGAGGGGGTCTCCTTGGCCTCCCCTG
Source organism: Aegilops bicornis (assembly GCA_021605145.1). Taxonomy (NCBI): domain Eukaryota; kingdom Viridiplantae; phylum Streptophyta; class Magnoliopsida; order Poales; family Poaceae; genus Aegilops; species Aegilops bicornis. The sequence continues at coordinate 635,586,950 of CM038674.1, read as the reverse complement.
CAGCGGCTAGTGCGGCCCCGAGTTGGGCTTTGCATTCTTCCAGCTCCTGGGATAGTTGGGTATTCTTTTTTGTAAGATCCTGCATAATAAATGATCCTTAAATCAGTTATTCTAACTGTTTCAAGTCTCGGGGGCTACTGGCATATATAACCATCAAATTTTCTCACCCGTATGTATTTTACATACTGCTCCGTGGCTCTGGCTAGACCATTTTGAGCGGCACGGAGGTGCGCATCTCCAATTGAAGGCATCCAATGCCTCTTGGGAGAAACATGCGTCCTGAAGAACTGTCCGGCGGCCTTGTGATTCATGGCACTCTCCACCTCGAAATTGGTGGCGGAGCGATCTGTCGGCATCCTCTGTCGGAGGAGCGTCTGACGCACGCCTTGTGTTCGCCTCCGCTTCTGGACCCGGCTTTGGAGCCTGGCTGGCGGAGGCTCGATTGGCAACCTCTCTGGATACAGTCCGCGAGCGCTCTTTTTCCTGAAGAGAGCACGAGCGTTAGTATGCCTTCCAGGAATAAAACCTGGGAATAAGATGGCATGCCATACCATTGCACTGGCGTATCAATCTGGACCGCACTTCTTTTCAGCCTGCTGGGCCTTGCTTCCCCTTGTTGGCTAGCCACCGCAGGCTCGGCCTTCCGCCTCGAGGGCTCCCCCCGCAAAACACCATTGGTATACGGCGATCAAAAATAAGCACGGATGGATCATTTCAAAGTATTGGGACTTCGGTCTCGATTACTGTGAGGTGGAAGTATTCCGAGGTAATCGGCCGTAATGGCGACCAAGGCATTGTCGATGCTCAGTTGGTAAAATACCCCATCGATCAGCTCCACGGATATGTCCGGATCCTCTTGGGAGGCCGGATCGAGGAACCGTTCCGGATCCTCGGGTTGTGGAGGGAGGATGTTTATATCCTTTACGGCCTGGCGCAGTTCTTGCGTCGAAATCACAAGATGAGATATTTGACTACGGGAGTATGGATTGGATGGGCAAAAGAAGTGTCCGCTTACCCATCTTGGAGGATTGTTCATAGAAAATCCGCCCTGTGGACTGTTACGGAGAAATTCCTCCTCTTCTCCCTTGTACAATGTGGACAAGATCTTCGTCAGAGCGGCAACCGATCCCGGCCCCTTACGGCCGCAGCGGGTGGCGTCATCCTCCCCATTGAAATCCCACATGGGGTGGCCTCTATACTGAAGCGGCTGCACCCCCCACATAATGCATGTGGCCATGACCCCGATCATGGTCAGTCCGGAGTGAGCTAACAATCTTATCCGGCTCATCAAGTAAAGGACGTCCCTATCATTTTCCTTCTAAGGGCTCCGTGGGCGCCAGCTTAGGCGCTTCTTCAAAGGAGCATTATTGAACTCAGGAAGGCCGATCCGAACAGGGTCCGGCAGTGGGACATCTTCTATATAAAACCATTCTGAAGGCCAGTCTTCAGACGCCTTCTTCGGGGTTCCGGATAGATATCCGGTACCGGCGGTGCGCCATAGTTCAGCTCCGCCCACTTGATATATCGACCCCTCCTGAGAACAGGGCACAAGGCAGAACAGCTTCTTCCACAACGTGAAATGAGCCTCGATGCCAAAAAACAGCTCGCAAAGGGCTACGAAGCCCGCAATATGCAAAATGGAGGCAGGCGTAAGGTCGTGTAGCTGGAGGCTGTAGAACTCCAGGAGCCCCCCAAGAAACGGATGAACTGGAAATCCAAGCCCTCTTATAAAATAAGGGACAAGGCATACCCGCTCTCCTTTGTAGGGATTGGGGACGCTCTCCGCTTGCTTTCCGCCATTATAGGTGGCGAGTCCGGCTCGAACCGGGACCATGAAGGCTGGGGGAAGAAATCCCTTGGTTTGGAGCGTCACTAGCTCATTTGTCTTGAGACGGAACATCTTTCTCAATCTCTCGGGTTGAGGGCTGGGAGGGCGAGAGGAGGAGCTGCGTCGACTAGCCATGATGGAATGGATTTCTGTCGGATGCGCTCCGATGAATGCTCGCAAAGGGAAGATGGTGTGATTCGGATCTAAATCCTCGTCTCTTTTATAGGCAACTCATTTGCGCAGCCGGGGGGGGGGGGGGAGGGGGGTAAATGCAAAGGTACCCAGGCTTTTCGCATTCGTTTGACACGTGGAAGATGGCCATTATTGGGCGTGGAAGCCAAGGAGCGCAATATTTATGAGAAGCCGGACACTATTCAACAGGTACACAGAGTTTGGTGAAGAACCCGCCTTGCAATGCCGAAGACAAATCTGCACGCCGGAATCATCGTCATTGAAGCCTGGTTCGGGGGCTACTGAGGGAGTCCCGGATTAGGGGGTGTCCGGATGGCCGGACTATAACCTTTGGCCGGACTCCTGGACTATGAAGATACAAGATTGAAGACTCCGTCCCGTGTCCGGATGGGACTTTCCTTGGCGTGGAAGGCAAGCTTGGCGATACGGATATGTAGATCTCCTAGCCCTCTTCGGTGTCTATATAAACCGGAGGGTTTTAGTCCATAGGACGAACAACAATCATGCCATAGGCTAGCTTCTAGGTTTTAGCCTCTCTGATCTCGTGGTAGATCTACTCTTGTACTACCCATATCATCAATATTAATCAAGTAGGAGTAGGGTTTTACCTCCATCGAGAGGGCCCGAACCTGGGTAAAAACATCGTGTCCCTTGTCTCCTGTTACCATCCGCCTAGACGCATAGTTCGGGGACCCCCTACCCTAGATCCGCCGGTTTTGATACCGACACCAGGAAACTCCGACAAGCAATACTGCAAGATCCATCACACCAAGGACCACGACCTCCAGAACTGCCGACAAGTTGAGCTGCTTGCCGAGAAGCAAAAAGCTGAATATAAAAAGTGGGACAAGGAAAAGGGCCAGGATGGTGCCGAGGGGTCCGGAAAAAAGCGTAGTGGCCAAACAGGCCGCCGCGGCAAGGACTACCTGCAAGAGAGGCCCGCTCGGGGCCGCGACAAGAAGCAGGAAGACGATGATCACGAAGAGGACGACGAGTCCGGCGACCATGAGTTCCAGAAAGCTACATAGGCTATGTGCGTCGACGGCGGTGCCTTGCTGCATACTTCTCACCGCCAGCTCAAGCAGTGGGAGCGTGAGATCACAACGGCATAACCGTCGTTTGATGCCTAGAAACCACTGAAGTGGTCCAGCACGCCTATCATCTTTGACACTGAAGATCACCCTGATCGCACAACTGCAGTCGGGTGCTTGCTGTTGTTGGTCTCACCAACAATATGCAACCTCAAAGTGACAAAGATGCTAGTTGACGGCGGGGCCGGTCTGAACTTAATCTCGCCCGTTGTGATCAAAAGACTACAGATTCCTGATGGAGACCTCAAAGAGACGGGCACGTTTCAAGGGGTCAACCCGAGAATAAGTCAGCCAAAGGGAAAGGTCACGTTTCTCGTGACGTTTGGAAGTGATTTGAACTATAGGACGGAGAGGATTGTCTTTGATGTGGCCGAGATCCCTTTGCCTTACAACGGGATCCTCGACCGCCCAACGTTAGCAAGTTCATGGCGGCATCACACTACGCCTACAACACGCTGAAGATGCCTGGGCCAATGACGATCATCACCGTCCCCTCTTATAAGAAGGTTGCACTGATTTGTGCTGACCAACTCTACCGGGAAGCAGTTGCAGCAGCCGCCACCAAGGCACTTTATCCTGCCGTTGAAGCTCTGGGAGGGAAGAAGAAGACCCGTAAGGCCTCTCGCACCCACTCCGGCAAGCGCACCTCTTTGGAGTGTAGTGCTCCCGTGAAGGACGTGCCGGAGAGCTCCACCGGCAAGAGCAAGAAATCCAGAGCTACGCCGCCAGAGACCAAGAAGGTGTCCCTTAAGGAGAATGGCACGGGAGGGGATTTCACGATAAGCTCCACCCTCGACAGCAAATAGGAAGACGCGCTCGTCACCTTCCTGCGGGCGAATGTTGATGTGTTTGCATGGCAAGTATCCGACATCCTCGGCGTTCCCAGGGAGGTGATTGAGCACCACCTTGCTATATGCCCTCATGCGCGACCCGTAAGGCAGAAGGTCAGAAAGCAGGCTTTGGAACGGCAAGAGTTCATCACAGAGGAGATCAGGAAACTGGAAGCGGCAGGCTTGGTGAGAGGAGTGCTCCACCCAACGTAGCTGGCCAATCCGGTGGTAGTGCGCAAGGTAAATGGGAAGTGGAGGCTGTGTATTGATTACACGGACATCAATAAGGCTTTCCCAAAAGATCCTTTCCCATTACAGCGCATCGACCAGATTGTAGATTCCACGGCTGGGTGTGACCTGTTGTCATTCCTTGACGCTTACTCAGGGTACCACCAGATCTTCATGACAAGAGAAGACGAAGAGAAGGCGGCATTCATCACCCCATGTGGTATGTACTGTTTTATACGGATGCCTTTCGGGTTGAAGAGTGCTGGCTCAATGTTTGCGAGAGCAGTCCAAATTGGTTTTGAGCCCTAGCTCCATAGAAATATGGAAGCCTATATGGACTACATAGTGGTCAAAACCAAGGACAGAGCAACACTCATACCATATTTGGAAGAGACGTTTGCGAACCTGCATAAGATCAACCTCAAGCTGAACCCTGAGAAGTGTGTCTTTGGCGTCCCGTCCGGCAAGCTTCTCGGGTTCTTTGTGTCGCAGCATGGGATCGAGGCGAATCCAGACAAGATCAAGGCCATTGAGCAAATTGAGGCGCCCAGGCGGATTAAGGATGTGCGTTGGCTTGCTGGCTGCGTCGCCACCATGAGAAGATTCATCTCCAAGTCCGCCGAACGCGCCCTTCCCCTTTTCAAGATTTTGAAAAAGGCGGGCCCAATGGAGTCGACCCCAGAGGCCGAAACAACACTGCAAGATTTAAAGAAATACCTCTCCTCCACGCCAATACTAGTTGCGCCTAAACCACAAGAGCCGTTGCTACTGTACCTAGCAGCAACGAATCAAGTGGTCAGTGCTGCGCTAGTGGCGCAGAGAGAGGTCGACGCAGAAGTGATATCGACAACGGAGCCTGACGCCACTGGTGCAGAGGTAACACAGCCAATTGAAGCGGTGCCGAAGAAGAAGTTGATGCAGCACCCGGTCTACTTTGTTAGCTCCCTCCTGCAGGGGGCTAGATCAAGGTACTCCGTTGTGCAGAAACTACTCTTTGGCCTCCTTATGGCCTCGAGGAAGCTGCGTCATTACTTCCAAGAACACGAGATCACTGTCGTCACCCGCCTCCCATTGCAACGAATACTGCATAACCCAGATGTGACCGGGAGGATTGTGGAATGGGCGCTGGAGCTGTCTAGTTTTGGTCTTAAGTTTGAGAGCACTTCGACGATCCAAAGCAGAGTCTTGGCGGAGTTCATTGCAGATTGGATATCGACACCCGACAAAGAAGTTTAGGAGACTGCTCTCCCCCGTCAAGGAGGCAAGTTGTGACTGGATCATGTACTTTGATGGGGCTTTCTCGCTGCAAGGCGCCGGTGCTGGTGTACTGCTTGTCGCACCCACCAGAGAGCACCTCAAGTACGTGGTCCAAATGCACTTTCCCAGGGAGATGTCGACGAACAACACTGCTGAGTACGAGGGATTGCTTACCGGTCTTAGGATCGCGGCAGACCTCGGAATCAAGAAACTCATCGTCAGGGGTGATTCACAGCTTGTCGTCAAGCAAGTCAACAAGGATTATCAAAGCCCGTTGATGGAGGCCTACGTAGATGAAGTGAGGAAGCTGGAAGAGCGTGTTGACGGTATACATGCGGAACACGTTCCCTGAGCGGAGAACGACATCACCGACTACTTGTCAAAACGTGCTGCCCTCAAGCTGCCTGTGGAACCAGGTACCTTTGTGCTTCGATTGACTCAGCCATCCGTTGAACCATCAGCAGAGCAGAACAAGTGGAGGAAATCAAGGCCCGACAAGTACTTTCCCGCCGAGCTCCCCGGAGCCGCCGACAAGGATGTTGTCGGAGACACTGAGCCTGCCATAGGGCGACTGGCTCCGGCAGGGCGTCAAGCTCTAGTCGTAGAGACGGCCGCTCCCATGGTGGAGGAGATGCCTTTAGTCCTTGCCGTCGAGCCTTAGGCTCCGGCGTGGGCACAACATACCGTTTGATTCCTCCAAATAGGGGAGCTTCCTGAGGAGCAGGAAGAAGCAGAGAAAGTAGCCCGTCAGTCTGCCATGTATCCGTTCATCGATGATGTTCTGTACAGGAAGAGACCAAACGGTGTGAAATTGAAGTGCATTCCCCGGAGGATGGACTGGAGCTGTTGGCACAGATACACGGAGGTATATGTGGCTCCCACATAGGGTCGAGGGCCCTTGCCGACAAAGCATTTCGGCAAGGTTTCTTCTGGCCCACAGCCCTCCAGGATGCAACGACACTAGTAACCAAGTGTGAAGCGTGTCAGTTCCATTCAAAGAAGCTTCATCAACCAGCCCAAGCTCTCCAAACAATCCCTCTTTCCTGGCCATTCTCGATCTAGGGGCTCGACATACTGGGCCCCTTTCCCCGTGCCATCGGGGGCTTTGAGTACTTGTACGTCGCAATCGACAAATTCACAAAGTGGCCAGAAGTGGAAGCAGTGAGAAAGGTGATAGCACAATCAGCCGTCAAGTTCTTCAAGGGGCTAGTGTACCATTTTGGCGTGCCAAACAGAGTCATGACCGATAATGGCACATAGTTCACAAGCCGCACCTTCATGCAATACATCCAGGACCTCGGCAGCAAGGTCTGTTTTTCTTCTGTTGCACATCCACGGAGAAACGGCCAGGCTGAGAGGACCAATGCAGAAGTGTTGCGAGGCCTCCGAACGAAGACTTTTGACAGGCTGCACAAGTGCGGAAGGCGCTGGATCGATGAATTGCGGGCGGTTCTTTGGTCAATCAGGACGACACCAAATCGAGCCACCGGCCAGACACCATTCTCCCTCGTTTACGGGGCAGAAGCCGTTGTCCCCATGGAACTCACATACGGGTCACCCCGAGTGCTCACTTATGATGAGCTTGAGCAAGAGCAGCTGCGGCAAGATGACGCAACACTCCTCGAGGAAGATCATCTTCGGGCGGCTGTGCGAGCAGCGCACTACCAGCAAGCCTTGCGCCACTATCATGGCCACAAGGTTCACGCCCGAAGCTTTGAGAAAGGCGACCTTGTTCTTCGGCGCGTTCAATCAGCCAAGAATTCCAACAAGTTGACGCCAAAGTGGGAAGGCCCTTATCGAGTAATACGAGTCACCAGGCCAGCGCGATCCGCAGAGACCGAAGATGGTATTCCAGTGAGCAACTCTTGGAACATCGAACATCTTCGCAAGTTTTACCCATAAGGCACGGTTGCCGGGCCTCCCGGCAAGCCACCCTTTTGTACGAACCTTGCTGGCAAGGCATGTAGCCCTTTGTACAAAGCCAGGCGCTGACCCTGAGCATACATAAATGAAGCGCTGGCGCCCTAAGTTTTAGCATGCATGCTAGATTGAGTCTTTTCCTCGATTAGGGTTGATAGTGCTTAGCGACGACTAACCCCTAGCTTAGAGGTCGAGTGTGCGTCTTTCTATTCTCTCCTGTCATTTCTAGGTTCTCAGGATGCGTAAACATCTCTGCTGGGCTATCTGAAGGGAATAGGACAGGCCAACGTCCGGACCCCGGCAAGCCAAGGTTGCCGGGGGCTGCAGGCCCGGAGATTTGACCACAACAAGCCAAGGTCGCCGGGGGCTGCTGACCCAGATAAGTCCTTTATCCGCTGATATGCGTTCCCGTACAAAATTGGGACGAATGAAACCTCGTTTTATTCCTAGACCACCGTGCTCCCCTTTTCTCGTGCCCTAGAACAATTCCCTGGGCCGGAACTTGGTTGTAGTTGCGGTGACGAGGAAGTAAACGAGTGGCCTGAACCTACTTCATCCCAGCCTCCGCCAAAAACGCGAGTGTGGCTGTGGATGAAGAAAAGGATGGCAAGGCCTATTGCCGGGCGACAATGTCTATCTTACAAAATATCAAGGATTCGTCCTTAGCATGGGCCTCGCTCACGCACGAAAAACCCGGCAAGTCCACTTTTTCATTAATACGTTCCAAACAGGTACAACTCGTACGGAATGCAAACATGAGCAAGGGGATTACAAGATTTAAAGTTTACAAAGGCCCATAGGCTTAAAGACTGAAAAATGATAAGGTGCCCGTAATCCCTTTCTTGTCCCTCTCCTCAGGAAACGAAACGAGACAACGGGAGGGCAAAAAGAGCGCCTAGGCGAGGCACGAGCAGCAGAAGGCACCAGGAAAACATTCCGGTGGCCACCCCGAAGAGAGGCTGGTGATGATGATGGCGGGAGAAGAGCTGGAAGACGAGGCAACATGACCGGTAATATGCGACGAAAGCGTTGGTGCCCGCGTACTCCGACTTGACGGCCCGCCACCCGCCTTCTTCGTCTTCTCCGGCCTCCCAAGCCGTCCGCCCAAGGAGGCGACCCCGAAAAGTTCAAGGAGCTGGCGATGTAGATGGAGGTGCTGCTGGTGTCACCTTGGACGACGCGTCCGACACCTAGTCGGACCCGTCATCCTCCCGCCTACTACCCTCGTCGTCGCTGTCGCTGTCCTCCTCGTCACTCTCGCTCGAGGAGGAATCTTCATCGTCGGAGGAGCTCTCCACGCAGCACTTTAGGCGAGTTCCCATGTCCCCAAAAACCTTGACGGAGAGCAGGCCGTTCTCCATCAATTCAAAGTAGAGAACGAGCCCCTCCGTCAGGCTATGGACGCGAGCGAAGGTTTTCCATCCGCGACGAAGATACATAACGTGAGGAGCGGGGAAGTGGACGATGACCCGCGTGCCGCCGTTCCCGCAGCTCCTCATGTGCAGCTTCAGGGTCTGCGGCGGGTCGAGCTCCATCTCCCGAGCAAATGGAGTGGGAAGGCAAAGACGACGGTGCACTGGCCGGTGCCGCCTGATGAAGAATTCGCGAGGCTGGTCCCCGACGTGACCCTCCATCGGGGGAGGGACTGCTGGTGGAGGCGAGGCCGATGCGCCGCCCCGTCCTCCTCTTCCCCGAGCGCCACAAAGACCTCGCCCTCACCCCCTCCCCCTTCCTCTCATGGCCGGCTCCGCCGCCATGAGCTCTTGAGGAGGAGGGGCATGTTGTCGAGCGGAAACCCTCAACGCCACCGTCGAAATGCCGCCGCGCCCTCTCGCCATGGCAGAAAAAGGGAAGGAGCCAAGATGAAGAGAGATGGGCAATGAGAGATTGAGGAACGCCGCCGTCCCCCTCCCCTCTTTATAAAGGGGCGGGGTTGGAGCTGAGCCGCCCCGCTCAACCAATCCAGCCATGGGGAGGGGTGCAAGAAATGAGGACCGACCCGCAGCCCCAGTCAGCGGCGCCCGGCCCCCGCCCCAGCGCAGAAACCCGCGCATTCTGCGTCCGTCGCCTGCCTTCCCCGATGCATGGGGAACACGTGGCAAGCGAATCAGGGCCCGGATGGAAAGTGGAACGGCCATCCCACGCACCGTGATCAGGGGAGGACGTGGGAATCGTAATGGCCACATTCCCGGTCCACTTTGTAAATGAGCCGCGCCTCTGCCACTCCCTTGTTTTTAAGAGGGAAACGCAGACCGCCTCTTTACTATTAGACCCATGAAATGACGCAAGCAGGCCACGATCGCCCTACGCACGACCCCCATGTCATGCATTCAACGCAAGCCATGGGGAAGTGCAACAAGCGAGGAGGTTGCCGAAACAAGAAGAAATCCGCCCCGCCTGCCCGTGCACCGTTCTGGGCCTAGCCCAACAACGCGTTGCGCTTATGTGTGGCCCAGGCACGGGGGCTCCTGTCGGTTTACAAAAGTAGGGGCTCTCCTTTTGACCCCTTGTGCACGGACAGTCAAAGCCACGACCACGGCCACACTTAGCAGGGCAAGGGAGGAGAGCCGGAGCACAAGACCAACAAAGTAACGCCAAGATCAAGAACACAAATATCAGAGAGACGAAGAAGTTTCCCCCGGCAAGACCCTTGCCGGGGGCGGCCTCAGCGGCCCCGGCAAGAGCCTTGTTGGGACAGCTCGCCCAACACCAGCTGAGCGCGCCACCCTTGAGCCCACGGCTTCCAACGTAACCAACCACGTTGAGATGAAGGCTCAGGAGGCACCTCCTTGGTGGCACGCAGATCTTTGTCAAGATCATAGATACACAAGATCAGACGAAAACCAGAAGACGACGACCCTCGGCAAGATCCTTGCCGAGGAGAGCCATGAGACCCCCGGCAAGATCCTTGCCAGGGATGACTACGACGCCGTGGCAAGGCTCTTGCCGGGGCCCCCGCAAGACCCTTGCCGAGGACATGGATGGGGCCGCAGCCAGGCCCGCACCTGCCAAGACTCCACCACCGTTTCCATGCAACTGCCAACCCAGCCAGCTGGGCTGGCGCCTGCGTGGCGACGAGCGGCTTCCGAGCCAACTCAACAAGCACCTGCGTGGTGGCATGCAGATCTTCGTGAAGACCCTACCACCGCGCCACCTCAGCTGCCTGCCTGCCTACATGGCGCCACATGCATCGCTGGCCTGGGCGTGTGTCGAAGCAAGGGGAGGCGGCGACGGACGGGACATGCCTCGTTCCCGTCCCTGGTAAAGCTAAGGGACACCTAAGCGATGCATTAAATGCGTCTTGTCCTGTAATACGGGCGATAAGCTCTTAGTACTGTAGGCCTTTCCACCTCCTATGTGCCACTGTGGCAGCCCCTTTCGACTATAAAAGGAGGCCCGTGGCATACTGGAGGGGATTCGGCTCTTTTGGACTACGCAGCCACCATAGCTAGTTCGAGAGCTCAAGAACTCTCTCAAATACACACCAAAGTAGGACTAGGGTATTACGCATCCTCGCGGTCCGAACCTGGGTAAACGAACCGTGTTCTGACTCCTAAACCTGCTCTTCTCACAACCCCGCGCCCCACCAACCGTAGTAGGGATTCTTGTGATCCCATAGGTGTCGTTTCCCCGACAAAATCAACATTGCGAAGATAAACTTAGAAGTCAAATTAATGTTGAAGACAAACCAAATATGAAGATAATGCAATCATGACACCAATTGAAAATCTTCAAGAAAGTTTGGTGGTGGCATTACCCACCGTATAGGAAGTATTAGACCCAGACACGGTGCACAATTATCGTGGCGCTCCGAAGTCAAATTCTACAGTAATGTATTCACACTTAGAGGGTAAGGCTTCATGAATTTAAGATATACGTTACTTCGCGTGTTGCACATCTAAGTCATCAACATGCATAAGCGTTAGGATGTGTGTCCATTCATAGGACATTCGGGATTCTAAGATATTTAGCTCACACCGCAACTTGCAAAACCTTTTCTCATCCAAGGGCTTTGTGAAGATATCTGCCAATTGCTCTTCAGTGTTGATGTGAATGATATCAATGTCTTTCTTCAACACATGATCCCTAAGAAACTGATGACGGATTTGAATGTGCTTTGTCTTCAAGTGCTGAACTGGATTGTGAGCAATCTTTATGGCGCTTTCATTGTCGCAGTAGAGTGGCACTTGCTTCATGTAGATGCCATAGCCCTTGAGAGTTTTCTTCATCTAGAGAAGCTGAGTGCAGCAAGATCCAGCAGCAATGTATTCAGATTCAGCAGTGGAGAGTGATACACAATTCTGCTTCTTTGAAGACCAACAGACAAGAGATCGTCCAAGAAAGTGGCATATGTGCCTGATGTGGACTTGCAATCAACCTTGTCACCAGCATAATTAGCATCTGAGAATCCAACTAGATCTAACTCTGAGCCCTTTGGATACCATAATCCTAGTGTTGGGGTGTGAGCAAAATATCGAAGAATCCGCTTCACTGCTAGGTGATGCGATTCCTTTGGTGTCGCTTGGAATCGAGCACACATGCAAACGCTAAGCATTATATCAGACCTAGATGCACATAAGCACAACAAAGTACCAATCATGGAGCGGTATACCTTTTGACCAAACTCTTTACCATTGTCGTCGGGGCCCAATTGGCCTTTGGTTGGCATTGGCGTCGTGTACCCTTTGCATTCTTGCATTCCATACTTCTCCGTTGACAGATTTGAAGACCAAGGAAGAACTTCAGCTCACCCATCATGGACATATGATATTGCTCTTGCATCATATGCCCAAATTCATCCCTATATCTCTTATCAGTGCAGCTGAAGATAATATCATCCACATAGATTTGGCATACAAACAGTTCACCATCACATGTCTTTGTGAAGAGAGTGGGATCTAGAGAACCAGGTTTGAAGCCTTTGCTCTTCATGAAGTCTTTGAGTGTGTCAATCAAGCGTGAGGTGCTTGTTTGAGGCCATACAATGCCTTGTTGAGCTTGTACACCATGTCAGGACGCTTTGGGTATTCAAAACCAGGTAGTTGTGCAACATACACTTCTTCTTCAATTTTGCCAAGGAAGGCTCTCTTTACATCCATTTGGTATAGAAGAATGTTGTTGTGGCTGGCATAGTCTAACAGTATGCAAATGCCTTCAAGCCTAGCCACAGGAGCAAAGGTTTCGTCAAAGTCAATTCCTTCCAGTTGTGTGTAACCTACAGCAACGAGACGAGCCTTGTTTCTGACAACTTGACCATGCTCATCTTGTTTGTTGCGATAGATCCATTTGGTGCCAGTGATGTTGTGCTTGCGAGGATCCAGACGTTTGACTAGCTCCCAGACATTGTTCATCTCAAACTGTTGAAGCTCTTCTTGCATAGCTTGAATCCATTCAGGTTCCGTGAATGCTTCTCAATCTGTACTTTGTTTGCTAGCTGTGTTGCTCTAGAACGAGTGAGTGGACCAGGTGCATTGATACTATCAATTATCTTCTCAATCTGTACTTTGTTTGCATCCCGAGGATGTATTGGACGAAGATTTTTCCCTTGTTGGTCATTGACTTCATCTTCAGCATTGGCTTCAGGCTGAGCATTATCTTCATGCTGATTAGGTGCAGAAATGATGATTTCCTCTTCAGCCTATTCCTCGGTAGGTATGATTTCTCCAGTACCCATTAGCTTGATAGATTCACTTGGTGTAGCTTCATCTAGCACATTTGGTAGGTGCTCTCTTTGCGAGCCGTTAATCTGATCGAACCGCACATCCACAGTTTCAACCACTTTATAGTGAAAGAGGTTGAAGACTCTGTAGGTGTGCGAATCCTTTCTGTAACCAAGCATAAAACCTTCATGTGCTTTCGGTGCAAATTTTGAAGTGTGATGTGGATCCTTGATCCAGCACTTAGCACCAAAGACTTTGAAATAACTGACATTTGGTTTCTTACCAGTCATGAGCTCATAGGATGTCTTCTTGAAGAACTTATGAAGATAAACTCTGTTGATGATGTGGCAAGCAATATCAATGGCTTTAGGCCAGAACTTCCTCGGAGTCTTGTACTCATCATGCATCGTATGTGCCATATCAATGAGGGTTCTATTCTTGTGCTCCATGATGCCATTCTGCTGAGGTGTGTATGGAGCAGAGATCTCATGTGTGATGCCCAATGTATCAAGATAAGTGTCGAGGCCAGTGTTCTTGAATTCTGTGCCATTGTCACTCCTGATGTGCTTGATCTTGATGCCATAATTGGTCATGGCTCGATTGGCGAAGCGTCTGAAGACATCCTGCACTTCAGTCTTATAGAGAATTATGTGCACCCAGGTATATCTTGAATAATCATCAACAATAACGAAGCCATAAAGATGTGCAGTGGTAGTAAGGGTAGAGTAATGAGTAGGACCAAATAAGTCCATGTGTAGCATCTCGAAGGGGCGTGATGTAGTCATGATTGTCTTCGAGGGATGCTTGGCCCTTGTCATCTTCCCGGCTTCACAAGCACCACATAGATGATCCTTCTTGAACTTGAAACCCTCGATGCCAATGATGTGCTTCTTCTTCACGAGAGTGTGCAAGTTCCTCATGCCCTCATGTCCTAGCCTCCGATGCCAGAGCCAACACTCTGAAGCTTTTGCTAGAAGACATACGGCAAGCTGTGGTCATGCGGAGAAATCTACCATATACAGATCGTCTCTTCGATACCCTTCGAAGACTAGAGATTTGTCAGATTCCATAAGCACAAGACAAAGATATTTTCCAAATATCACAATCATGTCCAGATCACAAAGCATTGAGACAGACATTAAGTTGAATCCAAGGGATTCAACAAGCATCACTTTATCCATGTGCTGATCCTTTGAGATTGCAACTCTACCTAGGCCGAATACCTTGCTTTTACCAGTGTCAGTTAACGTGATGTGGCTTTTAGTAGATGGACATATGGTTGAATTCATGAGAAGACTTCGATCACTAGTCATGTGGTTGGTGCATCCAATGTCTGTAATCCACTCAGTAGCTTTCGGAGTTGTACCCTACAGTGCAGTTAGCGGGATAGGCTTCACCAAGAGTATTGTGAAGCACAAACATGTAACGAACAAGAATATTATCAAAGTTGAGATTCTTGTTTGGTAAGATGGGATGCTCGTCAAGAAACCCTGGGACGAAATACATGGTAAGACCATTTTGGCATTTTATCTTGCGTCCCACAAGATGTTTTAGGTCCCCAGCATTGGCGTCAGAAGACTTTGATTTTCGGCTGGAGACCTTTCCATGCAAAACAAAGTTAATTCTTCTTAACCACCCACATCTTCAGGGGTGGCATAGAAGCAATGAGTCTAAGTGCAACATCTGAGAACTTTGGCTTTGGAGCCCTAGGAAATAGCCTTGCAGGAGGTGAATAATACGCATAAGAATAAGCAGAAAAGTTCTTTGTTTTATGAACATAGCGGTTTGAAGAAAGACACTCATATTCATGAGTATGATGATAGTTTCCCTGCAAAACATTGGCATTAGGGTGACCTTGTGAGGTCCTCTGTCTGTATGAAGCCTTTGGACCATGTGAAGCCTTTGGTCTGGGGTTTTTCTTCTTCACATGTGGTGTCATGATGACATTCATGGGAAGCTTCTCAAGACAACTTTTGGGTACCCAGATCTTCTTCAAAGGTGGTCCATTCCTACAGTTAGTACAAATAAACCAGGCAAACACATCACCATTCTTATTCTTGAACAACTTATAATTGGCGTCAAAGGATTCATCAATGATAATGGGGTTAGCACAAGTGAAGCCAGATAAGGTGGATGGGTCCAATGAAGGGCCCTTTGCAGCAACCCATGTGGTTTTGGGGTACTGCTCAGGCTTCCAGTAAGAACCATCAACATTCATTTTCCTCTCAAACCCAACACCCTCTTTCCTAGGGTTTCGGTTCAGAATCTGTTTCTTGAGGACATCACATAGCGTTTGATGCCCTTTGAGGCTTTTGTACATGCCAGTTTCAAGTAGTGTCTTCAACCTAGCATTCTCATCGGCAACAGTAGTGGTATCCTTAGGAGAGGGGTTAGTTACCACATCAGCAGTTGAAGATATTGCAACATCAGAAGCAGTAGAACTTTCAGCAACAGAGACATCATTATCATGCTCAAGACATTTTAAACATGGTGGC
Organism: Aegilops bicornis; assembly: GCA_021605145.1. Taxonomy (NCBI): domain Eukaryota; kingdom Viridiplantae; phylum Streptophyta; class Magnoliopsida; order Poales; family Poaceae; genus Aegilops; species Aegilops bicornis. Next base: position 635,571,449 of record CM038674.1, on the reverse strand, counting down.
ACAAAGTCTTCCGGAGCGGAACTGATCTATTGAGCGAGTAGTGAATCGTTCTCCTTTTGAAGGTCTTCATGAGATGCTCTCAGTTTCTCTAGATCTTGCTTCCTTTGAAGATAATGTTGGGGAACGTAGCATGCAATTTCAAACAAAATCCTACGATCATGCACGATCTATCTAGGAGATGCATAGCAACGAGAGGGGGATTGTGTGTCCACGTACCCTCATAGACCGAAAGTGGAAGCGTTAGTTTAACGCGGTTGATGTAGTTGAACGTCTTCGCGATCCAACCGATCAAGTACCGAACGTACGACACCTGTTGGGGATATACCCCGCGGTATGACCCGGCTGGAACTTGGTGTTTTATTGGTGACCCGGCAGATTGTTTAAGCTGTTTAAGCCGTCGAGCAGATTAGCGAGGTAAGCCGGTGGAGACGATTAAGCGAGGTAAGTCGACAGACGATTAAGCGAGGTAAGCCGGTGAGCGATTAAGCATGGTAAGCCGGTGGAGATAGTTAAGCCACACAGTTAAGCAAGACAGTTAAGCCAGACAGTTAAGCCGGCATATTTTAAGCCGGTAGATTGTTTAAGCCAGATGTTTAAGTCAGACTGTGACAAAGTCGCCGGGGGTTAATAAGCCCAAAACGTTAAGAAGCCCATGGAGAGAAGCCCGTGAAAAGAAGTCAGAATAGTTAAGTCTTAAGTCCGAGTTGGACTCTACATGTAACCCACCCCTTCAACTTATATAAGGAGGGGCGGGGCGCCCCAAGAGGGAGAGGGAAAATAATCTGAAGGCTAGACATAACTAGGAGAGCCGGTTTACGGCGATTCCCTCGTGATGATAATGAGACCTAGCCACAAACAGCATGTAGGGTTGTTACCGGATGATGTTTCCCGGGGCCCGAAGCTGTCTAAACCCTTGTCTTGTGTTGTGTCTCTCGATTCCGCTCAACCCCTCTCAAGCTACCACATAGATGCGTTGGCCTCACGACTAAGTCCTCACACTAGGACATCTTCTATGACAATTCCACGACAGTTGGCGCCCACCATGGGGCTCGCGCATGGTGGTGTTGAGTTCTTGGAGGGATCTTTTTTAGGGTTCGAGAAGTTTGCAATTGACCAAAAAAAGAAGAGCCATACGAAAAGATTCACGTCATCTTCTAGTTCATTAGTTGAGATTAAAAGGAGTTGGCGAAGGATGCGATCTGGCCGCCGCCACAGTTAGATGATTTGCCGTATCACAGTTATTTTCTCTGCATACGTGATCCGCCAAGACCAAAAGAAAGTCAATCTCTATTGTTGCATCAACCTACAAGGGCGAACGCTGTGGATTAAATCACTGGGTCATCGATCGTAAAAGTACGAACGCATAATCTTCAGCTAAAATTCGTTCAACAGTGTGTACACACGAGTCCCGAGAAGTTTCATAGCAGCGGCAGCAAGCAAAACCAAAAGTCGTTTTGTCATTGATGTTTTCCATGAGAAGGAAAAATTGCTTAATCAGATTGGATGGAGTACTAGTCCACATGAGAATCACATCAGCAAGTCACATCAATGTGAAGCGATCATTACCAAGGGAAAGAAGTCCACGACTCGGTTTAGTAAACTGGCCATAACTCGGAAACATATCCGGCCATGGTTTAGTTTCGAGCCGCCGCCCGCCGGTTTCGCTTTGTCCAGAATTTCAAGTCGTGGCGAGTCCGAGTCGCCTCCGCCCGGACCTCTAGGTTGAAATCAAGGGAGCAAGCCACTGCGTTATTCTCAAGTTGCCCATCTTGCACTGAACCAGCACCTGACTCCGAGCCGCCACAGCGCGGGCTCGCGTCCGCAGCCTCGCGCATGTTTTGAGTCGCCGCTCCAAGCAGCCTCTGCGAGGCTCGAGCACGAGCCACCGACCACCACCGTCATCCTGCCGGCTTTAATCCAGGCCTCCCAGGCCTTCGCCCCGCTAAGCTGCCGCACTGAACCACCTCCATTACGTGCGGGCCTGCATCGGGCACCTCCGCCGTACCTCTGTCGCGGACCGCACGACCCGCCACCAAGTGCTTTGACCCGCCGCTACAAGCCGCCGGCGGCCTTCTACCTTGAGCCAGTCGCCCGCGGGGCGCTGCGGACCGCCCTCGCCGTATTCTAATCCGCCTCTCACCCTTCGCGTTGGCTTACCTCGCAGGCCTTCTACTGCTGCGGTCGTGACCTTGCACCGCCGTTGCCCATTGGAGTTGCTACTCCAAGTTGCCGTGACCCGCCGGCCGCGTTTACTAAGTCGCAGTGGTCCGCTTTGAGCCGGACTCACCTCTGAGTGCTGCGGACTACCTGTCTCAAGACGTTGCTGGCTCACCGCTGCTGCTGGGTGCTGCTGATGCGTCTGCACAAACCGGCTCTGCTTCGCCACTATGCTAAGCTCAGACCAAATTCAGACTCACCTTGTAAGGAGCAAAGGGAAAAAGTTGTGGCCTAAGCGCAGTGTGCCACAACGAGATGGATCTACTAACCTCTGCTACAAGCCGACTGCGGCTTCCGCCGATGGAGCGTCGCCTCCAAATTGCTGGTGGACTGCTGCTTGCACTGCCGCTGCACCTCTGCCTCCCTGATGAAACGCCGAGGTCCCGGACTACGTCCAACACTACAAAAAAAATACAGTTCCGTGATGATACATGTTTGTCACAGTAGGTCGCCATGACGATTTTATGACAGAATCAAGATAGTCATACCTGTGCTGTTGTAGAAGTGTTCCATGACATTACCAAAATTATCATCACGGAAGTGTCCACTTCCATGACGATAAATCGCGCGTCACAGAAGTGCTTTCGTAAAGGGTGACCGACACGTGGCATCCACCGTAACGGAACACCGTTAAGCTATCGGGTTGGATTTTGGATCCTATAACCCGTTAACAGCCCTGACCAATGGGAAATTTCCACGTGTATAACTCTGATTGGTCGAAGGGAACACCTGTCAGCTCGTTAGTGGGCCAGATGTTGCCCGTCCATTGGAGGAGACATGCCTATGATACGTCGACACGTGGCTAGGCCAAACAGAGGCCCATATAGGTTAAAAAGGCCGGCCCAGTCAAAGGCCCGTAGTACTTAATCAGGTACTAGTGGGCCAGCCCAATAACAGCCTGCTTAATAAAGGCCCATTTACGGCCCGAAGCCAGATCTGGCCCGTTAATTGTTCGCCCAATAATTGGGCCCATTTGTGACCCGAAGCCAGATCTGGCCTGTTAATTGTTCGCCGAATATTTGGGCCCAACTACAACCAAGTGACTTTCGACCTGTTAGAGGCCTGATGTAGACATGGGCCCATTTCAGCCCGGTGTGACTTTTGGCCTGGGAATGGCCCGTGCTGCCCATGGGCCATATATGGTCCGACGGGACATCGGTCCCACTAACGGCTCGTGCTAAAGGTGGAAACAATTAAGCCCAAATACACGTGCATGTAGGTCATAGCTTCCAGGTGTAGCTGTTTAGTGATGAGGTTCTCATTGGTGTTCTGCGCAATCTTTCTTAGAGATAGCACTTCAAGTCGAAGTTGAGTTGCAGAATGCCTTTCTGCTAGAACTTGGGACCGAAGAAGTCGAATCGATTCGCATAACGAATTACGTGAGCTTGTCGATTGTTAGTCTCAAGTAACTTGAACACTGCATCAAGACAATACTTTGGGGTTGTCTCGCTATCTTCAAGATGTTTTGCCTTCTTTGCTGCATTATATGTTGGGTTTGTCTCACAGCCTTTCAAAGAACTTGTGCATGCCATCGTGCATATCACCTGAAACAAAGCGAGAGAGATGACAGGTTTTGCACGTGTATAAACAAAGATGATAGTCAGTCTTTGTCAATTCTATCCAATTTCAAATTAGAAAATAAAGAGTAAGTTCAAATATCAATAGCATAATTTGGCATTGTTCATAATGCGGGGAGCTTCACCACACTACTGGATTACCATGTCAACATAACAAGCATAGATGATGGGCAAAGAAAATCATTTTATCTATTTTGGATAATGTGCATGGCATGTTGTTCATATCATCAGCCATATCAGTAAGATAAAACAGGAGATGACAAGGTGCAAACGTGGGATACTTCACCACACACTGGATTTTAGACCCACAAAAACAAGCATACATATAGGGAGTATTAAGTAATGTGCATGGTATGAATAAGGAATTTGGTTTTACAAGTATTAGAACTTAAGGTTCTTGTGAACATGCATTTTGGTAGAAACAACAAACTAAACAGCAGTAAACGATAGGGAGTATGAGCAAATTAAACAGCAGTTGAGGATAAAGGCTTTAGAAGGACTGACTTACATTAACAGTTAACACCGGCTTTATAATGCCCTTCTCCATGTCAAGGGAAGGATAACTCAAGAATTTCAGCACGTAATCTTCTTCATAAGCATTGCCTCAGACTCAACATTTTGTAGAGAGTAATTATAAATATGATAATACTAGAAGGGATAGAGGATAATGAAGATAAGATGCAGATTGATGCTACATAATCAACTACCAATCCCTGGAAGTACAAGCGTTACAGGACAAAATGTCTTGACAAGAGCAATGGGCTACACTTACGCATTGGCATTGTCTGGTATTCTACTTGTTGGTAAGATTAAATATAGATATGATCTTTTTTAGTAAATGGTGGGCGAGGGAGATAAGATGCAGAATGCTACAAAATGAACCAATCCCTCTTCACATAATACAAGAGTGTTTTGAACACTGGTGTACTGTACAAAACATTCTATATTATGGGACGAAGGGAGTAGCTGTTAATGTAAGTACAGTGATAGACCACGTTCAGTCCTTACAAGAGGACTGCAGAGCTAAACCTCTTGAAAAGCATTGGGTTGATTCTAAATTTATGTAAGAGTACACACGAATCTTATAATGTCCACCAAATGGACGATTACGAGGCTAAGATGTGCAGTGATGCTACATAGTCAAACAGCTATGAAAGTAAGTATGGTCATACAGGGCAAGAGGTACTCACAAGAGCAATGCAAAGGTGCGGTATAGTTGCGTAGATTCTGTGGTCCCTTGAGAACGAATGTTCTTACGCTAATTTTCGTACATGTGAGACATTAAGGCAAATGCAGAAATGTAGTTCAAATTGTGATGTGATATCATAGGCATGACCTTACGCTGCAGCCGAGACCAATGTGTAACAAGATTATTCCTGTCACCATCGGATAAATGTAGCACCGGAGACTTTACAGAAATTTCATTCAGAGGCTTGCCATCGAAGTGCGCTTGCCTCAGGTAGGAATGATACTTCATCGACGAGTGCTTGAAAAGCGCAACCAACCCTTGCTCGTCATCACAATCCAGTTTGCTCCTCGCCTATTTAAAAGAATGAAATCTTGTGTCTTCTGTCACAGTAAACATATGCAGAATGACCATGAATAACATTAGTACATTACTTACGCGTAAGTTATGGAGGAAGACTGAAATTGTTACGTTCATGCGGTATAATCTTTCCATGAAGGAAAGATGCGCACAAAGTTCCTGACAACAACATGAGCTTCGTCTTCTAAACTGGGAAGAAATGGAACATGAGTCCTATTTGCTGCAATTGGGGCTCTCTCTGGTTCGAAAAGGGATTTGGCAACTGGATTTGGTGTACTCTTTCTTTGGAATGGGGTTTTCGCGTCAGACAATTTGGTGCTATGTCAATCGGGCATAATCATACTATTTCTTTGCCGGTTAGAATTCTGAGTTGGGGCATCGAAATGACCAAAGTGTAGTAGGGCTAGAGTCTGCTAGAGTTGGGGTGTTTTGTGGGTCAGGTGATATTGCAACTACACCTAATGGGCTATTTGATTTATCAGGTGCCACTATCTTTTCCAAATACTTTGCTTGTGCTCCTCCATGATCAGCAATCGCCCTCTTCCTTTTGAACGTCTGATACACAAGAACATCATTTGAATGGATAAATATGGTATGATGACAGATGGAATATGTACTGAAAATGGATAGGCAGGGCGTATTCACATACACGATGTGTAAACTAAGCTAATGGCAGTTCAACAAAGTAGAAGCAATGCAAAGCATCCGTTGCAAGATATGTGCGAGCAATGTAACCTTGGAAAGTTAGATCAAGTACCTTGATGGGTTAATAAGATAGGGCATGTTCCTCTGACTCCTCCACTAGGGAGCTACATTGACTTAGGTTTCTCTCTAGCTCAGAATCACTGTTAGGATCATATTCTGAGCATGAATATGTAGGTGGAGAGTGTTTGCATTGCATTGCATCCAGACTTGATTTCAGTCCCTTAATGCCAAGTTTGACAACCATGGCATTGTTTTGCTTTATTCTTTTCATGCACGCAAGCTCATAATCATTATGATGCCGTTCAGAATCTGAGATTCATGAAAACATAAAAAGTAGTCAGATTATCTATGGAATGCATTGCGGATTCAACTCGAAGAGTGTCTCCCTATAAACCCCTGCATATGCAAAGTTCACCTCCAACCGTGCCGACTGCATCACACACGTAAATACAAACCCCTTATGTCTCTATAACAGTGTGCACACATTTCAAAACTGAAGTAGGAACATTAGAATCATATGAAATTCGTATTTTAACAAATAAACTAAGCAATTATGAGTGGCATAATGTTTGGCTTCAAGGGTGGAGTGTTGGTAGTGCGACACAAAGCAAGTAGGCAGATTGTATTCCATGTAAAAGATCGAAACCTATGTAAAAGCTGGAAATGACACTTTCTTTCTATACAATGCAAAGGTTCAAGGCCCACACATGATGGAAGAGATCACATAGAGAAATACTATTCACTCATGTCTATGGTTCCAATATTTAGAAACAGGGTGGTCCACCCTAAAAGAATATTGACAACAAATATGACAAGGCAAGCATAGATGTAGTGAATCAATCATTTACTTGTGAGCTTACTAGGGGCCGGTTCTTTTGGGGAAATCTCCCAGAATTGACCCCCTCCCCAGCTTCTCCCAGAATTGCCACTCCATTTTTTCTTACAATTCCTGGCTAGTTAGGGTTTAATTAGCTAGGAATTGTAAGAAAAAATGGAGTGGCAATTCTGGGGAGAAGCTGGGGAGGGGGTCAATTCTGGGAGAATTGCCCAAAAGAACTGGGCCTAGGACAAGTATGCAGAATTGTAACTGCAGTCAGAGACCGTCCAAAATCTGAATGAAGAAGTTTGTCTAGCACTTATTGTTTGCAACTAATCGACATGAATAATTGGATATTATATCGAATGAGTAAGAAAGACAAGTAAAATTGTCAACAAACCTGGCTTGCATAGTAATCTGGGTCAATGTCACTACGACCAACAATCCAAAATGACTAGTTTCTGTTCCGAGGGCCGGAATTTTGAAAACCCTGTGAACTTTAGAGGTACTAAAGATTACCAGAATACATCTGAACCATTAAGTGTAGGTAGCATCGAGCACACAACAAACCCTAATGACAGTCCTGCCTAATGAGTAATGAATCAATTAGAAAATGGGTGATGAGGAGTGGATGCTGAGTGTTGAGGACGTATCTCAGGATAAATCAGGTTGGCTTGGTGGGTGCTGCACGCCTGAGCCATGAACGGACTGGGAAGGTAGGTACGGCAGCGCGCCTGGGCAGCGGTGACGCTGTTGGGCGAGCGGCTCCTGGCCTCCTGTTAGTCTAGCGTCTCCTCCTAGAGTCATGCCTTCCGGGGACGGCAAGTCGCCGGCGATGCAGGCGGCTGGGGGCGAGTAGAGATTGGAAGCGCGTAGCAGAACAGAGGGGAATCTGGGACTGGGACGACCAAAAATCCCAGAGTGGGTCGGCCCACCGTGGGCACCCTGTAGAGATACACACCCGAGCGGCGAACATGCATTTTCGAAACTAATTTAGGAACATTTAGCTGACAAATTAAACAACTCTGTTTTAATAATATCAGATTCGTATTTGAACAACTAATCTTGTTTAGCTTGATGGGTGGAGCAGTGTTATTATGACACGGAGCACGTATTCTGATCGTATAGTGATCATAAACGGGGGAAACTCTAAGCATATTTTTTTAGCAAAAGAGGGTTTCACCTCCGATTTCTATTAAAGAAACCACCACGGAACCAACATGATCAATTAAACCGTATTATGGTTGTGCCATGGCAGATTTGAAGCTGCAAACCGGAGAAATGATATTTAGCATCCATTGTTTTCTTCGAACTAAGAACTACTCCCTCCGTCCCATAATATAAGAACGTTTTTGACACTAGTTTAGTGTCAAAAACGTTCTTATTTTATGGGATGGAGGGAGTAAATTCTAAGAGCTGAAAAGAAAGTAGAGTAACCAAGTTAAGATCTATTTTCTGGTTTAAATCAAAACATTGAGGAGATATGAAGTACCACCTCTCTTGTGGTGCCGTGTAGGCATCGGGGGTGCGATGGCTGTCGGTGGCGTTGAAGCAGATCTGCGACGGTAGATGGGTGCATCGGGGGATAAGTCCCGTTGCGGTGGAAGAGAAGGTCGTCTGAGCGGCCCCAGCAAAGAGGACGACGGCGACGATGAAGCGAGATGACGTGATGCAAGGCTATTGGTTTGTCGCCGTGGATGAGAAATGTCCATCTCTAGCAGTGGACGACGCGGTCTTGGTAGGCGCTCCAGCATGGTGGAGGACGGTGGCGATGGATGTGGTGGAGGACGGCGGCGATGGATGGGGTGGCGGACGGAGGCTGGTGTGTCGTGTGTGGATGGGGTGTTCTAGCGTGGACGGTGTATGAATGGGAAAAAGGAGGGAGAGGTACGGGGAACCATGTTATTTGGACGCGCTTGTCTAAAATATGGGAAAGTTACCAACTTAGCCCCCGTTTAAAATTTAGACGTCTCGTCGGTTGGGGATAGGACGGTAATCTCGCATCTCGCCAATATTTGCCCAGAGCGATTTCGGGCGAGGAGAGGGTGGTTGGCGCCCATGGTTGGCGCCCACGGTGTATGAACGGGCTGACAGGCGTATGCGGTTGAGTCACATCTGAGTGAAGTTACAAACCTGCCCCTATTGAAAATATTTGCCTACATCGATTTTGGTCGAGTCGAGTTTGTTTTGCCGCCCATCGTGTATGAATGGGGAATGGAGGGAGAAACAGTGGTCTTTCGGACGAGCTTGAATCAAATGTGTTTTGTCACCATGTTTGACGCCCACCGTGTCGGAATGGGCTCAGAGGTGGTCGTGTCACGTCTAATTGAAGTTACTAACCTACCCCTATTTAGAGCAGTGGAAATCGGGCCGATGGATTGTCCGTGTAATGGGTAGACATTAATTTCCATCTCCCAAACACTTGGCTTCGGGCAGCCGACGTGGGAGTAGACATTTTGCAGCTCTTTCGAATTTTGGGACAATAAGCATCCACGTTTACCCTGGCAACTAAATTGGAATCCATTTTGTATTCCTATATGAATCTTTATAAATCATTCTATGTGTTTTTATATATCTTCAAAAGGACGACAAAGATGTATTCCATTGTCATATATGAATATGGTTTACAAATGCCCATACTCAAATTCAGAAGCTAAAATCCAGTTTAAGGTGAATTCAAATATCTGGAACACTTCATGTCCAACTCAAATGTCACACGCAGCATAATGTGTACTCCCATTTAGATATGTACACAAGCGATGTATCAAGATTCAAAAACCGAGTCAATCAACCAAGAATGTACAGAACTAACAGACATATAAACACTTATAAAGTATATGGATCAATAATATCAACTAACATACATAAGGCAGGCCGCTGTACTTTTTTTGGCTACAATAGCATCCTTTATTTAGCCAACATCTTGGCCCTTTCCGATGCGTGCCACTTATGGTCCATCTATACTACTACTATTGCTGAATGCACATTCAGCCCGATTGGCATATTTGGAGGTCTGGCACAGCAATCCAAATGAAATGTCTCCGAGTCTTATCTATTAATACAGACTTGTGCTCAAATACAATTACAAACCAAAAAACAAAAAAACAATTATTACATGATCTGTAAAACAAATGGTTTGATTGATTACATGAATAGACAACACAAAGGTTATTCGACGATGGAAAGAACATTTCACCTATTATTTACCAAGTAGGAATTTAATTTCCTTTTTTTCCTTCAGGACCTTAACAATCTGGTCAGTCTTAGCTTGCTTCGTTTTGAAATCCACTAAATATTTAATGGTTGTCTTGAGTACTGCTTGTGATTGTGCTGTTTGCTTCCTCAACATGTCAACTTCATCTCTAAGTGCAGAAGCAGAATCTCTTTCTGCCACTAGTTTAGCCTCTAGAGCATCATCAGTTGGCAATTCATAATGCACGATTGGGCCGGTGACACTGCTGTGGGATGATGCAACGTCCATGGGGACCTCACTCTTTGATCTTGGGCTAACCTATTTTGCCATTAAAGTTCTGATTGGATTCAGAAAAGTTGAAGTTAGCAAAACATATCAACTGGGAGTTATAACAACAAACCAGTTAAACAAACAAGGAATTAAAGAGTTTCAATTGGATGCTGAAAAGTAGTTATTAACATCATTGTAACCCACTGTTGCAGCAGCAAAGCAGTTAAACAAACAAGTAGATAAAGTTAAGGCAAACAGGTAATTCTTAACAGTAAGTATCAAACACATAGATAGGCGCAGTCTACAATATGATTAACAGGCTGTGGCATTATGTAATCAAGAGCAAACTAAATTAAGCCAAGCAACGTAATTGAACAATTTTGCAATAAGTGGCTAACTAAAATTCGAGAAGCGAATGTAACCGAACTTACGCTATTTCTTTGTACAGGCACACTGCAACTTTTTTTTCGCTTACAAGGTTGTACGAAGGAGTCCATGTTATCAATTGCTTGGATACGCAGTCCCAATACTTCTTTCTTCCCACACTGCATTGGTAAGTCGAATGGTTAATCTGGTAAGATGGTGCGTCCTTGATATGTTATACGAGGACGTGTAGGCAGACTAGTTGTAGCCACACACATCACACTGGCTTTTACTGTATATTTCATGCGATTACTTTTGGCATATCGAGATCTAAGCAATCTACAATAGGATGAAAAGACTGGCATCCTTCACATTATAGGCGAACTCAGTTAATAGAAACAAGCAATTCAACAATTCTGTGGGTAAATCAAAATCGCAAAAAGGGGCTACGTATCCAATCATACACGCAAAAAGGGGCGACGCCACCATAGGGGCTGGTATGGGCGGCCGCCTTAGGTGGCTGAAAGTGTGCACCTAGTTTGAGTCGTCCAGGTTGGCCCATGCTAGTTTTGTTCGTCCCAACGCACGAGCAGGCAAAGTAAAAAATGAAGAAAAATGTTTCAATTTGGATGGGCCAATAACATAAGTGCAAGGCAGGCCCTATAGCAGGCTCGCGGCCCAAACGAGCGCCTCCCATATCGATCGATAGCAGGAAAAATCCCAATTCATTCGCTCCAGCCTCCAGTCTGGTTCGCTCCTAACCTAGCCGCCGCTGGACAGACCGACACAGCACTTCCTCGCGCCCTCGTTGGAGGGCGGTCGCCGGGCTTCAAGCGAACGGAAGGACAAGAATATGAAGATCCAACCACAGGTGTAGCTGCGTGGGAAGCAGCGGCGGCAAAGACGGGCATGGCATCGAGCTTATGCAAGCAGACAACATCGTAGCTTGCAAGAGTAGCATGCGCAACGAAGCTGGTACATCACATCCTTGATTATATCTAATTCAACTCTTCAATTTCTGGCCAATAGTTAAACCCGACGGTGTTGTAAAACTGCTTGTATGTAGGGAATCTATGAGAAAATGAAACCAATTTCTACTTATTTTATAACTCCCCAATCAATACCGAATCGATCAATCTGATGTATCTAATCAAGTTTTTGGTGCAAACATACAAGCTCATGTTGTTCTTGAGCACGAAGTGTCTAATGAATGCATCGCTAATGAAGGATTTGATGCAAACATTTTACATGCTCCTGGTGATGAACATATAGTGTCTAATGAGGGATCTAATGCAAGCATTTTGCAAGCTCATTGAAGGATTTAGTGTCTAATGATGATCTACTATGTTTAGAGAGAGATAGAGATTTGCATGCATTGATGACAAGCAAATTATAGTGCATTTTCATAGCTTGAGGAAACGTCGAGGCCATCTACCAGAAAGTCCCCGTATCATGACAACATAGCATAAATACTTTTCTAATCTGTTGTTTGAAACTATTGGCATACTTGTGCAGGATAGATATATTGATATGTAGTTATGCCCGGGTTATAGGTGCAATTACACTTCGATATTTTCAGCTAGAGAACGGATAATTCAAGCAGTATGCACCATGTTTGTAGTCCTTGTACACCATGTTGCATTTTGTGTTTTTGGTGCTTGCATCATTTAGTGTTTATAATCTGAACTACTTTGGATCATTAGCTGGTTTTTAAAGTGCATGTAGTTTCACATTTCTCAAGTTATGTTGATTTCCGGAGTGCAAGTGCCTTTGTATTTTTTAAGTTAAATGTTCACCCCTGGTAACCTGAATTCGTGGATCCGCCGCTGCACACAAATCATACACGAATGCCAAGATTTAATTAAATGAAATGCACGGTGGACTTACGCTAGTCTGCCAGGCTGTGCTCACTTGCAGCTCGCTTGTGCTTGGGATGTTCCATGTACAAGTCCATGTTACCACTTGCTTGGATGTGCAGGCCTTGTGCTCCTTGCATCCCCCTCTGCATTTTTGACACGGTGAATGGTTGATCAAATAAGAGGAATCGACCTTGATGTTACCGGAGGACAGATACTTACAAGGTTATACGGGTGTCCAGGATGTGTACCAGATCCCATAGCACTGTCATGCTTCGCTAAAAAATGGATTTGCTTGTTTCAGATGATATCTCCGTACAGAAATAAGAGTTAAAGTCGAGTTGCATAGGCGTGTAAGCTAAGAGAGCGGTGAAAGGACATCCAAACATCGTCGAGCAGTGCACAAGGGAGTGATGTGTGGATACCTAGTTCAGGCGGCGTTTGGGCATGCTCGCCTAGCTAGAGTGCGGGTCACTTTAGAGCCGTTGAGGGTGATGTAATCGGCGTTGGCTGGCGGCGCGGATGCAGATCTTGAGTGGCGGCGGGCGCTACGATCGATGGACGAGACCGTTGGTGAAGCCCCAACGGCCTCGGGGGGCGGAGGTGCGACGATGTGCTCGGTGAAGTAGCCCCGGTGAGCTGGGAGATGGCGTCGGTGAAGCGCACCTGATGCGGTGGAACTCGGTGTCTGTGAGGCACGTCGGTTGCGGCAGCCGACGTTGTCGGTGGACCACCTGGTGCTGTGGACGAGGGCGTAGATGAGGTAGCTCCGGTGCGGTGGTGAAGCGCGACCGTCGTCTTCGTCATCGTCGCCCCAAGACAGAGGTGGGGAAAGAGACGAGACGAGGGGCGATTCGAACTTTGCTTGGGTTGGCGGCGAATTAGGGATTTGAGCAATCTGGGCGCGGAAGGGGACGATGGAGAAGAGAGATTTTGCAGGGCTGGAATTGGGGCCGCCAGATATTTTAATCCGAAACGTGGAAGCCCGAACTTATTTTGTTGTCATCCTTTTTTTGGGGGGGTGGGGGGAGGGTGGGGGAGTGGGGGAGGGAGGGAGGGGGGTTGGTGGCTGGGTGCTACGCGTCCGTCCGACACACGCGACCACCCCGACAGGACTATGCTTTGGTGCCTTAAGGCACCTGCCTTTGTGTCCATGACATGTGGGCCCAGAAGGTGGCTGGCCCACATGTCAGTGACCCAAAGGCAGATGCCTTTAAGGTACCGAATCAGCGTCCACCCCGACACGACCCTGGTCTGCCTGGTGCACCTACATTTGAGAATGCAAACGAATCTTCTTTCATTTGCAAACAAATCTGTATGTATTACCATGCCCGTGTTTTCCTTGCAATAATTAGTCATTCGAAACGAGATACTCCCTCCGTTCACTTTTGTAAGTCGTTTCAAACAACTTAAAATGAACTGTTTTGCACATTGTCTGAAATGTCTTCAATGTCTTATAAAAGTGAACAGAGGGAGTACTATAAATTAATTAATGAGTTATTTGAAAAAAATCGAACCGGTATCCACGCTAACGTGGATTAGAGTGTGTGTCACATAATTAGTTATTTGAATTAGAGTGTGTGTCACGTAGTGATCTCCAATTCTAACGTGGATTTCGTGATTTCACCGTATCCACGCTTACTTTTTAATACAAATTCATATGTATATGATGAACACCATGGTAGTGAGAAATTTTTTGGATGGATTCAAACATATGACCTACAAAAAAGCACAACAAATTGAGTCAATGTCAACTTTTCGAAACTTAGTATGGCATGAATTCGAAATAATTACCCGTATGCATGGTCCTCAGTTCAAATCTTACAATGTACACCGAATTGAAACATCAATATTAAGTCTCGTACTATGTACATTCAAATGTTGTTTTTAGCCCCCCCCCCCTCGCACAAATGCTACATACTTCCTGTATCGGTCAATCTTCCTCTCCTAACCACCTTAGGAAGCTATCAGTTTCCAACACATGCTCATTCTTTCTCTCCATGTTTTGATCTAAGTCTCTCAACTACAGAACCCCTTTTTCCACTCTGTTACCAAATGTATTTACCTCACACACCCTCCATTGCACCCCATGCCGAGCTCTCTCTCTCTCTCTCTCCCCACTCCTTCTCACCCTCTCACACTAAATACATGCATTGCCTATCTAGCCCCCCAACCTCTCGTGCGCACGCACGCACGTTGTATATCTAGGTCACTCCCTCGAGACTGTCTCACTCTTTATTCCGCACGGCGGGCCACTCTCGCTCAATCTCGCTCTCTTTATCTGAGTCTCGTTTAACCTCGTTTTCTTTCACACACAAATGATATATCTCCCTGTTCGGGCCTCGATCAACACACTCTATACTCTCTCATGCAGATTGTCTATCTAGGTCAGTCCATCCAAGTCGCCGCCACTCTTTCGACCTCATGGCGGGCCACGCCACTCAATCTCTCTCTCTCTCTCTCTCTCTCTCTCTCAGATGTCTCGATTGACCTCGCTCTTTCTTGGACAAAAACGATATATCACCATGTTTGAGCCCAATTTGACCTATTCACATTGTATACTCTCTCACGCACATTGTCTATCTAGGTCACTCTCTCCAACCTGTCTCACTCTTTCGATCGCACGGCGACCCTATGTGATCGATTGAACTTTCTTCCTCCCACACACAAAATATGTCTACACGTCTGTGACTGGATCATCTCTCAAGCTCTATCTTACAGACCTTACCCTTGCCAAAAGCTCAATCGGACAATATCTCTCCAGAGCATATATATGTCTCTCGATTGACCTCACTTTCTCACACCGTATCTTCCACGCATTGAAGCTACTACCTCTCCATCCTCGCAAAGCCGGAGCTATTTACATTGCGAGGGGCACTCCAACCTTGGATTAATTTGTGTAGGAATTTATTCCGGTCGGTTTAGATTATATTTTCGTAGCATTCGCCCACAACTACTCCAAACACCGTTGCAACCCCGCAACTCCCCTAGTTGATTTCCCTCCGCTCGGCCATCGCTCTCTCGCACGTCCTTTCTCGCCTTCAACATGGCACCATGGTATTATTGCAAAAAACTATGTTGTTCTCTTTAATTATTATAAATAAGCTACAAAACTACACACCGATAGTCCACTTGGAATGGAACAAATTTTGACCCACAAATTAAAGTGCTATAAAAACACACCGAGGGGCCCACATGTCATGAAACAAATTTGGACCCATATACAAATTAAAAAATAAAGGACGAGGATCGAACATGCGACCGGGCCTTCAAGCCGCACGTCAATAGGCAACATATGTAGAACAACAATGTTTGTTGTACCCCCTTTGTTTGGATAATGTTTTCATATTACCACAACCTAATTAATGGATAACATGTAATGTTATTTTTAGTACTATTCGCCTTCACTTACTGGTGGGTTCCATGTGTGCTCTCTCTCTCCTCCCCTTCTGCGTTTAGACGCACGGGCAAACACGAAGAACTCACGGGCGATGTTGCCGTTGACCATATCTGGACGCGTTCACAAGTCACGACACCAGTTTCACGTACTAGCAGCACTAGTCAGTGTGTACATGCAATTAGGGATGTCAACCGGGTCCCGTTTAATCCTGTTTAAAGTCCACTTATGATATGATAGTTCAAAAACGTTTTTTGTTTGTTTGAGAAAAATGAACTATCAAGCTAGCAAAAACTAACTAAACGGGATTGTGGACGCCATTTATTTGCCACTTACATCCCTACGTGCAATGCACATTAATTTGGAAGTATATTAAGTGCATGTGGATATTAAGTACTAGGATATTATTTGCGTGTTATTATGTGATTAGCACTATTTTTGGCATGAAATTAACTGCACGCTAAACGTGTTGAGCGCTCGACATTGAAGTAGTCTAGGTCGTTGTATGACAAGGAATACATGTGGCTTGATGATGTTTTATATTTAATTTGATACTGCTCTAGCAGAACATTTGATCGATCAAACAATAGATTCCGTTCAGTCTGACTCCGACTTTAAATTATACGACGATCGATATAAAATAAACGGAAATGATAAACGTTCGGATTTTAAGCATGGCAATCCGAACGTTTTTCATGGCAAATTTAGATTACGCGCGGCGGGGCGCCTTATGTGGGAAGCGGCTCCTCTGCCGTGCTCTATGTGTCGTCGGGCCACTGACCGACGGTGACGGCGGTGTCTTGCGCCGTTGTTGGCGTACCCCTGGACGTTGGCCTAGCTTCAAGGAAGGCCAAAATGTTCTAGACTTCGGAGCGAGTCAACTGGCGGGAGGAGGCGACTGGAGTTGGTGCAAGGAACCGGTCGACAGCGGCCATCCAAGCCGCGGAGGGGGGCACCGCACCAGCGAGGACAGGCGCCGTCAACGGTGCGGCGGAGACATTCGTGGTGCATGGGCACTCAAAGACGGGCGCGCCAAGACGCTGCCAGTATCGCCAAGAAAGATGTACCGGCAGTGCACGGCACCGTCACGCAGGCGTGCGCCGTGCATCGCATGCGCATGCGCTGGTAGGTGCACGGGCGCGTGAAAGTCGGCGGGGACCTCGTGGAACCCCGTGGGATCAAGCTCGACGACAATGTGCGGCTCCCAGCCCATCGATGCCACGGATTGGCGGCTTGCGCAAGGGGCGACGGAGCGGGGACAGCGCGACGCCTTCCCCGCAAGGCTGGGCCTAAGCTCGTCCTAAAGCGCCTTATGTTTTTGAGACTCCGGCTGGGTGTCTTCCTCAGGAAACTGGAACACTAAGGGCAGACCATTGTGATGCGGCATGTCGTATGTTTAGGTCAGGCTAGTTGGAGGTAGACGACAGGAGAATTGGAGAGGAAGAGAGAAGATTGTAGCGATACCGGGTAGTGCGGGGTTGATTTTAAACTGCGGCACCGGCGACATTAAAAGTGGGAGAAGTTGGGACGATGGTGGGCGGCGGAGCCTGGTCAAAGGGCTCGCCTCCCGGTGAGCCTCCACAATGATCGCTTTCAAGACGCTTCCCTCGACAAACCGGCGAAGCGGTTCCGTGACGCCCCGTCGACTCACACGCTTGCTCGGACGGCACCTGCCAATGAGAAGCGGGACTCGTGGCGGCACGTAAACGCCCACGGTTTCAATAGTGAAAGTGTTCGCCTTAACGTGATGTGTCTTTGTTCCAAAATACCTTGGCTCTTCATTTGTGCAACTTGTCATAAGGTGCTTGTCTCAAATTGAAGAAAAACTTACGAAGTAATATTTGTGCCATATCACGTGACCATGCTCGATTTCAAGAATTTATGCTCACTTTTGGATTTTCTGAAATTTAAGATCCAGGATTTGGAACAATATCATAACCTGCATCATGCAATAAATTTTAGAGCTGTACATCTGTCCTATTGTATTTCTTAAGAAAGGATTTGGTCAAATATTTTGCTTAGTTAGACTTCAGACAAGTTATATATGCAGAGTAAAAGGATAATCCCTCCGTACTCAAAGGTATTGCCTGATATATTAACTCAAGTACTGGGCACGAACAAACGGGCTCAATTCTGTGCTCATCCTGGTGTAGTAGTAGTAGTACTAGGCAATGCAGTTGACGGGTGACCTTGACGAGTGGTGACCGAGGGAATTGAACCGTGCTCGGCACGGTATGTAACATTGTCTAGTTACTAAAGCATCCCTCCATTGTTCATCGGTAGTCATTATGGACCGGGGACATGAGGGGAATTTCCTAGGGCTAGAATTCTGGCCGCCAGATATGTCGACTTGAAACGCTGAGGCTCGACTGGTTGGGGTTGCCTAATGTGCGCATTTAATGACGCCACCGGGCGACACGAGCCCGGTTTTTTAGGATCAACACGAGCCAAGGTCTGGCTGGTACACCGTTGGGTCCTACCATTCGAGAATACGAAAAGGAACCTTTAAATTGCCGAACGAATCTATGTGTATTACAATACCCAGATTTTCCTTGCAAATACTAATCTCAACGTGGTAATTGATTTATGACGAGTTGTTGAACTAGAGTGAGTTTGTGATATAGTGATCTCAACGTGGATTTCACATTTCATGGTATCCCTAGTAAGTTTTCCAATGCAAAATCCAATTTAAAATATGAACAATATGGAGGTGAGAAAACTTTGTATATATCAAGCATATGGCCACACACACACACACAGACACACACACACACGAACACAACAACAATCCAATAAGTATAGTGCATCTATTTTTCCAAACCATATGCATGTATGACACGAAGTCAAAAATACTCCTTCTATTCCTAAATATTAGTCTTTTAGAGAGTTCAACAAGTGACAACATACAGAGCAAAATGAGTGAATCTAGACTCTAAAATATGTCTATATACATCCGTATGTGCCACCATTTGAAACCTCTAAAAGACTAATATTTAGGAACTAAGGGAGTAAAATGTAAGACATGCATGGTCCTCAGCTCAATATTTAAAATGAACATGAACCTGAAACATGAATATTAAGTCTAGTACTACTGCATATGCAAATGTTGTGTTTAGGCGCTGAGCTAGGATTGTCGAGGGTCAACCCTCGACCCTAGATAAAATTGTGGAGCTCTATTTAGGGTTGTTTAGATTATATTTGTCCCCACCCTCCCAACCACCGATTGGTTGTGCACCCCACCCCTCCTCCCCGTTATAATATCATGTGCCCCCATACCTTAGATGCTATATGCCGATACGAGTTGCTTGGAGCTTGTAGATCTGAGATATAGCAGCTCACATGATGTGTCTTAATATTTTTACAGGAAACCTTGATGAGTTAGAGAATTGCACAAAACTTGTACAAAAACTACTCAGATGCCCTTGGATCCCATATCCAACAACTCGAAGCTCGTATCACCGTAGCATCTAAGATGAAGGAGGACATCATATTCTCCTGTATGTAAGAATATCATGTGCTACCACACCTTAGATGCTTTGGTGATACAAGCTCTTCGGAGCCGTTGGATTTGTCGCCCAACACCTCCTTGGTGCTTCGAATGGTTTTTTGCAAAAAAGCCCCAAAAGAGTTCGGCCACTGCTTACAAGCACAAAGACTGCTCAGATGCCATTGGGTCTCAGATCAAACGACCTCCAAGCTCGTATCACCGCAGCATCCAAGCTGCGATAGCACCTTATGTTTTCTCACACGGGAGAATATGAGGTGCTCCCGCATCGTAGATTCTATGGTGATATGAGTTCACTGAGATCTAACGGCCCACAATAGGAGGTTTGAATGTTTTTGCAATATACGGCTAATAGAGTTTGGGAAATGCGTAGAAAGTACAAGGCATTACGCTGCGTGTGCCATCTCGATCACCGATCATACGACCTAGATGCTCATATCACCATAGCGGGTAATTAATCTACGGGAGCACCTAATATGAGCAACGGGAGCCGTTGATCAAAGATGCAGCGGCACACACGAGGACTGAATGTTTTATCTGCAAAAACCTTTGGAGAGTTTGGAAATTGCACATAATTACGTAGACTACTCCCAAGCCATTGGATCTCACTTCCAATGTGTAAAATCTCGTATCACCATAGTATCTAAGCTGCGGGGTGGATGTGATATTCTATGCTGCTATCATTTTTGTTCGTAAACTTGCAAAATACGTCTAACTCGTGCCGTTACTTGTCTAACCGCGCAAAGTGTTTGTTCAAAAAAAAAACCCATCCTACACTGAAATATCGGAACAACACACAGGGGTCCCACTTGTCATTAATCAAATTTGGAAATGAAACTAACAAATCTGAAAGACGAGATTCGAACTAGCAACCTGGACTACAAAGCGTAAGTCGATTGCCTGAAACAACAACGGTTGTTGGCTTTGTTCCATAACTTGATTTTATACAGTACTTACGTTGAGTAGAGTAGAGGGAGTGCCTCGTCAACACGTGCATGACCGTTGTTTCACTTACTGGTGGGTCCCAGGTCTGTGATCTCAATCTCTCTTCTCTCCATCGTCTAACCTTTGCACGGGCACACACGAAGAGCGACGCTAGCTTGCCGTGGTGTTATCACAACTAAAAAAAAGCTGGAAAATAGAAGAATCGCCTAGAACAAGAGACGTTGTGGCTGGTCGAGACGGAGCTAACCACATCTATCCTCCGTGCCACGTTTGCATGATGAAGCTGTGTGGCTAGTGGGGTGTTTTCGACCGATCGGCCGGGTCCCGAGGTCGAACCATAGGTACTACGTCCGATACAATATATTTTTACACGCACATTTTTCCTTCTGTGTCGAGACGTGGCACACCCTACCGCTGGTTTCGGGGTCCTCCCGTGGTGCACGACATATATTTTTCCTGATATGGACGCCCTACCGCTGCTTTTCTGGGTCGTCCTCGGTCGTAGCGCCGAAGCAAGTAAATGAGTCGTCAAATCACGAAAGACCACCTTTCCCGCCGAGTACATCAGTGAAGCACGGTGGCTAGCTAGTTGGGCTAGTTCGACCGATTAGCTAGGCCGCTGCCACATTTGTTTTTTCACCCCTTTTTTTATCTACTTGTCGCCAGGTAAATTTAAATATCCACCGTGGCGTTGCTCTGGTGTTTGGGTGTGGCAGGATTTTTAATTTTTTTATTGACGGAGCAACAAGGAAGATTTTTAATTTTTGATTGACGGAGAAGGCGCGGTAGCAATTAGTCACGATGACTCCGCCTGTAAAACCCACTGCTCCCTGATGTGAGAAGTTGTCGACTGGTGTTTTACCGTGGTGAAAACCAAAAGATTCCCCGCTCCTCGGCTGGCTCCCTCCACCTTCCCATAGATTGCATTGCCTTTCAGCCGTTTCACCCCCTTTGCTTCCTCTCCCCATTGCTTCTACCTGGTGCCATGGCGGCGCAGTAGATCACGGAGTCTGAGGTGAGGCGCCTGACACAGGAGCTCCATGCCAAGGATGCGGAGCTCAGGGCCAAGGACGTGGAGCTCCGTGAGCTCAAGGAGGAGAGGAGTGCCATGCTCCTCCGTTATGTGCGGGAGTTCACGGAGCTTCAAAAGCGGCAGGCGTCCACCACAAAGATGCTCGAGGCGTCAGCGGTGTTGCTGCAGAAAGCGGGAGATACAATAGGCCGTTAGGGGAGCCGACTGGAGTGCAAAGCGGGCCGATCGTGACGAGGTCCAGGATCGCTGCAGCCACTCGGTGAACCAAGTAGCCACGCGACGCAGTTGCGGGTTGCGCGATGCCTACCGCTGCGCCAAAGACGACGATGCCGGCCGTCGGGTTAAACCCGCTCGACCACCCGGTCGACTTCAACGAGCTGTGGCTTCCTGACCTGGTCTCCTTCTTCACCTATATCTCCGAGGAGCTGAGCCATCTCCGCGCGATGGTGGGGGCTGAGCTGGACAAGGAGGGGTTGCGGGCTGCTGTCACCATTGCCGGGCGAATCCTTTCAGGGCTCCGTCATCGGAATCCATTCGTGCCATTGGACGCCGTCTTTGACGAGCTGGCTCCCATCGACCGGGAGCTGGCTCTGCGAGCGGTTTCACCCTGCATCACCAACATCGTGCGCCTCGAGAAGCAGAGGGACTTCGGTGGTGTTTAGGCGCCCTCTGCATGGGCATGTCCATGTCTCGGCGCAACATGACCGTTGGATCAAACTCATCAGTCACTGTAGCACAAAGCATGTGGGTGTGTTTGATTGCATTCTCATCTCAATATAGTTGTTTCCTCTTCGTGTATTTTTGTTAACCTACTAGTGTGGACTCATGCACCCTTCATGCACTCTGCCAAACAGCCAAAAGTGGGTCGAGAAGGGAACTTTTGCTCCCATCCCGTCGACCCTTCATACACCCTGCCTAACACTATTCGTGCTTCATATGGTTCATGTTTCGTGGAGTACTGTAGCATCAGATTTCTCCGTACTGTGGACCTACTTCTATTAACATTGATCTCACCGTTCATTCTCGACCGGACTGTCGAAAAAGCGGTACTATGTTACATATAGGAGTAGTTGACATGCGCACAACTTCATTTGTTATCGTCATATCTTACTACACTAGCAACAAGATTGTGTAGTACTGACGTATGTACCACTGCACATGCCTAGTAGTAGGAGCACTGTGTATGTTCAAGTGGCTGCCGTGTTTCGCACTCCTCTGTCGTAAGAGTGGAAACGCTTGCTGTAATCATTTTTTTCTTCAGAAAAAGAGTGGACACGCTCTACCGTGTGGATCCTCCTCCAACCATGCACTAAATTACTCACTTTCGCCGACGTGTGGAACAACCAGCACCTGGGCCCACCAGCCATGCACTAAATTACTCCGTAGTAGAGTGACGGTAGACTACCCCGATCGAAGCACCGGTAATGCCCAATGAGCCGTCAAATCACAAAACCCCCTCCTTTCCAGCAGTAAGTTGGACGGCCGAAGCAACCATCATTTCACTCTTCTCTCTCAGCTTCCTCTCTTGAAGAAAACCCCCACTCGCTTCACTTCTCCCTCATCTCGTTCCTCCTTTCACTCTTCTCTCTCAGCTTCCTCTCTTGGATGGACGCTGGAGCACCGGCCGATGTGATGTCTATGGCTCTGGCCAAAACCATCGAGGCTCATGTACGAAGAAGCGCAAGCACCCCGCCGAGACTACCGCAGACAAGATCAAAGCCATCGCCCTGTCCAAGCCCCCCCTCTCCGGGATCCCTCATTAAGAAAGTCCAGGTAATGTCTCTTGTTGACGATCTTTTTCTCGATCTTGATCGTGTTTTTTCATCTAACACGCAGTACTAGTACTGGTAGTACAACTTTCTAGGTGATCTTGCATGTGATTTTAGTGTGCCAAATGACGGTTCTAAATTCCTCTTTTGACCAAAACATGCGAGAGGTTGACACTGATTTCTTATAGATTACTTTCAACTACTCCCTCTGTCCCGAAATTCTTGTCTTAGATTTGTCTATATAAGGATGTATCTAATACTAAAATGTGACTTGATACATCCGTATCTAGACAAATCTAAGACAACCATTTTGGGACGGAGGGAGTACTTTATGAACATCAATGCTACCTTTGAAGAGGGTATATTTGCCTCAGTAACTTGTATTATGGATATTGCAAGTAATCCCTCTGCTCTCATGCCTTTGAAGACATGTTCTAGTGTCTTTGTTCACTCATTTATGTGCATATATGTAGTCATATATGGAGTATAATATCGAAAATCATCTTATATTTCTGAACGGAGGTAGTAATAAAATATGGTTTCGCTTAAATTTGAACCAGTCCGAGGTGGAGATGAAGTTCTCAAAGTCATGCCATGTGAACCGGAAGACTGATGATGAGATCTATCTTTGAACTATCCAAATTGCTGTGTCCTTGTCGCCACGTGTCCTAAACTAGTGTTTTCCTGTAGCTTTGTTGTCAGGCGTGTTCTCGAGGCTGTACTTGACCACAATAATTTCTTGGCTGTGCCTTCGATTACGAAGGGTGTGGTTCTTGTAAAGCTTCCCAACAAATCTGACGCGGCCTGTCTTCATAATCATGTTTATGAGTGGAAAGACCACTCTGTTAGGTTCTCCAAGGTTGACAAGATGGTGATGGTGCATGTAGACATCTCTCCACGTAAGTCCATGGCCTAATCGATTATAAAGGGGTTCGTCCCGTAGGTCGGTGGCAAGAAATAGTCTGCAGAGTTTAGTTAGTGCAACTTTGCTTCTCTGTAGTAAGTACTATTGTTTAGTACTTGATTTGTGTTTGTGAACCCTGTATTATTTATTAGTACTGCCGCTTTTGGTGTGTGGTCAGTCGTGAGAATGGTCTATGTTAATGTCTCATTCACTCAATTCATCAGTATATTTTGAAGTATCCAGATCATATTTTTTGTGAGGACGGTTTATCAATTATGGTTACACTCAATATCTCAGATGCATTGCAGGGTTTATCGTGACCCACCAGGATTTCCAGTCCCATGGATGTTCGGGTCCATACGATTTGTCACGACCTTTGGACTGTCTCCGCTTGTGGAGTAGGCGGGGCCCCTGCATGCCACACGTAGTTGGACGATCAATCTTCTGTTTAGTACTTCAACATAGTGGTTTCCTGGTAAGGATTCACTCGTGTCACATCAAGTAAATCTTATTGATTTACTATCTAAATCTTATTGATTTAATGTCATGTTTTCTTTCTTTTCCTGCAATTTTACGATGCAGATTTTGCCATGTGACTTTCATCACAGAATAAACCGTTTGGTTTGCTCTACGATGGCTATTTTTTCAGGTTTCACTTCTTATGTCGTGGTCAAGAATTTAAGGCACTGTCCATCACTTATATTATCGGGAAAAAATTGGATCAATCTGTTGTCCGAGTACAAGCTGAATCCCTATGATGAACTGCAGTTTGGTTTAACAAAACGCCACAATTAGTCCTTCTCGCTTAAAAGAAATGAAGAAAAACTGGATCATGGTCACGGATCCTAGTCAAGTTAGAAAGCTGATCATAGCGCATCGACCACACGATCGCTGCATTGCCTTGCACATCGGTACCACTCTTCAAGAATCTGGATCGAGCACCGGCATTGTTCGCACCGACAATGCAATGCGGCCACCGATCCAAATTGAGGATTGGGCGCCGACTTCGTGTCGGGCCGATCACCGATCTCGGAGGATCGGGCATCGACACCTGCACCTGCTTCCGACACGGCACCAGCTCTACAAGGAGCACCATCTCCGGAAGCATCAACGGCTTCAAAGACTGCACCAACACTCTGCACTTGCAGATCTGCTCCGCCCATGCAAGTTGTACCGCAAGATGACCGGGCTGCAATTCGCACTTCATATTTCAAAGTCCTTACAAAACCGACATGTCCACCTTCTTGGTAAGCATTGGCCGCCTAAGTGCTTTGTTCTTTTTTTTCTTTCCATGTTGTTTGACATGATTCACTCGTGGTTGATCTAACTGTTTGGGTATGTCTTCTAGTTTGCAAATAGAGAATTCCTAGAGCAACGAGGAGTCATTCAACAATCCGGCATCATGCCAATTTTCTCTTACTATGCGCAGCCTTGGTGTGAATGAACTCCGCTCAATATACCGTAAGTACAAAGGATGGTCGCATGATGATTGATGCTAAAGGATGGTCAAGGTTCAAATCTAAATCATATCTTGCGGTAGGGGATGGTGTCAAAATCGAACTTTCTCGGCAAGGAGAGCTGGTCCAAATCAACATTGAAATTCTTCAGTAGCAGCACACAACCGCCGAACTGATCTATCCTCCGAGAGATTTTGATGTAATAATCTGGCAAGGTGAAACAAGTGTCATGTGTGTATAAGTAGTACGACATTATTATTTATCACATGGTATATCGCTGATAGAGTTGCAACTCTGATTGCTGGTTAGGAACTGACGTTCGACTTCATTCCAACAGATGCCGTGCTTTATTCAATTTTGTGTATTCGCTTTGCGACAGCATCTAAAACCAGCGCCATACCAATCGCTTGCAATATGAAAAGCGCTGAGGTAGAACACATGGGCCCCCAAACATGCAGGGTGGGTATCATGCCCAAAAGTCCGTAACTGCGTGAGCCTGTCTCGAGTATTATATTCTCAAATTGAACCCCATAAAAAAGCTGAACCCCCATAATGCCCGTAAGTGCTAGAGGGAGTATATTTCTCGGCAAGGTGAGCCTCCTGTCTCCATGATATAAAAGATTTGTATATTTCTTTTTACGTAGGGAGTATCTCCGTGTCAAAATATATATTTATGTGTAACTAGTTAATCCTGTATTTCTACTTCCTTTCACCGATATGTGGGGCAACCGCAACGGGTCCACGTGCCATATGCAGAAATTAGAGTGCACAACTTCACGGTAGACACACCGGTCAGAAGGCCACGATAGAATGCCCAATGAGCCGCCAAATCACAAACCCCCAACCCTAAAAAATCACAACCCCCCCTTTCCAAATGCCTTTAGTAGTAAGTCGACTATTTGACGAAGCGGCAATATTTCACCGGGCCCGAATCCCTTCTCCCTCGTCTTTGTTCAGAAAACCCCTCTCGGTGATTGCATAGGGTTTTCTCATGGAGAACCAGTACGTAATTCTTCATCCATCCCCGATAAATCCAAGTCCCCCGGTCGCAGGTAATCCTAGGATGGCAGCCGCCATTGCTGATGCATTTTTTCTTCCTACTAAATCTAGTGTGTTTCATTTGCAAGGCTCAAAGTGCGAGTACCCTACAGGTTTCTCGCTATCATGAGACGCCACACTTGTTCCTTCTCAACCTAACACAGGATTTTGAAACACGCATACGATGTTCCTAGAATCCTCTTTTTCTATCCGGGAGGGTGGGGGTTTTTGAACATGATGCTCGACTAATTTGGAAATTTGGTTTGCTATATTTGGATAAAAGGTACTACTAGTACGATGATCAACACCGACGTGAAGGACGGGTTATTTCTAGATTTGGATAGGGAATACATTGTGTTCTCATATTATTTTTCCTGCAGTGTATTATTTGCTCTACCAGAACACATGCACTCAAGATGCTCGGCCTTGCTGTAACTGAATACACTAGTTTAATGGTCACAGTGAAGACAAGCCATGGATATAAGTTCCGAGTTGGGTTCATGAACCAAGAAGATCGCTGCTTTTTTTATGGCCGAACTTGGATAAACTTTCTCAAGTGTTACAGACTGAAAGTTGGCGCACGAACGTTGATGAAAATAGCAGAACCTGGTCTCATCTTCACTGCGATCTTCCACCCCGACACCGTTCCAGTTGTTCATCCAAGTTAGTTTTGTATCCGGTTCTTGCTTGTTGCCTCGATTACATCTTAATCCACCTATTCTCTCTAACTAATCATTAATTTAAATTTAGAAGTAGCAACAAATCTCTCAATTTAAGATGCTACTTCTAACTAATATTTTCTTATAATTGGTGGCACGTAGGTTTTTTCAAAGTTAAGGGCCTCGCTTCATTTGTTACTCAGTAATAACTCGTGTTACCGATGGCAATCAAGTTGATCGATCGACATCCACAAGTTCCTACACTTTATTGATCGCCTTGAGGTCCTTGTGGGGCGTTTCAATGGTGGAAGGCCACGGGATATGTCTGCCATCGCTTTATTGTACCCGCTGAACAAGGTCCAACTGTGTCGAGAAACTTATGGTACGAAAGCTGTTTTTCGGTTATATATGTTGTTCATAAACTATTGCTATACATACGCTTTACAGTGATCTTCTTGAAACATAAACCCAGTTCTATTGTTCCTATATGAGATGCCTCACCATGGACGGTCAGACTTGATGCTTTTTGGTCACAACATGATGTTTATGTCGACCTCTACCGAATTCCCTTGGAGGTGAAAAAGATACTTATTCATGGGTGGTCTCAAATAATGAAGGCCCGTCCATCTTGGAGAATAGGACAGAAGATTATGTTCATGCTTTTCCATGGCTCTAAAGCGAATATCCTGTTTAGTGACCACATTGCGAGATGAAGCCGCTTTCAGAAGTTTGTGGATGCGCGGGGTGGCGCCTGGGCCTTGTCCTGGGGCTTGGTGGCCTCATCCTTGGTTAATCAGAGGCAAAGTAGCACTATTCGAGGCGTGCTTTGTATGTGAATGAACCTCGGGATAAGTACTTCATACAACTTTCGACTTTGGTTGTTAAGTGCCCCTGCTGGTTTGATTAAGGTTGTTAAGTACTCCTACTTTGCTTTACGGTCGTCGTGTTTTCTTGATTCGCTCTTCCTCCAAATTACCAAAACCAAACCCGGCCACCGTGGGCCACACCTTCCGCCTTCATTCCCCTGACGGGCTGCGCCTCAAGCGCACACATCGCCGCTTCGCCCACCGTGCCTCCTAAATCAGCATCGCCGACGTCCCCTCCGCTTTGGTGCACTGCCCGGCGGCCACGCCCTCTCACGTTGTCAACATGGTCAACAAACAACAGGAATCGCGTAAATGCACGGAGAGGATGACGGATGAGGGCCCACCATTCGCTACCAGATGGAAAAATAAAATGCTTCCTCCTAGTGTTTTCCTGACATCTGGGACCCACGACATTGTGAGCGTATATAGTTAATAGACAAGAGAAAAGCACAAGATCGGCTGACACCTGGGACGTAGCTTCTCGAGCAGTATTTTTTTTGTTATTGTTGAGACGGAGCAGGGTTTGAACTGGTCAGGCCCGTCTAGCCTGTGCTTATAGTTTATGTTCACCATGTGACCAGCCCAGCTATTTTTTCTTTGTGAAAATGAGCCCAGTTTATTTTTTCTAAAGAATACCGAATCTAGGCCTACTTATTTTTCTACGCCCTGATGGGCTGCAACTCTTTCAAGACGCCTACAAATCTTGAAAGTAATAGGGAATGGGTTGTAAATATGAAAATAGATGACAAATTGGCAATTACTTTATAATTTCTGAATTTTTTCACATTTTTAGATTCCTATTTCACTTGGCATTAACCTAATTTAAATATATCTTCAAAGTACTTTAAATATGGCTCGACATTTCGGTATTAAAAATAGTTTGGAACCCACGTAAATATGTGAAATTGGCACTCGCCAACTAAAACGATCAAGTAATAAATTGCATAAGAAGTTGCCATGAGCTATATATAAATTATTAAAAAGAAGAGGGAGTGGTCTGACTTGTGGGCATGTTTGGTTGACGTGTATGCAAGATTTTTTTAGTTATTATATACGTCAAAAAACGATTCTAGCAGACGTAACCGTTGGATGTCAATCCAACGACCGTCGTGTTTCTTCAATCTCTAATCTTCTTGCTCCGGCCAGCAAAGAGTGAGCCGGCGGATCGCTTCTCGCCTCCTGTGGGTTTGTTCTGCTGCCAAGCAGACTCAACCCCCCTACTACTCCAACCGCTGGCCATGGCATCCTCTACTCACCCACACCCCCGTTATTCTGTGGCGACGGTAGCCTCACACCGCAGCGGAACCGTGAATCTCGTGATTCTCTCC
The DNA here is from genome assembly GCA_021605145.1 of Aegilops bicornis. NCBI lineage: Eukaryota > Viridiplantae > Streptophyta > Magnoliopsida > Poales > Poaceae > Aegilops > Aegilops bicornis. Next base: position 635,542,004 of record CM038674.1, on the reverse strand, counting down.
GCTGGCTTCACCGCCGCTGCCTTCCCTCTGCCCGCATTTTCTCGCTTCCTAGGCCTTCGCCGTCGTCCATCGCCGTGGTGCTCTCGGAGTGGCGTGGTCAATGTGTTCAACGACCGACTTCCATCGGAAGAGTACTATACGTGGAGACGTTGACAGCTGGGTCCACGGCAGCCGCAAGGAAGTGCCTCCTTATTACGAGGAAATAATTATTCCTCCACCGGCAAATGAGACCCACCGGACGGGCCACCAGATTTCGCCAAAAAACGCTTTCCCTTGATCGCTGGGACCCACCGGACGGGCCACCAGATTTCTCGCGAAAAAAGTTCCCCCCGTCACCGACTCCACCGGAAGTGCCTCCTTATTACGCACAAAAAATGAATACCCCGCTAGCCGGGACCCACCTTGGTGGGAGGCTGACTTAATGGGCCTCATCAATTGGATCGGGACGGAGGCCTTTGTCAACTTTAGTCAATATATGAATGATTCTAGCTCTAGTGACCGTCACGATGTCCATCCAACGGTCGAGTGCTTCTTCAACCTCTGGTCTTCTTGCTCCACCAAAGCATCACGGTCGTGCCGCATGCTCCCGCCTCCCTGCGGGTCGGCCAGGGTGCCGCTGGAGGCCTCACCGCCTACCTATTCCCACCGCTGGCCAGCCCTACAGCGACGGCAGCCTCACACCGCATTAACCAGTGAACCTCGTGATTCTCTCCACGGCAGCTTCCACCGCCGCGTTTTCCCGGTCCGTGGTCGCCCCTTCCTAGGCCTCTTGCTGCCGCCCACCGCGGTGGTGCTCTCCTGCAGCATGGTCAACGTGGTCAAGGAACGACTTCCATCGGACGTGGATCAGACGTGGAGTGGCTGACAACTGGGTCCACGACGGCCGCAAGGAAGTGCCTCCTTATTACGCGCAAAATAATTATTCCTCCACCTGACAGCAGGGACCCACCGGAAGCGCCACCGTATTTCATGAAAAATTTCCCGACCGTCGGGACCCCCTACACCTTCAGACGCAAGGAAGTGCGTCCGGCAAAAAAATGATTCGCCCCGACCGCCGGGACCCACCAGCTACATCTTTGAGATAAGGAAGTGCTCGGCGCTTTGGACCTACCGGTCAAGCGCACGTGGTGTTGTCATTCTGGTCGCGAACGCAATGCATATTACCGGTCGCTGTAGAGGCGCCGCACGCGTCGTAGTAGAGGCGCCGCACGTAGCATGTACACGCATTAAGCGCCAGGGTGCAAGAGAAAGAAAATACGACCACGCACGTACATACGGGCAGGGTCTCGAATGCCTACCGCACACAATGCACGGGCCCGTGGGTCATGCGGTACATAGCTGGGTCGGATCGGAGAAACAGCGCCGCCGTCGTGTTCATGGGGAGCCAACGGAATGCGTCGTGTTCATCGGGAGGCAACGAACGCGCCGTGTTCATCGGGAGACAACGGAACGCTGCGAGAGCCAACCGGCTGGGTCGAACGGAATGCGCTTCGTGGTTCATTGGGAGGGCTTGGACGGAACAGGCGATGGAAACGAGGCCCGGCGTCTGCAGAAACGGAGGAAGCGGCCTTGTGTTCGACCGACCACGCTCGAAATGGAACTCCTGCTCATCGGGAGGGTCCGCGATCGAAATGGAGGAAACGGACCTCCTATGGTCGAAACGAGGGTCCTGTTGATCGGGAGGGGTGTGGCGTATCGCAAAACGAACAAAATGGACTTGTGTTGGAGCGCTACGGTCAAAACGAGGGTCCTGTTCATCAGAGGTGGCGATACCAGAAAACGGGACTCCACAGATACCGTTTCATCTCCATCACGACCTCTTCCAGCCTCCACGGGTTACCGCTGACCTCCTCCAGCCTCCACGGGCTCCGGGCTCATCCACCTCCACCACGCCGCTTACTCCACCGGCTACCGTTCAACCACCCTCCACCGCTCATCGCTCATCCAGCCTCCACGGGTCAGTCCTATTCATCCAGCCCTCCACACCACGGGTCCCTATTCCTCCGCAGGCAACACCGCCGCCACCGCTCATCCAACCCCCCGCAACGCCACTGCTCATCCGTAGAGGCATCATTGATCGGCTTCGCTTAGCAGCAGATGGCGGCGAATCGCTCAATCGGGTTCGCTTAACAACCATCGATCGATCGCTCGGGTTGAGTTACGCCAGAGCTCGGTGCAATCACTGGTTCGCGAGCCCAACGCCTCGCTCGGGTTCAGTTAGAGCCAGCGCCTCACATACACGCGCGTACGTGTACGAGAGAAACGCGCATCGCTCTACCCCCGACCTCCCACCGTAACCGGTAACTCCCCGAAATTTTCCTCGCCCTCGCTTCTACCACGGTTTTTCCCGTCATGGATGGCCCAAAGAATGTCATGAAGCTGCGTCTTCGGCCCGCCCAGGACGAAAAGCGCATTTTCTGTCATGATTTTTTGTCATAGAAGTAGGATCCCACCACATCTATGATGATACTGGGTTTTGTCACAATTATCGTCATAGAAGTGTCATATGTATGACAGAAAAAAAATCGTTTCGCCCAAAATGTCACGGATGTGTCTTTTTTTTGTAGTGCAAACTACGGTGACCCGCCTTTATACAACTGAGCCGGTCACTGCTTCGCCTCAAACCGCCGCCTCCACATACGGCCGAAGTCAGCCGGCCTTCAACACTTTCTCCGATCAAGGCCCAAGTCATCGAATCACCAAGCCATCCTCCACACTGCGACCTGCCGCCTGCTCACCGCCTATCATGCGTGGTTGCGATCTTGAGCCGCTTGTCCTGGCTCCTCCTGCAGATTCTCCTCCGTTAAGCCGCCACTGCTGAACCGCAGGTTTGCCCTGCTTGTTAAACCGGCCACACCTGAGCTGCTCCTACTGCACCTCCAAGCTGTCGGTCCGCCTCCACTCTTGCCAGGCCAGAATCGCCGCCATACGCTTCGCTTCGCCGAGTTTTGCATCCGCTGCCACGCTTCGCTTCGGCTTCTTGTTGTTTGCATCCGCAGACTGCGATAAGCAATTCCGTCAGGCCTCTCGGCCATACCGCTGAACGCCGAGCGAGCTATCATCTTCCGGCGAGTTATAGCCGGGCTCGCTCATCAGTAAATTTACGGGTCCGCTCCCGCCTTATGCCTCGGCTCATTCGACCCGCTTATGGTCCGTGGCATTGCTACCTTAAACTGCCGCGTGCACCAGGACTCCGTTGTAACCCGGGCGTGACTCCATCAGGGTCTCGAAGTCGCCACGCTTCTTCGCCTAGGCATCCACATGCTGTTTTCGCAAGTGCGATCAAGATAGGGGAGGAGATGGGCCCGTCATTGTCCGTAGGAAGATTGGGTTAAAAGTCAAGGGATGGTGCCTAAAATTAAAAAAACATGGAAGCAGTAAAGTTCAGATCAGTTGGAAAACCAACAATGTACATGACTGGCTCGACGTCCCACAAAAATACCAGGTGTTATCCCTCCTATATATTTTATCAGTACATTTTAATTCCTCCGAGCACTATTACACTACCCTATGGTGTTTTTATATTACGTGTTAAATTATTGTTATGCTATGGTATGGAGCGCCAAGCCAATGACATCAGTCCATATTGACGATCGCTTGTGCCGTGACCGCCGACGTAACACACGGTCCAAAGGTATATCAACACGCTTTCATTATGGTGATTATCAACTCCGTGGTGGATAATTTACGGCCTAATATATCGTGTGAAATCCATCCAAAGATATTTTTATAATACATATTGCTTTCTTTAAAAGAGCAATTACTCGCTTGTAAGTTCTCTAATGCAAGAAGTTGTCTCATCGCAAAAGGGGTTGTTATATCACTGAGCTGTTGAATGACTCATGTCGGTTTATATGACGGCCAAATATGAAGAATCTCAAGCCAACTCCTCGAGTCATCTTGAGACTCGGGGGCTACAATGACATGACTCAGCCAATTCAGACCCCGTGTCATTGGAGGAAAAATAACCCGCCCCGGAGGTTACCGCCATATTGATGAAAATTTAAAGCCGCTTGAAAATTTCCGGCTCTAAATGAAAATTCGCTTAAAATCCGGTTCAAGGGAATTCTGTCTCCCACAAAGCTCTGAAGCTCTCAATATCCGGCTCAAGAAGAATTTTATTCTCGCAGTTCGAAGTTCTCAGTAAAAAATTAAAGGGACCAAAGAGAGTCTCACAAAGCACAACTCAAACATAGGTACCCTCCTTCTATGGTCACTTGGGGGCTTCCTGCTCAAACATAGGTGTATTCACTAAAGAGAACATAGCTTATACCCTCTTGATCGGGCGTAAGGCCACCGGGATAATCACTTGGGGGCTCTTGTCGATCTCCAACCATAGCTTATACCCTCTTGATCGGGCGTAAGGCCACCAGATAATCACTTGGGGCTCGTTGTATCCGAATCCATAGTTTATACCCTCTTGATCAGCGCAAGGCCACCGTGATAATCACTTGGGGGCTCTGCTCAGATCCGAACCAAAGATTATACCTCTTGATTGGCGTAAGGCCACCAGATGATCACTTGGGGGCTCTGGTCGATCCGAACCATAGCTTAAAACATCTTGATCTTTTCGAGGTTTATTTGATGAGGCTTATAATGCTTTAAGATTATAATTCACCGGTGTTTATTAACCCGGCCTAGCTTTCGACTATAGGTCGCCAGTATAAGATAAGATAATTCTCCGGTTTTTATTAACCCGGTCTGGCTTTGGACGTTAAGTCACCAGTATATATTGGGATTGCGCCATTGGAATCATGTGCTTATAAATCATTGGATTATATTATTCAAATCTTTAATAGCCAACATGGCTGGATTTTTATTATGGTTATCAATAACAAGTATTATGATTGAGGTTTTGAAAATCGCTTTAGCACAATGGATATTATTTTATCGATGGATATGATTTATTCTACAATGGAAGGAATAGTCCCGAAGTTGCTGCTTTTACGATATTCACACTTGTGGGCTACATTATTCAAGTTGAGATTACATCAAATATGTAAGTCCCATGTCAATGCCAAAGCATGCACCATGGCACTTGGGGCTAATGCAAAGTCATTTTTCTCACCTTATTGAAGATCCTAATCATCACATTGTAATGAGTCGCCTTGGGGACTACCAATTGCTCCTCACAACAATTCAAGGTACAAAAATCTTAAATCCATTATATTGAAAGGTCCACTACTCAGTTGGAAGAGTATAAAGTTCTTAACCTTATGGACATGGGTTCCAGCCCATGGAGAGGATTGCATCATATGATATTATTTCCAATGAAGTATATATAAAGTCCCAGCTCAATATTATCTTACTGAGCCGGCCCTTGGGGGCTACACGTTGTTGTTCAAGTCTACATGATCATATCTATAAAGTCCCCGCTCATTATTGCATAATGACCGACCCTTGGGGGCTACACTAGTTGAAGTTTTATGAGCATAAGGCAATTACATGTCCCAGGTTGCTGCAAGCATGACAACCCGACACTTGGGGGCTACATATGTGGAATACTCAGTTTTGACTAGTGATTGAGATGAACAACATGGATTTCTTCAAGTGGTAATATTTATCGGGCAACAAGTCTTTAAGTCATCACTTTGCTCCGCCAAGACTTGGGGGCTGGTGTAATATGGATATGAGGGAGGTAGAGAAATCTTCAAAATTCTCACTTTTGACCTGGCGTCGGCAACAATTATGACTCGGCATCATCTATTTATAACCCGTCAAGTTTTTTCATCTTTAAGCCGGTTGAAGGTCACATGAGTATTTCAAAACCAATAACTTTAAGCATTGGGAGCTGAGTTAAATGAATTATTTTTCACAATTTTCTCCGTGGAGAAACCAACGCCGAGAAATTGATTATGAAGTTGGGTTATCAACCCGGATTTTCAAGGAGGAAATAACAAGGAGTTAAGGATGATCATGCCCGCTTACAAGAATATTTAACCCGGAGCATAACCTCGCTAAAATTGTTCTTGTGTTTTGTTTGACAGGATCAGTTTAACATGGATGAATCCAAATTAAACTGGGGCTAATGTCGGGATATACCTCATGCAGTATGACCCGGCCGGAGATATGACCCTACTGGAGATATGACCCGGGACTTGGTGTTTCATTGGTGACCCGGCAGATTGTTTAATTTGTTTAAGCCGCAGAGACGCAGGTAGGTAAGCCGGCCGGAGAGCTTAAGCAGGGTAAGATGACTGGACAAGTTACATGGTAAGTCATGAGACAAGCATACACGGTAAGTCAAGGAGAAAGTTAAGCCGTGCTAGCAAGATATAAGATGCTTGTTAAGTGATTGTTTAAGCCAAATGTTTAAGTCGACTGCGACAGAGTCGTCGGGGTTAATAAGCCCAAAACGTTAAGAAGCTTCCATGGAGAGAAGCCCGTGAAGAGAAGCTCAGAATAGTTAAGTCTTAAGTCCGAGTCGGACTCTACATGTAACCCGCCTTCAACTTATATAAGGAGGGCGGGCGCCCAAGAGGGATAGGGAGAATAATCAAGGCTCCTCGTGGATGATAATGAGACCTAGCCACAAACAGCATGTAGGGTTGTTACCGAATGATGTTTCCTCGGGGCCCAAGCTGTCTAAACCCTTGTCTTGTGTTGCGTCTCTCGATTCCGCTCAACCCTCTCAAGCTACCACATAGATGCGCTGGTCTCACGACTCAAGTCCTCACACCAGACATCTGCCGTGACAATTCCAAGACAAGACCTCCGAAGTTCAAAGACACGTTCAGCTCGATGACGTCCCTCGAACTCTTGATCCAGCAAAGTGTCGAGAGAGAGTTTCGCCAGCACGACGGCGTGATGACAGTGATCCGCGCAGGGCTTCGCCTAAGCACTACGACAATATGATTGGAGGAGTAAACGATGGAGGGGGGCACCACACATGGCTAAGAAACAATTGATGTACTTAGAGGTGCCCCCTGCCCCTGTATATAACGGAGGAGAGGGGAGGAGGCCGGCCAAGGGGGCGCTATGGGGGAAACCCACTTGGACTCCTAGTCCTAGTCGCCCCTTCCTTCTATCGGAGGGGAAAGGGGAAGGAGAGGAGAGGGAGAAGGAAAGGGGGCGTGCCCTCCCTTGTCCAATTGGAGTCCCTCAGGCGGTAGGGCGCCACCACCTTGTGGGGTGCGTTGCCTCTCCGCTATGGCCCATGTGGCACATTACTCTCGGGTTCCAGAACCTCCGGCATTCGAGCAATACCAAACACTTCGGAACCATTCCGTGTCCGAATACTATCGTGAAATATATCAATCTTTACCTCTCGATCATTTCGAGACTCCTCTTCATGTCCGTGATCTCATTCGGGACTCAGGACAATCTTTGGTCACCAATACACATAACTCATAATACAAATCGTCATCGAACGTTAAGCGTGCGGACCCTACGGGTTTGAGAACTATGTAGACATGACCGAGACACATCTCCAATCAATAACCAACAACCGGAACACTGGATGCTAATATTGGTTCCGACAAATTCTTCAAGATCTTTATTGGTTAAACCCGTAATCACAACATATCATGCTATTCCCTTTGTCATCGGTATGTTAGCATTCGAGATTCATCGCCCAGGTATCTTCATACCTAGTTCAATCTGCAAGTATCGGCAAGTCTCTTTAATTTACTCTCGCTTTTGTAATGCATCATCCCGCCGACTAACCCATATTAGTCACATTGCTTGCAAGGCTTATCATGATGTGCAAGCACCAGAGGGCCCAGAGATACCTCTCCGATATTTGGAGGAAAATCTCTAATCTCGATCTATGCTAACCCAACAAACACCTTCGTAGACACCTCAGAGCATCTTTTATAATCACCCGGATTACGTTGCTAGGACGCTTTGATAGCACACAAGGTGTTTCTCCCAGATTCGGGAGTTGCATATAATCTCATAGTCAAAGGAATATGTTATAAGTCATGAAGAAAGCACATTAGCAATAAAACTTAACAATCATTATGTTTAAGCTAACGGGATGGGTTCATCACATCATTCTCCTCATGATGACCCCGCTCATCAAAATGACAAAACATGTCTATGGTTAGAAACTTAACCATCTTTGATTAACGAGAGCTAGTCTAGTAGAGGCATACTAGGGACACAATGTTTTGTCTATGTATTCACACATGTATCAAGTTTCCTGTTAATACAATTCTAGCATGAATAAGAAAACATTTAGCATGATATAAGGAAATATAAATAACAACTTTATTATTGCCTCTAGGGCATATTTCCTTCAGCCTCCCCACTTGCACTAGAGTCAACACCCAGGATTAAATTGTGGATGATTCTATCACCCATGGAGTCTTGGTGCCGATCATTTTTTGCTCGTGGAAGAGAAGCTTTTCTAGTCAACGGTCTCTAACATATCTGTAGATCTGTATGTAGCCTGCAACATATCTATGTCTCCTCCTGACTTGATTCAGCTTAATGGAGTTGAAGTATCTCTTGATGAGTTTGGGTTCTTCTAGGAAATCTGGATTCTTTCACTAAGGCAATTGTTCCAAGAGATTGTCACAAAAGATTTTCATTGGACCCTGATGCACTCAGGTATTATTGACATTTGATCGGATATGAACCCTTCATCCGCATTCCTTCATTTGTTGATTCCAAGTAGCTATAAATGTACTCCAGTCACACATAGATCCCCGCCACGACGCTTTGCTTCGAACTGCACCAACCGACAGCCCACCATATTCAATATAACATATGGAGATCCGGGTCTGCATGAATTTAGACATCCCATCGCTGATCAAAGCCAAGTTAGCATCAACATAACCATTTACTTGCATTTGTGCTCTTTATCAACCCCATAAACGAGAAACATATCCTTAGTCCTTTTTCGTGTAATTCGTGATGTTCTTGACCGCCGCTGCTCTAGTGATCCACCCTCGGATATTATTTTTTGGTACCTCCTCGCTAAACCAGAGTAGTAGCAAGTCACACATCAGGTGCTCTGGGTACATAGCATTGCATACATGATAGAACCTATGTATCGAGGCGTATAGGGAATGACTCTCTATTTTCTCTCTATCTTCCGCAGTGGTCCAGCATTGAGTCTCACTCAACTTCACAATCTCCTTGTAACACAAGCAAGAACTCCTTTCTTTCGATCGATCCATTTTGAACTTCTGCAAAATTTTATCAAGGTATGTGCCGCTGAAAGTCCAATTGCCGCCTTGATCTATCTCTCTATAGATCTTGATGCCCAATATATAAAAACAGCTTTACCGGTATCTTCACAAAAATTCTTATTCAAGCATCCTTTTTATGCTATCCGTAAATTATATATCATTTCCAATCAACAATATATGTCATCATCCACATATAATATTAGAAATGCCACAGTAGCTCCCACTCACTTTCTTGTGTAAATACAAAGGCTTCTCTCCAAAGTTTAGGAGAAACCATATGCTTTGATCACACTATCAAAGCATATATTCCAACTCCGAGATGTCAAATTTGTACCAAATCCATAAATGGATCGGGCCGAGCTTGCACACTTTGTTAGCAGCAATTTTAGGATCGACAAAACCTTCTAGTTATACTTCATATATAACTCCTCCTTTAAGAAATCCATTAATGAATGTGCTTTTAACGCCCATTTGCTTTATTTCATAATCATAAAACGTGCAATTGCTAACATGATTCTTGACAGATTTCTAAGCATCGCCACGGGTAAGAGAAGGTCTCATCATAGGTCAACTCCTTGAACTTGTCAAAAACCTTTTCAAGTCAAGTCAAGCCAGGTAGACAAAGAATATTACCATCGCGGTCGTCACTCTTCTTCTTGAAGATCCATTTATTCTCTATGGCTTGCCGATCATTCCAGCACGCCAACCAAAGTCCACACCCTTTGTTCTTCATACAATGATCTCATCTCGCATTTCATGGCCTCAAGCCATTTCTCACGGAATCTCGGCTCATCATCACTTCCTCATATAGTTTGTAGGTTCGGCTGGTCTATGGCTCTAGTTGATGGTGACATGTACCCAGGGTATGGCATAGGCCCTGATCTAGACACCCTCCCTCAAGGACACATTGCCACTCCTAAAAGTCGTAAGCATCTCAAAGGATAATATCATTCACTCGACTGTAAGCATTCCACTCGAAAGTTCAAGTTCATTCTAATTGTGAATACTCACTCGACCGTATCAAGAATCACCCTGGAAGGTAGAAGATCTAAAGTCACCCGAGATGGCAACGGTCGGATATTCACTCGTGGTCTTAATGATCATTTGCGTATCTTTACTATCGGGCATTACTAGTAACGCCTCTATCTTTATGTACATTGAACCCCTTGTAACATGGGCTGGTCAGTCCGGCGCACTCATATAAGCCACCCCTCCATCGCAAGTATAAGGGTTCGCACCCCCCATAACTTCAATACGCATAATCCAATCGACTGCTTCCGGCAACGAGACGTAGGGTTGTTACTTCCTCCGAGAAGGGGCCGAACTTGTGAAACTCGCGTAATAACCTCATCAGAGATAGGATCTTTGCCTCTTCATACCTACCTTCCATTCTATCACGTCGCACTTAGGAACCACGACAGCCATGCCTTACCTTGGGGCCGGTGTCTTATCGATTTTCCTATGAGGTTTCGATTCGATTCCCATCATCA